>KN714653.1:600000-959452 GCA_000812005.1 Coccomyxa sp. LA000219 | reverse complement strand
ACACTCAAAGACAAGGTGGTATTCGTCACCAGGCTGGCCAACGCTGCAGACATGGCAAAACCTCTGTGACCTAGGAATAGCAGTACGGGTACCCACATCCCGGGGCAAGTTGTGACAGCCCAATCTAAATCTGAGGAGGCTCTGCACACACTTGTTGGACAGAGGCAGCCTAAAGATAACCTTGCGGTGAGTAACAGCAGGCCTAGCAAACCAGGCATTGTATGTGCACAGCCTTGGCATGTTGTCCCTTGGGCAAGTCCTAGGGTTGACAGAGAGACCCTGCCAAGTGGCCAGAAGCGCCTGCCAAGCAGCATCATGCACATCAGAGCGGTAGCTCTTGAAAGTGGCCTCAGCAATGGGGTCCAGGTCGTCAACCCTGATGTCCAGCATGTACTTGCATGCACGCACGGCCCTATAGAAGGACCAAGCCCAGTTATGCACATTTCTAGTCAAAGCTGATCTGCAGGAGGCCAGGGCAATGCGCCTGTAAAGGGATGCTGCAGGTGCAGCAGCTAAGCTATTCCAGAATTTGATAGTGCGCTGCCACCATACGTCTTCCAGTCTCTTGAGTGGGACCTCCCTCCAGATAAGCTCAGTAGGGACAGTTTTGCGCACTCCCAAGATCTGCTTCAGGATTTGCAAGTGCAACTTAGGCAGGCGAGCTCGCTCTGTGCTTGCAGCCGCAGAAAAGCGCTGGCAAGCCCAGATCTCACACCCATACGAAGCTGTCGCTGGAACACACACATCATACACCCTAAGCATCAGGCCCACAGAGGACGTGCAGGAAAGGTTGCCATACTGGCGCTTTAGTAAAGCCCAAGCTGCAAACATTTTCTGCTTGAGCAGAGGAAAGGTACCCTGGACACCGGATTGAGCATTGAAGAGGAGCCCAAGATACTTGAAATTGTCCAACTGCTGTAGCACCTGGCCATTGCAGTGCCAAGAAGCATGCTGTGCCTCCCCATCAGTAAACACCATCGTCTTTGTCTTCGGCACGCTAATGGCCATGCCAATGGCCACACAATAATCTGCAGCTGCATCAATGAGCTGTTGGAGCCCCTCTGCAGTAGTAGCTAGCAGCACAAAGTCATCAGCATACCCAAGGACTGACACCCTATCACCCCCATCCACACAGACCCCCTCCTCAGGGCAACGAGCCCTAAGGTACCTGTGTAGGCCATCTATGAACAAGCCAAAGAGCGTAGGGCTCAATGGGCAGCCCTGCTTCAGGCCAGTTTTGGACAAGTGTGAAGCCCCCAGCTTTCCTGAGACTTCGTCAGATCCCTGGTCATGAGAGGGTGAAGGGGGGAAATTCGGGGTAGACCACTTGCTCAACGGTCAATTCACCCGCAGCTATAATATGAATTGAGCAGTCAGTCTGAGACAGCCCAGTGACCTTGTTTGTCAAGTACTCTGATCTCCTCGCTAGTGGGCGCTTCGGAGCTGCCGGTGGCTGCCTCGTGTGATATGACGTGCATGGCAGGTGGTCAGGCAAACGAGTAATTGCTCCTTCAAGCAGCAGTGCCTGATGAAGAGGGCAGCGGTATGCACGATATCTTAGCACATCGGAGGCTTCAGCAAGGCTGAAGCTTCATCGGCGCTGAATGTGAGGGTGGGTCCTGCTCTTGCAGCCGTGGCGTTATGTATGGGTTGCAGCATCGAGCTTTCCATCATTCTGCCTGCCCTACTTCGTGCCCATGATAAGCCTGCGGGTGTAGTTCCCGTTCCCTGCGCAGTAAGATGAAAAGCTCAAGCCTTGTTAGGAGCACCTAGCACTCAAGGTGCTACTGGTTAAAGCATGTCCTTCTAGGCAGCCTTTGCACAGCCAAGCACCAGATACTGCTTGTGCAGCTCACTGGAGCGAAATGACATGAAGAATGGTAGTCGGCAGTGCAACACACCCAGTGGCCATGTGCGGAAACATGTTACTGCCCTAGAGGCTATAACTGTTGGGAGGGGTGTCAGCAGCCCAACATCAACTGGCCAAGCCAATGCTGAGGCATTACGCAGGGTGATCCGCTGCCATGACACCCCTGCTAGACCTGCTGATGTCCAGACCACGTGCCGTTGTGCATGCAAGCAAGAGAGAGGCGAACTTGTGACCTCTGCCCGCAGGCCTCGCATCGCAAGAGTCCAGCTTTGAGGCAGAGCACTGGCAGCCTTCAAGCTGGCCACCTAGCTGGGCGGCACACGACAGAGGCCACACATGATGAGGTGGGTAGCGCAGCCTGAGGACACGGTCCTATTTCAGGTGTTACCCGCAGATTTCAGTGACTCATGGTAGCCCGGAATGTGTGACGCGCCACACTAGGCTTGATCCACACGCTGACGCAAACTTGCTCAATGGAAGTGTCCCACTGAGCCTGGTCTTTGCTGCAGGACATAGCCAGCTGGGAAGCTGCGCTGAAGCATGCTGCGGGGTCGCATAAGACCTTGGCGCACACCGTAGAGCAGTACAAGCAGCTGCTGCGGGAGAGTGAGACCAAGCTCCAGCAGGAGCGTGCATCTCATGGTGCGCTTTAGACCTCTCTTGCAGAATGACTCCGACCCTCGGGCTCATCAAATGTGATATCACTTCCCTCACTGCTACATATCTACTCTTGCCTGCTCTTACCAGCCTGCTGACCGTGCCTTGTGTGCTATCACAGAAGAGGAGATACGTCAAATGTCTGCGGTGACCTCACAGCTGAAGGAGATGAAAGCTGTACTGAGTAGCCAGGAAGCAAGCATAGGGAGTCTGAAGAGCTCCGAGGCTAGGCTGTCATGTCAAGTCACAGAGCAGAGGGATTACATCGAGGAGCTGCAGGCAAAGCTGATGGCTGCTCTTCGAGAGGTGGGTAGACGCCCTATGAGAGAGCTCACAGGCATCGTGACTGGTGCCTCAGAAATGTATTTTGCTCTGGATAGCAGAATGTGCTGATTGCATTCTTGGACCTTCCTGTAAGCGCAGTGCGGGACCAGCAATGTCTGACGCAACAAAGCGTGCATGCTGCCACTCACCCATGCAGGCAAAGATTGAACACCTTCTAACTGCCTGCAGGATCTTAACAGGCTCCCCACGCAATGGCAGTTGTCCCATGACATTCTCAGAGTGGTGAACCAGACCACGCGACTGCTCCAGCAGGCAGAAAGCCGCCGCAATGTTGCGTCCTCCTGGAAGGCTAGGGTTTCAGGCCTCCTGTCAGAGCAGTCTGATGAGCAGGTAGCAGACAGTGTACATCTGGGCAGGGCTCTTCGCCACCTCCAGGTGCTGCAGGAACTGCTGGCAGACAACCATGCGCTTTGGAAGAGGCGCCTCGTGCAGGTGGGCGTCGCTTGATTTAGCCGCAGGAACCATTGCATGCTTGTCATCATCATCCCTTGGCAATGGATTACGGACGCAGATCTGCCGCACTTGCATGGATGCTTGTCAGGATGCAGGCAGCAGTATGAGCGAGCCAGTGCTGCTGTCAACGCTGATCCCACCTGTGCAGGCTGCTGCGGGATTTTGCTACCTCTGCATAGGACTCATAGCCCTCTGCCTCACCCTGGTGGCACACTTTGTGGATACCTGCATCGCCATGGTGCTCCCTGGCAGAGCTGAGTGCCAGCTCGTGGGGGCCCAACAAGAAGCAGCAGAGCAGGAACGTGACGAGCCTCACAGTGCAGCGCTGTCTCTGTGCTATGGTCCGGCAAGGAGAGTGTTGAGGTCAGGCCATGGCATGGCTGGGGCATGCTGTGGTATATGTGTTGGCCTCTACAGGGCGTGCGTTGATACCCCCAGCAGGAAGTGCAGCAGTGAATGCAACCAGAATGAGCACCATGCGACAGAGCAGACTAGGAACTCAGAGCTGCAGGACTTATAGCAAGGACTCAGAACCAGACTTGCACACGTATAATTATAGACATCATAATTTCTGACAAGACTTGTCCACTGGCGGGACTAGAATGCTAGTCTTTCCCCTGCAGCAGGCAAGGTATGGCCGTGTGTGAGTTTGACGACACAGTGAACAGCTGGACAGCATATCGGCATCCTGACTGAGGACTTGCTTCTTATTAGAGGTTGGCAGACTGCACAGTCTCACTGACATTTCTCACGCAATTGAGGCAGTTGTGGCGGCTTTTCATAGTCCCGAGTCGCTAATGCACACTGCTTTTGTGTTCAGCGGTCCTGAGAACCACCTCATGCAAGTGCTTTCCCGGAAGCACAGAACTTGTTGCTCACAGAAGTGAGCGTGGTTGCAACAGCAGAGCCTACACAAGTGTGAGTTGATGCCCAGTAATGCACATCTATGTAATCCCAAGCTCTGTCAGCAGGCTGCGAATCTGCGGCTTGTGACCACAGCCCACAGGCTGCAGGTGCCCCTGGCCCAGAATGCCCTCCACATAGGCGACCGGCTCTGAAGCACTTCCCACTTGCAGCATTGTCTGGCGTACATGGTTACCTGCACCATACACTAGAATTCAAGAAGCACATGGCCTTCCGACTACTGGGGCCCAGAGCCAGATAGCAGATCAAACTAAGCTTCAACTCAATATCGATCTCAATACTGATCTCAACATGCAGATCTCAATATTGATCTCAACACCGAAGACCCAGTCGGCTTTTTGCTTCTTTTCACGGTCTCTCTGTGCAGCCCTCAGCAAGTGCGCTGGTGCCCCTCATTACTCGCGTAGCATCTCAATGGATGGGAGGATGATCAGACGCGAAGACCCAAGTGCGGTGTACCAGAGAGGTCGTGCAACACACCTGAGGCTCTGTTCATCCGGCCATCTGGGAAGTACTGTTGCCAGATTGCAGAGGACAGGGCCATGGCGTAAGGGTATGAGAAGTAAGCTGCTCCATAGCCAACAAAATGTTGAAACCTACAATCACAGCAAATACTCTGTGGCCAGATCACAGCAGGGCAACTTTATCACACTTCTTGTTCCTCTGTAGGCTCATCAGATGCAAGCAGCGCATGTGTAAGCCATCGTGGTCAAAATGGGGCATTCTTCTATGTGCTATGCCAGACATAGGCAGTGTGACAGAGGACAACAAGGAGACACACCTTGCATGGGGAGTCACACCCTGCGCGAAGGAGAAGGGAGAGTACTGCTGCAGGACATCATGGACAATGCTCTCTATGCTAGCAGGATTGGCTCCCCTCACGCCATGCAGTCGCTGATCTACAAGGGCATCTACCACCTGCGTGCAGAGAACAGAGTTTGTCAGCGATGCCTGACTCCATATGAATGTGTCCACTGTTGCAATGATCTACATGACCAGGCAGGCATGGCGCGCCGGGAAGATGAGGGACTGGCAGGCAAACAACAGCATCGCACGTCTCAGGCAGTGGCAGCAGTGTGCAGAAGTAGTGCCTGGGCACAAGGATCATAGCACACCTGCTGGTGCAGGTTGAGGCCGTCAAAGAGGCCCTGTGATCTCTGCAGGTCCCCGACCATCATTGAGCCCATGGGGCGGCCACTGATGTGGTGGCGCATGCAGCTTTTCAGCACAGCAGGGCTGTTGGCAAAGCGCTCGACCACATGAGAGGGCACCTCCATCAAGTCCATGGGGCCTCGCGTCCCTGCAGCACCGAGGCTTCAGATCTGCAATGAAGATGACGCCTCAATGTCCTGTTCATGACTGCCTAGTGGTATATATAGACGGGATGCAAATCCTCACTCCACAAGAGCTGCTGTCACTTCCACCAGGAAGGACTGTTGTAAAGCAGCTGAATCTTGTGGAGGCTGAGCTGGTCATGCTCACCAGCAAGGTGTTGGAACTCTGTGCGCGACAGCAGAGAGTGCAGGGCATGGCCAAACTCATGAAACAGCGTTTTGGCCTGGTCGGGGCTCATCAAGCCGCCACTCGAGAGGCCAAAGCTGCACACTAGAGCTACAACAGGTTCTTGGTAGCTCCCATCCCGCAGGCGCCTACCGCACTGCAATGTGAAGTGGGTTGCTCCTCCCATCTTGCCAGGCCTGCATATTGCCCACAATGACTTGAGAGCCTCCGATAGTGGTTTTATATTTACTGCAGAGTCGCTGCACAGTAGGAACGAGCCTATGCAGGATAGCTTTTGGCTGTATCCAAGGTGAATCTCCATACGACTTCTGATTTTCTTGAGCCACCAGGACCTACCTGGGATAAAGGTCAAGGTATATGGTCCCCAGCCGCCCCTCGTCCTCATGTTCTAGAGCTAACTTCTGGACTCTTTCCGCCCAGCCCTCGCCTGCATGACAGAGGCAGCCATAGGAGCCAGAGCTATCAGCAAATGTTCCTGGGCAAAACTGCAGGGCAGCATACCACAGACTAACCTGGCTCCAGTGGCATCTCGACGATCTGAATCCCCATGATCGCGTTAAGAAGCTCCTTGAAACCCTGTATGCAGCCTTGCACATGGAAGTGCGCTGCTGTTGCTGCATAGTCCAGCGGGCACTCTCCTTCCTGTCACATCAGCATGTTCCGTCCTCAAGGCGTATGGTGCAAAAGCACCAGGTGGAGATGAATGATGTGGCCCTGCTTGCAAGGTGGTCCCATGCCAGATGATAAGGCCGCAGGTAGCTTATATAGAAGCTCTTGCTGTACCTGGGCAACGCGCATGTAGAACAGCCGATCCCAGGCATCAAGCTGGAGGCCAACAGCTGACCTTCCAAGGTGCTTTGCTTTGTATCTGCGCAGGAGATCTACCTCCTCTTCCACCTGTACCGCATAAGTGGTCTTATGCACGTGCATGATATGCCTAGTTGCACATCTACCCATTGGGCTTGACAGTGAGCAAGGACGACTCTCACCTTAGGCTGTATAGCGGCAAGCAACTCTAGAAGAAAAGACTCCACTGCTTCAGGGCATCCCGCCAATGTGGTGTTCTTCAGAGTGTAGTGGGCATAGCTCGGCGCTCCCATCAGCTGTGCCATCTCGTATCTGGTCCCAACAAGATCCTCCAAGAGGTGCACATTATCCTTGGGTGTGCTGTAGCCTGCCGTGAAGGCCTGCAGCACAAACGTGCTCAGTAGTCATCACAGAGGCATCAGCATGACGGTGAATACCTGCAATGCTGAAGATGCATTGACATTCAGCAATGGGAGCTGCGCAGCCACAGGCGGATGCACAGAGCTCAGGTGCCAAGGGGCATGTACACGCCTGACGTATGTACAGCATGCCATTGTTTACACATGCTTTGCCACATGTATGCCATGAGGGTTGGTGCTGTACCTTCTCGCGCTGCTCCGCGTATGGTTCCTTCCGTAAGATGCTGTGCAGGGTGCCTGAATCTAGCGTGACACGCCGGCTGCCTCTGCCTTGGCTAAGTGGCAGCTTACTCGGCTGCTGATCTGCCTTGCGCTGGCCTGAGACATCCATATCCAGGTACCCCAGCTTTGAGGGTGTCTTCAAATTCTGCCCTGCGCAGCACACAAGCATTCTGAAACACTGCCAGAGGGCCTTCTCTACTGACATCCGCGCACTCTTTAGAGTTCACAGTGCGGGCTCTGCGGAGCAGCACCTATCTGCATGCCAATACGGCGCTCCATGTCTACAAGCGCTGTCAGTCTGCTGCGCTGGTCCTCCGGAAGGTGGATCCCTGCTTTCTCAAAATCATGCTTCAGGGTGTATCCCACCCTCAGAGCTTCTGGTGTGTACCCCTCTACACACCTGTTATCACGCACTCCTCCTGCTGCAAACCCCCTGACTGCACTGTTGTGCTTGTCAAGGGCCCGAACCAGGTGGTTGTACAGCTGCTCATTGATGTTCAATTTGTGTACATATCCTGCACGAACACATCATTCTTACCAGCGGCCTGCCCTGCACATGCCTGCGATTATGCCTCAGGGCGAACTGGGTACAGCACGACTATTACTGCGCAAGCATCCAGGCAGAGGCGGGCGGAGGGTGTCACCTCCCAGCTTGATGCAAGCTTGCTGTGCAGCCGCCTGCCAGTCCTCGCAGGAGTGCACATTGCGGCAAAACTCTGCAGTGTCGTAGGACTGGCAAATCTGCACGCCCAGTAAGCCCTCAAGGCCCAACAACACCACTCCTCATGGCTGCTTGATCCAGAATCTGAAAGCAAGCGAAGACCTGCCCATGGTGGAGACCAGCATGGGTATGTACCGTGTCAGAGATTTCATCCAGGCCATGTATTGTCTCGACTGATGGCGGCTGCACCAGCAATTCTGACACCAGGCTCTCGCATCTGCATTGGCATGAATGCATAAGGCGCGCTCACCAGGGCCAGGCATATCCTGATCCTTTACAAAAGCACAACTCTGGTCTACACACCTGGCAATAGCAGCCTGAGAGACCTCCTGCCACTGCTCAGGCCTCCTAAGAGAGAGGAGGCCAAAGAGGCGCCTTGTACTGCTGGAATGCAGGCTTCTGCTCATGAGTTATTTCCCAGTGCCTCTCTCAGGGCCACCCTTGTTTGTTTCTGCCTTTCTAACAGCATCTGGAAGAATTGCAGGCCTGCCTCCCTCATGTGACGCCTCGGTAATGGTGTCGGAGCTGCTGCATGCGCCTTCAATGAGCTCTTGTGCTGTACTATGCTCAGCACTGTGCCCGAATGGCACCTCCTTGCTCAGCACAGATCCCCTACATCCCAAGACATGTCCGCTAGAATGATCTGTGTACGGTGCATGACCTTCCAAGCATTGGACTCCCAAAAATGTTCGTCTGCACAGTCGTCAAAACACCACTCGCTTGCCAATCAGGAGGCGATCGTCTGCCGCCGAAAAGATGGCAAGAGGGAAACATGCTCAGATGTCACACGAGCAAAAAAGCCTTGCAGCTGAGGGTCATCGAACTGAGAAGCTGTGGGTTGGTCAATAAGGCAGCTTCGCAATACAGGCATGCAGCTTCCTGAGATTTTGCATTTTCTGTCGCTTATATACCACCGCGACTTTAGCAGATGTCCGTTCCGGGCGAGTCTTTGAGGGGCGACATTCTGTCATGAACAGGCGTCTCAACACAATGAAACCTGTGCACATGCAGTTATAAGGTTAATCTGACAGTATGAGCAGCAGCAGCTCAGGCTGAGCGTGCAGCGGACGGTCCCTGCTTTAAGCTCTCGCGGCGTCCCCGGCCTACAATGTTGGTGTCTGCAGACTTCCAGAGGCTTGCAGACACCCTCCACAGTGTTACAGCATGTGCGAGCCCTTGCCATCTCATTGATTTGCACTTAAAAATTCTGTCACCATCGTGCTTGGCCATAGACGTAGATATGAGGGGCGTCACGCAAGTGCACTGCAACAGGCAAACAAAGATAACAAGGGCATTTCTCAGTGCACGTAGATGCCCGAGGGCCCCCTTTGTCTTGTCGATAGGAATGCTAGATCGTTAGGCAGCATGGCTACTCGAGTCAGAATATGACCAAGAAGCTTATAAGGACTTCTGTGAATTCCTTTGCGCTTTGTTTGTGTCAATGACGCCCCATCTGTACGAAAATCACAGAGTATGCGAGCTTCAATTCACATGAGACCAAGCCCGAGTCCTGATACAGTGGAGTAAGCCAGCCAAGGCAGGGCTATGGCCACTCGTATCCCCGGTATACCCAGCCAGGAGTAGAATACATACAGCCATGGCCCTGAAGGACATGCCTGTTTGCTGAGCAAGCCCGTTCTTGGTGCATGCAGCTGTGGAGCAGAAGCTGGCAGTCTTGAATGATGTGCGGGAGAGCATTGAGATCACCCAGACAGGGGAGTATGTCAATTTTCTGCGGATATTCTTCCCAGCATTCATGCACGTGCTGCGGTCGCTGCCCATGTCGACCACAGACGACAACAATCACAAAACACGCAACACGCTGCTGGAGATTCTCAACAGGTGATGCTCCATGCTGCCAGCTCGATGCTCTGTGCCCCGGGTTTCGCTTGCCCTGGTGACAGCTTTCACTTGGTGCTTTGGCTTTTCCTGACTACAAATTGTCCTGTTTGTCAGGCTCCTGACGTCTTCCCTGTACTGGTCTGCGACTGCAGGCTGCCGCTCAATGACATCATGCGGCCATTCAGCTCGGAGCTGATGAGCACGGCACTTCAAGTGCTGTCCGAGGACAACGAGGAGAATGGGCTGCTGTGCCTGCGAATATCTTTTGAGCTGCACAAGCAGTACCGCCCAGCCCTGGAGGATTTCGTGCCCAAGTTCCTGGATCTTGTGAGAAAGGTGAGGACGGCTCTGCACGTGCCTGCTCCATGTGCCTGCTTGTAGGCCTCTGGGCTTGCTGCTGCAGGCGAGTGCTCGGTGTTCTGCAGGAAACTGCTGTCAAACAGCAAATGCCATGCAGCTACGCTCACACAAGACTGCCGAATCTCTGATCTGGTCTCAGCAGCAGTTCTTACAGTAAAGGGGTGTGGTTGCAGATGTTTGAGAACATCCAGAGCACCTACAACACATATTTCACAGGGGCTGAGCGGCCTCCAGTGCCAGACTACATGCCGTGCACGACCTCCTTCAAGCTATTGGCAGAGGTCCCCATCCAATGTAGGACACATCCTCATCTCATATAGACAGCATGTGCAGCAGAGGCTCATCTGATGTGTCATTTGTAGGATGTCTTGATATCTGCCTCAGCATGCCTGAGGCCTCTTGTACCTCAGTAATGTGACAGGATAAGCTGCTGCTGTGCAGTGATGTTCCTCATCAATCTATACTCCAGGACTGTGACAGCGCGTATCCCCTCCCTCGTGCCCATTCTGGTTCAGGGAGCCGTGCTGGCAGGTGAGTCTTCACATCCCCATCTTCTGATCCTTCAATAGATTGCCAAGTGGTGCTTACGGGGTGTGGAGACCAGTATGCTGTGAACACACGTCAGATGGAAAGCTTGCTCATGCCACTAGTTTGTCAGATCTTACAACATTGTGCTGTGGTGCAGGACCCTCACCAGATGCCTTGGAGCCAAAGTCAAAGCAGCTGCTGAACGACTTGAAGCATGCTCAAGTCAAGATCCTGAGCTTCTTGACATGGATGCTTCGCACATTTCCAAACATGGTGGCTCCACACCAGGTTTGGGCCCATCCCTGCCCTTTGTATGAGCACTGAGAACAGCTGCCCGATCCTCATCTGACTCTGTTCCAATGCCTGCGCTCACCTGCCATCTGATGTGGTCGAGTGAGGCCTATTTAAAAGATGTTGCAAGCAAGAGCGCGTTTTTAATTGTTTTAATCACTGCAGGACCCCATTGCATCTGCGCTGGTGAGGTCCCTGCAGACGTGTCCAGACATTGTGAGCCTCCGGAAGGAGCTCCTCGTTGCCACACGGCACGTCCTCAGCACGCCACTGAAGGCTGGTAAGCTCTTCCCTCCACATGTGCTGCGTCTCAATATGTGGCATGTTACGCTCAGCATGAGGTGCTGAGGGTTCAGTTGCGAGGTGTCATTGTGGTCATGCAGGCTTCCTTGGGGAGCTGGACGTGCTGTGCAAGGAGGAGACGCTGGTGGGGAACAGCCGGATCACTCTGGAGCTCAGGCCGCTGGCTTTCAGCATGCTGGCTGAGCTGGTGCACCATGTGCGCTCAGAGCTGTCGCTCCCGCAGCTCTCCCGCATCATCTACCTCTTCTGCAGGTTGGTCTGCTGTCCTCTGTATGGCCTGACCAACCAGCCTTCTTGCACTCACAAAGATGTGGGTCTTTGAGTGCCAAAGCAGGATGTTGAGGCTTCCTGAACTTTGTAATGCATATTGCGTGTTCAACATGGTATGGGCAATGCAGGAATATGCACGACAACTCCCTGCCAACCACTGTCCAGTGCACCAGCATCAGGCTGCTGCTAAACCTGGTGGAGGTGCTGTTCTCCCGGCGGGCCGACCAGCGCTCGGCAGAGCCGTACCGGGTCATGCTGGCAGCCATCCTGGACGCATTCACAGCAAAGCTGTCGAGCCTGCACAACCGCCTCCCAGAGCTTCTTGCCCACAGTAAGCGCATGACTCTGATCACCACCCTGCATCTATGATCCGTGTCGTGTATTGTCATGTCATTGACACAAACTGGTCGCAGAACTTTGCGCATGAGGTGGATATGTAGGGCATACACATGTGTAAGGTTGTGGTGCAGAAGCACTGAGGTATTTAGTACGTGGCTGCAGGCAGAGCACAGGAGCAGAAGAAGCCCGAGCAAGCGCTCGCAGCAGAGACAAGCCGCAGTCAGGAGAGCCTGCTCGCTGCGTCTGAAGACCCTGCGGCGCCCAGGCAGGTCCCGGACTCGGCCGCTCCCGGCCAGCCTGGGCCAGGTGAAGCCCCAGCTTCCCAGGAAGGAGCTGCAGCCGCAGGCCAAGCTGCAGCTGCACATGCTCAGCCTGCAGGCCCTGGACAGCAAGCGGAGCCCATGGATGCAACTGAGCAGGCATCTGAAGCGCCTGATCAGGATGGTGTTGCTCAGCAGAGGAGCACTGAGCCTCCATCAGGGCAGCCAGCAATGCCGGCACCGGCTCAGCAGGCAGGCGCTGCTTCAGCAGAAGCAAACGGGGAAGGGACGCCTGCAGATACGCAGCCTGCCAGTGCACAGGCTGAGGGAGGTGAGGGCGCCACGGAGGCACAGGCCAACGAGCAGGGGCAGCCTAGTGCAGCTCCGCTCAAGAAGTTTGATGTGCTCTACACACAGGAGCGGAGTGAGAAGGACAAGGAGGTGAGCCAGCCTTCTATGTTCTTGTGCCTTTACTGGGTCTCCTGGCAAGGAAGTGAGACCACATGAGTTCAGCTGAATGAAAAGTGAACTTACGTGCAGGTCTCAGACGCCAGGCTGACCTTCTCTACCCTCATCGCGGGCATGAAGACCCTGTGCTACAGCATCTACAACTATGGCAATACTGCCCGGCCCATCCCTGGACAGCATGCCCTCCAGGTGAGCCAAACCTCCACAGCTCACTCTGCTTGGCTCTAGCAGTGGCATGTTTGTCACATCTGTCACAGGCAGTCTCTGCTGAGAGTGTTTATCCTGGAAGCCCCCAGCAAGTGCCTCACTTGGCGTACCACACAGCATGAGTACAGCACAGAGATGCAGCATGTATGGCTGACTGACCTAGTCTTAACCAATCTCTTGCTGCTGAGTCCTGACATTTCTTAGCTGGCTCTAGGCTTCTGCAGCAAACCTAAAAGCGCAGAGTCTCACCAAACATGTACATGTGTTGACGGTGAAAACTTGTCTGCAGCCACCGACCCTGGGGTTGAGGGAGAACGAGATGCGGCTGGCGACTCGCATGATCAAGCGGGGCCTGCCCTGCCTGCAGCTCTTTGGCGAGCGCACCACAGACGTCCGCCTGTCAGATCGGCACGCTGACATCTACGACTCCTACGCAGACATGTTCACAGTCCTGGCGGTGAGGCTTCAGGCTTGCAAACACAGCTTTCTGCTGAAGCAAGAGTCATCCCACTGTTGTCTCTGCATCTATACAGACGCCTGTTCCTGAGAACCAGCTTCTGACTCATGTGTCCTGTGCAGAATGAGAGGGATGTCATCGAGGTGTTCTCCCTGCAAATGCCATGCATCTTTGAGGGCATTCTGCAGAACGAGAAGGTGCTGCGGGTCATTGGGACCCTGTTTGGAAGCGTCCCCATGGGGCTCTCCTTTGCAAGGGTGAGCCCTTCTCCCTCTGTCAATGCATAGCCATCATCTCATAACGACCGCAGAGACTGTGCAGGCAGCTGAAAGACTCCTGTCGCTGCAGGTTCTGCTACACTACATTGTGCACAAGCGGCTGACCTCCCTCGCGCAGCCCTTCTCAAAGGTATGGTAATCTCATGTATGGATCTATCAGTATGCACAGTTGCGCATGGCTTGCATATCAGGATGGTGGATCCTGTCTCAGTCAATACGAGCACTGACGCGCACCGTGCGCACTGCAGGAAGGAGAATTGACACTGAAGCTGCTCAACCTCTTCTTTGACTCAGTAACAAAGTTCCAGAATATGGACACAGTCCTGCAGCCAGTCTTCTATGAGCTCATAGCAAAGACTGTGCAGCAGTTGCACATTTCCAGGGACAAGGAGGGCTTCCTGGACTTGCTTCTCAACCTGTTCCGCACAATACAGGTAAGCAGCCTCGCAACCAGATGTGTGAGGTTGCCTTGCAGTCCTTGAATGCATCAGCAAGCAAAGAACGCACTTTGGATTCTGAAACAGAGCATCTATGCAGACTGGAAAGTGTCCAACGCAGAACCAGAACTTCTTCCAGGTTGTTGTGCATTGATACCTAGGTTTTGCCCAAACATGTGCAGGTCCTGAGGCAGCAGCCCACGAAGGGTGATGTGTTCTGTGCCATCTTCACTGGGTCAGCACCCGGTACCACGTCCCTTCTGGGCCCCACTATAGAGACTCTGACATCCCTCCTGGATGGACCTCAGTCTGGCCTCTACAAGAGCGCCCTCCTGGAGCTCTGCCTCATCTTGCCTGCCAGGTGAGTCAGGGTCATGATCCGTGCCTTCCTGAGTCATGGTCTTCCTGACAGCAACACTTTCCCTGGCTTCTGGCCTGCAATGTGCTGGCCGCATGGCAGTGACAGAAGTTGTGAGGGCATGCTCCAACACAAGGGGAGAGTCAGGTGACAGGTCATATTTCCACACGCTTAGTTGTGCCTCCTGGTTGCTGCAGGCTGTCAGAGATGGTGGTGTCAGAGAAGGTGGTGCTCAAGAGGCTGATGCCGCCGCTGGTGGAGGCCCTGGGCTGCTCTGAGGGCCTCGTGACACTGGCCCTGCACACCCTGGAATACTGGGTGGACAGCCTCAACCCAGAGTTCCTGGAGCCGGCAATGCTGCCCGTCATTGGGGAGCTCATGCGCGCCCTGTGGACCCACCTGCGGCCGGTGCAGGACAGCCAGTTTGGTGCCAAGGTAATATCCTTATGGCCAGACAGCTGTTTCCCGTGCGCTCAGTCAGCAACAAGCCAGTGTCATCTGCCATACTTTGGACAGTACAGGTGAACACAGCGTGTGCCTTGCAGGCGCTGAAGCTCTTAGGCAAGTTTGGCGGCCGCAACAGGCGCTTCCTCATGGACCCTCTCGAGCTGGATCTGAAGTCAAATCCTGAGCATGGCCTGCGGCTCATCCTCACCTTCCAGCCCGCGACATCCTTCCTGGTCCCCCTGGACCGCTGCCTGGCGCTCGCATCCCAGAACCTCTTCAGCAGCAACTGTAAGTTGCTTCTTCCTGCTTTATTGTATATCCAACAGTGTATTCAATGCGCACTCCTAGCCTGCTGATAGCCCTTCACAGAGGCTTTGACTACCGGCTGCAGTGTGGCACAGCGACATTTCAGCACTGTGGTGTGGATAACAACAGCTGGTGTGCTTGCAGCAAAGCAAAGCATCCATGAGAAGCAGGAGGGGCTGAGGTTCCTACACATCTGCTTGGCAAGCGTGCTCAACCTGCGCTCACCAGACGAGTCAGAGCTGTCAGGGACCCCTTTGGACAAGCTGGCCTCCATGCTATTCGGCACACAGGTCACAGCTTGGCTTCCATCTTGCACCCTGCACACCTATTGCCCTTGCTGTCATGGTTTCTGTGCTGCGCAAATGCTGATCATGATGCACAGCAATGCTTAACAGCAATGGAGCGACTTCATGGACCCAAGATGCCTGTAGTTAGTAGCGCTTCTCTGGCAGAAGCACAAGGGCTGACGTGGGTTGATGCTTCTGCAGCCGCCCCCGCACATTGAGTCGACACCAACCGTGTCCGAGATGGGCGTGAAGACCAAGACACAGCTTCTGGCTGAAAGGGCAGTGCTACGCCAGCTGATAACATCTGTCATTGCTGCCTCTGCTGACAAGGACCTCAATCCCAAAGGTAGGCTTTCAATGCTCTTACGAGGGCCAACAAAGCAAGCGCTGCACACGGAAGCATTTCAAATGTGACGTGCGTCATTGAGGTCAATGTATCATTGTTGCATCAGCATGCTTATGTATGAGGCCTTGGCAATGCAGGCAAGGATTTTAATGTGGGGGTGTGCCGACACTTTGCACTGCTGTTTGCAACTGGAGCATGTGCCCCGCCCCCCTCATCCGCCCAGGTCAATGGGCCGGAGCGCAAGGCTCGGGTCTCCAGCCTGAAGGAGCTCGACCAGCACCTCTTCTTGGATGCCCTCGTTGATGTGAGCCCATCCTCAGCAACATGGAGACGGATCTGCATTACTTCCCTCTGCCAGGATTCATAGACAATTTGGCGCATATTAGGCAAGTCTCGTCCACTGTAGACAATAGCATGCGAGACTCACCAGGCAGGAACGTTTTGTGCAGGTGCTGTCAGAGAAGGAGGATGAGAAAGTGCATGCAGCGGTCGAGGGGATAGGTATATTTGTGGACACACTGCTCCTGATCAGTAAGACGCAGGATGAGATGAGCTCTCCCGGCAAGACAGCGCCACAGGCGGAGCCTATGGACGTAGATGAGGTGTGTCTGGACCGTTTTTGAAGTGCTCTCCTTTTTGAAGATAAATTGTAATGCTCGCACATTGACGTATCAGAGGCAGGCAGAGAGACCCTGAAGTTGAGCTGTAATGCAGGGCCAGCAAGATGAGCAGGGTGAAGGAGCACAGGCAAATGGCCATGCTGAGGCAGCTGGAGAGGGCGTCAGAGAATTTATGCGCCCTCCACCGAACAGGCCTACTGTCAGCAGTGAGCATCACCTGCTGCACTATGCAACCGCTATGATAAAATCACTATCCATGTCAACCCTCAGATCAGAGGCCAACAGGGAAGTGGTTCCTGAAGGCCCATCCTGGTCGAAAGCTTGTCATTGCTTATGGCAGGGCGTAGAAGCATGGATCTCTGTGGTCTAGATTGAGAAAAGCCCTCTGTGGCCGCTGAGGATCATGCGACCTGTAGGTGTGGAGGGCTCTTGGCCCGCAGCTCTTGATGAGCTGTTGGCGAGGGTGCTGCACTGCTGCTATGGTGACTCCTGGTCGACTCGCATTGGCGGCCTCTCAGCTGTGACGCTCCTTGCCCAGAGGTCTGCACTCAGCCTAATGAAGTGCTGCTGTGTTCTCAGACATATACAGCAACCCAGGACTCTATCCTTGCCCACATTCGAATTTTGTTTGCAACACAGCCGGAGGCGTTGAAGGACAACCTTTGGCCATTGGCTGATGTCATCTGCGGATCCTGCCTGAGGGTGCAAGAATGTTGTGGCAGGTTGCCGGTAGTGCAGCTGAGGGCGCGGCTGCCCATGTGTGTGCGAGCGCTGCTGGCTGTCATGCGCAGCCTGCCCGACCACGCCATCCATCAGCTGAACGAGCTGCGCATCACCCTCTTCGGGCTCCTGCAGCGCTGTCTGGTGGACGGCCGCCCTGCTCAGGTATGCCTGGGCATCCTCAGGACTGGTCACAAATTATCGGATATGCCATAGACACATGGCCTCGCATCCGGCGATGGAGCAGACAGCCTTTGCATGAGTAATGGCAGTAGTGCTTCCTTGCTGCATCATGATGGTGAGGGCAGGGACCCTGACAAACAGCCAAACATGTGCCTTCCTGCAGGCTGTCCCTGAAGCTGGGACCTTGAGCAGTGACGGAGCTGGCGGCAAGGATGCCACCATGGAAGTAAGGCTCTGCCTTCTCACTTCTTTAGATATTGCCCTTGCATGATGCATCAGTGGGCTCACTGTTCTGACCTCTTTCCCTCCGTTGTGTGGATGTGCGTCCTCCCAGCGTTGTTGTGAGCAGACCCTGGACTTTACCGCAGAGCATTGCTAGGATTACGCCACGAAGCGCTGTCACTGCCGATAGATGTGAGTCACAAATTTTGAGATGAAGCCTTTGATGCAGGATGCCAACAAGGAGGATGGTGATGCAGCAAAGAGCACCACAGGACAGGATGCAGATGCTGCCACCCTTATCAGGGTACGTACTTACATCAACTTAGATACTCATTTCCCTCTGTTGGCTCACAAGCCAGATCCTGGAGTCTGCAGACAATACCACATTCTTGCCTGCTTGATTCATGTGGCGGAGTAAGGAACAACCTCGTAAGTTTCCCCAGATGTATGTGATGGGGCTGCATGAGGTTATGTGCGTACATGCAGGATGGCTCTGGCGCTGCAAACAGCGCACGGGATTCTCCTGATGCTGACGGAGATGGAGCTGCTGCGGCAGCAGACAAGCCTTCTGCGCCAGAGCCTGCAGATGCTGGCACTGATAAGACCCTGGAAGGCGTTGTCCAGGTCTGTTCTGCTCAGCAGGGACTAGCCAACCCTCCTTGAGACACACAGCGGCCACTTTATCCTTCTTAAATGAGAGAGCTGTCTATCTGTGGGCCACTGTATGTAGCTGATGGCTATGACCAAGAGGACATGAGGTATGTTGTGTGCAGGTGGTAGCTCATGAGCTGCTAAGTCAGAAGTCTTCTGAAGCCCTCAGGAAGCTGGCAGATGGGTGCTTGGAGGTATAAGTCCCGTCTATCCTAATGCCTGCATAGGAGTGCAAGCTCACTAGATTTCAAAGATTGCATGTATTGCCATTTAGATCCGAGGAGTGAAAAGGGACCCAAGTGTCCTGCCAAAATTCCCAGAAAGCCTACAGAACTTTTTGTGCCTGCAGATTGTGAGTGGGGCAAGTGGCAGGTCTAAGACCAACCTGCTAAAGCCGCTGCTGGAGAAGATGCAACCCCCTCTGGAGAAGCGGCGCCTGATGCCTCTGAAGCATGCGGCTGCGCAGATTGGAAATGCGGCTGCCTTCACCTTCTGCCTCCAGCAGCGACCTTGCCTGCTGCCATTGTCACAAGTGCGGTTCTTCCCTTCCATAGCGCATATGGCATGCCCAAACACACATTCCTACCTTTAACAATCCTGCGTCTTGTGTGGCAGCGACTTGCGCAATCATTCAGAAAAGCCCCACTGACCGTGCTTGCCCTCCTGCAGGAGGTTGTGCATGTCATCTCAGACGCCTATGTGCTGTCTGAGATGGATGACGCGGCAGCAGCTGCAGCCATGGCTGGGACACACAGGGGCATTGCTGACACCAACAGGGCTGTGGAGCAGCTGAGGTCCACCTGCCTGTCCATGCTCTGCGCTGCCATGCAGTGGGACCTCTTCAGGTATTGCCTCAACCATTGATACTTTAGCAGCCAAGCCAGCAGCAGTTGCGCGATTCTGCTATACAAGAATTGGCTGAACATATACACAAAGACACTGGCATCCTGCCTATCACAAAACCTTATGAGCCCAGGTAGGCATGGTCCTATTGTTGTTTGGCAAGGTGCATTGCAGCTTGCTCTACCTTAGCACAGGTTCTGACATGTGCAGGGACAGCCCAGATCTGCAGGAGCTGAGGGGCCGCATCATCCAGGTCTTCTTCAAGCACCTCACCAGCTCCAACGAGGTGGCAGTGGACATGTCCCAGGAGGGCCTGGCAGCAGTCATTGCGTACCAGAAGATGCCCAAGACCCTGCTGCAGGTACACAGCATGCCCCTGAGTCAGCTCTCTGCCGATCCTTTTCCTTATGCCCCTTTCATTCCTTCATTCTTCTGCAATAGACTTGGGAGGCTTCCATGTGGTGTCACACAGGGGTCACATACATTTGACCATGCGTGCTCGACATTTATGAACAGATGAGAGGCAAAGCCAGCCCTCTTTGACGCAATGGTAATGCTTCGCAGACCAGTCTGAGGCCGATCTTGGTCAACCTGGCCTACTACAACAAGCTGCGGCTTCCTCTCCTCAGAGGATTGGCAAGACTTCTCAAGCTGCTCGCCAGCTGGTTCAATGTCACCCTAGGTGAGCAACATCCCCATTCAGCAGTTAGCGAGCTCGTTTGCGACATTGCCTTCTGTCCAGGATTATCAGATGCTTCACTGCATGCAGCTCAGATGAAGGGTGCTTGCAGGTGAGAAGCTGATAGACCACTTGAAGAAGTGGCTGGAGCCAGAGAAGCTGCTGGCAGTGCAGCACTCCTGGGACCCCGGCCAGGAGTGCCAGATAGCTGCTGCCATCCTGGACCTGTTCCACCTGCTGCCCCCACCTGCTGTCAAGTTTTTGGAGACACAGGCAAGCTCTCGGCTGGGATGTATGTGCCATGATGTGCATGCTGGATGATGAGTCTCGCAGGTAGCAGATACTGAACTTTCCCAGGCCGTTTGGCTGTATGGCAAGGGTGGCCCTGTGTGCGTGCAGGAGCAGCCGGGCCTGGTGGTGCTGGTGATTGAGCTGGAGAATGCTCTGGCCCACATGCACACCACCGTTGAGCCCAGCAAGATGTGGTCACCCTACCGGGAGCCTCTTGCCAAGTTCCTCAACAAATACACTGTCGAGGTAGCTCCTCGCTCACCATGCTGCTGTTTTATGTCTGTCCTTCGTATGCTCAATACAGGGTTTCTAGCCAATGAATATGTGAACTTACAATGGTGTTAACCCGCGCTGTCCATCCTCATTGGCTTATGATCTGATTTGGTGCATTGCTGCTGCTTGTCAGCCTTGAGTAGAATTGGCTGACAGAAAGTGGCTGCCTGTACAGGCGGTGGAGTACTTCCTGGAGACCTCGAGAATGGCAAACACCAACTACTTCCACCGCTTTGTGGACATCCTGCGCTCACCTATGGGCCATCCCCTGCTGAACCAGCTGGCCGCCTCTGAGCGCAAGCTGGGAGAGCTCCTGGCGTACCCCAGTGTCCTGCCAACCCCGGTACCAGGCGCCCCTGAAACTGCTCAGGTGGGCGATCTCTGAGCTGGCTAGGACAGTGAGCACTGCAGTCAGGTTCCATGGCAGGCACTAGAGAGATGTTGCGAGTCAGAGCAACGCCGAGGCCACCAGATCTTATACCAGGCTTTGAAATGAGCGCAACAGTATGGCCTGTTATGGTGCTTGCTTGGCAGTCTGCAGGACAACACGGAATTGTGACTCTCCTTCTGTGTAGGCGTTGCAGAGTCAGCAGAGCCGGCGCGATGCTCACTATCACACAGCGCACCTCCTGGCCATCATGACAAAGCTCATGCCTGACTGGCTGCCTGACGATCTGTTCAAGCTGCTGCACCAGCAGTGGAACTCCCCAGCCAGGCGAGCAAGGTGTGGCCCGGCTCCGTATGGTCACCTCTGCCCATTGAGCTGCCAGAAGCTTGAGCTGCTCTGTCCTGTTGTTGTCTGAAGCACAGTTGTTAACCTTATGCTTGCCTAAGGCCCAATCTGCTCACCTATCAGTGATGTTCCACCTTCTGGACAATGTATTTGCCTCTAATTGAAAGGGCATGTGCTTGCAGAGTGGCCAATGAGGAGAAGCTGGAGAGGCATGAGCTCTATGAGAGCAAGCGCATTGCCAAGGCTATGCTAACATACCTCGCCCGCAACCATCATCTCGTGGGCCCACTGTACGACCTCCTGGACATCTTCACAGTGCACTCCCGGGTCGACTTCAGCTTCCTGCAGACGTACTTCAGGGATACTGTGGCTAGAACTTATTCCCTGGAGGACCAACGGAGGGTGGGTCTCCTATATACCCCTCATGCCTCTGCAGTTGGCTATGAATCACAGCTCAATCTTAGCAGTGCAGTTGCATCTGATATGCTTAAGACATGGGTATAGCAGGTAGATATACCGCTGTTCCTCAAAGTCCACTGTCTGCCCTGCAGATCCTCTCGGAGTTCCTCGACGCCTTCCAGAAGCAGTCTCGGCCGGTGGAACAGCTGGTGCAGGCAGCCAGCCTGCTGATCCTGCCCATGCTGGAGGCAGGCTATGATGCTGGCGAGAATGTGGTGGATGAGGAGTCCCTCACCACCATGGTCAACACCATGTTCGACCAGCAGGATGGTGCCTCAAGTGCGTGCACGCTCCTCATACCTTGCTTGCGTAAGGAATACTTGTATGGGTCTGAAGCCTTCAACAGCATACCCTGTCCATTGCACAGGGTGCATGGAGTCCTAGGACCCCTGCTGTTGCCAGGACCTGAAAGTGTTCAACGGTGACTTCACGCAATGAATGAGGTGGTGCCTGTGTTGCAGCTGCCTATGGCGATGCCATGAAGGTGGAGCTGCTTCAGATGGCGACACTGATGATCAGGAGGGCGCCCGGGCAGCTGGTCCAGAACAGGAAGGAGTTCATCAAGTTTGGCTGGAACAACCTGAAGAAGGACGACAGCGCCGTCAAGTACTACGCTTTCCAGAACGTCTGCCACTTCTTTGACGCCTATGCTGCTCCGGAGAAGATAGTCCTACAGGTGGGCCCCTGAAAGACATGTACCCTTGTAACTTCTGATGCTCAGCATCCTGTCATGTAGCAGTGATGCAGCAGTGATGCAGCAATGTACATTAGCTCCGACAATAGGATCTACAAAGCATCTGGTGGCATCAAACCTGTCAAGGCACAGTTCTTGTATTCACCAATTGGAGGTTTTTCTATTTCTGTAAGGGTATGCTGACACCTTTGTCATGGATCCACCATCATCTCCTGACTCAGAGACAATTATCCCAGGTCACTGGTGCTGAGCAAGGCAAGAATCTGCTTACATCGCTTCTGCATGAATGGGTGCGCTGATGGGCGCAGGTGTTTGTGGCGCTGCTGCGGCTGTGCCAGGCGGACAACAAGAAGGCGCTGGTGCGGGACGCGCTGGACACGCTGACGCCGGTGCTGGTGCGGCGCCTGGCGCCGGGAGACCTCAAGTACCCCATCTGGGTGCGCTACACCAAGAAGGTGCTGGTGGAGGAGGGCCACTCCACGCCCCACCTCATCCACATCTGGCAGCTCCTCGTGCGCCACGCCGACCTCTACTACAGCTCCAGGTCGGCTCTCAGCATCCCTCAAGGCACAGCTTCCTCTGCTTGGCTGGTGTCTTCAGGTCAGGGTCAAGGCATGTAGAGAAGCCCAGATTGTTATGCAGCATTTGAAGCCCTGCTCATGGCATCACTTATGTCCTCAGCCGACAAGGCTTTCAAGGATTGCAATTCAGGCGAGGGCTGATGTACGCAGGATGCAATTCGTGCCCCAGATAGTGAATGGCCTGATGAAGCTGGGCTTGCACAATCAGGCCTCGCCAGAGAACAGGAAGCTGTCTCTGGACCTGGCTGGGCTCATCATCTACTGGGAGCAGCGGCGCCTGGCTGAGAGCCGCAACAGGGATCAGGCAAGCGCCTCCACCGCCCTGACATACCCACCTCTGACATGGGGTAACAACCTGCCTGGTAGACTGGAATGAGACATGTATCTGAGGCAGGGCATCATGCCCTGCCGGACGGAGGGATGCATCTGAGTATGACTTGTGAATGCAGGCTGAGCCCGCGGCAGAGCCATCCACAGGCACAAAGAGGCCACATGAGGACACCACTGGAGATGTCAAGGTCCGGACAAAGAATCGCTCCCTCATGTGATATCTATTGAAAAGGTTTTTCAAGAGCCGAAATGCCTGAGATGGCTTGTTGACGCCAGGAGGCTGTCCTCAGCCTTTCTGCCCATGCATGGCCGTTTGCGTCGGGGAAGTGATGAGGTTGCTCCAATAGTGCACTGAGACAACCCTCGCTGCTGCGCAGATGGAGGACGCTGGAGCAGAGGAAGGCCCGCAGGCAAAGCAGCCCAAGCTAGAGCCTGCCGCAGATCAGGGGACCGGGGCTCAGCAGCAGGCAGCAGCAGAGGCAGATGCCTCAGGGGCTGCTGCAGCTGCCTCTGGTGTTGGAGATGCAGGCGGTTCCTTGTCTGACATGCCCGCACTGTCCCAGAGGATGTAAGCCTCCCACAAAGCTTCTCATGAGGACCAATCTTGAGAGCTGTTGATCAGATGAAGTATAATAAATCCAGAAAGAGGGAGATGTCAGCCATACTGAGAGGAGCTCTACATGGCATAGACTACTGCAATGTCACGCAGGAGTGCGAATCCTGCCTTCACCGACCAGGAGTGGCAGCTGAATGCCCTGATGAAGGAGACGCTGCTGACCTTCCTGACCCGCATCGCCTTCCTTCTCGGGGACGCCCAGAAGGATCCGGATGCACCTGCGCTCCTGAAGCACGCTCTGGGCCTTCTGGACGACACCCTTGCGCTGTGGCCGAACGTCCCAGTCAAGATGAGCTTCCTGAACAGGATGCTTGAGGGCAACCTGCAGCAGAGCCTCGACCCGCCCCCTGCGCTCCTTATCGGTGAGTGTGCCATTGCCTTGATGCTCAGTTATGACAGCTTCACTGTGGAGTCACTCTACACTAGCCTCAAGGTGAGCCTGCCTGCAGGTCGTGCATCCACAGGAAAGTTGATGATGCAGTGCAGGCTGACCGCTTTACTGTCCCACCTGTCTCAGACGTAGCATCGATGTGCAGGCATGGAGGTGATGCGGCGCTTCTTGAAGGTGCAGCCGCTGTTCACGATGCAGCAGAGCCATCAGCAGGTCATCGTGATGCTGGAGCCCGCCTTCTGCAGCGGCCACAACCGGGTCATCAGCCTGTTGTGCGACATGCTGCGGTCCATCTACAAGCCCTTCCCTGTGCCCTCAGCCACGCAGCCCGCTGAGCTGCCCAAAGAAGTGCATGTGAGCTTTTTTTCCATTTTGCCTGTGTCCTTTTAGCATTCAGGATGGCTGGTCACTTCCCTGATACTGTCAACTGGTCTCAGACTGCCTACAGGCTTGCCCCATGCGGCCGAGCGTGATGAAGTTTGCAGCTTCGTCTCATGATTAACTCACCTAAGGCAGCAGGAAGGGTTAAGGTTTGAGCAGACACAATCCTGCCTGTGCAGGAGGTGTACGCAAAAGTGCATGAGATCATGACAGGCAACCTGGGAGCAGCGGGCACATCACAGGGCCTGAACATCAGCCCTGGCAGCCAGGGGCTGCTCATCGTGTGCGCATCCATGCGGGTGCTGGGCGTCCTGGAGGAGTGCTGCAAGGACTACGCCAACCGCTTCACGCATGTCCTGGTCAAGCTCATCAACCGGGTGGCGCGCGACCATGCCAGCCCCGGAGGCTTCGTGCTGGACTCCTCTCGCCAGGCCGGCCGCAACAGGTGCATCCTCCTGCACCTCCAGAGAGTATCCTCCTGCATACCGGTTGCTTGTCGCATTGGAGTCGGTGTAGAGGCCTGTGCTCTTGTGAAGCCTAGTGCATATACCGAAGCCTCCAGTCTGAATGGCATCATTTTGAGGCAGCAAAGAATGGTGCAGGGATTCAGCAGAGCTGGGTGAGCCAGAGTATGGAACCCTCAACTGGGTGACTCTCTGCGCTCTGAAGCTCACAGCCAACAAGGTCCTCACGAATGTGGAGCGCAAGAAGCTGTACCTGCAGACTCTGGTGCTGCTCATCACTGGCAACGCTGCCAAGCACACGGATCTGGCCATTGTTATGGGCATCCTCAGCGTTGTGAGGACGTGGCTGCTCCATCCAGTGGTGGTGCATGTGCCTGGGAAGCCCTCTGAGTACATCAGCCTAACAGAGAAGGTGTGCTCTTCAATATCTGCAAGGCTCTGAACTTCTGCATGCAGGACATCTCTGTTACCCACCACTGAAGCCATGTCGCTTGCGGACAACATGTCAACCATTAGCACAGGAAACACACAGCACCTGCTTGGCATGAGGTAGATGGGGACTTATATTGCTGTGTGCATCCAGGAAGCCATCCTGTTTCTGCAGCGCCTTGCTACACTAGCACGCAGCGGCTACAAGGGCCCAGTACAGCAGAAGTGGGAGGCCTCCTTCCTGGAGATGATTCACCAGCTCTGCACCTCTAGCAGCCTCCCACAGGTGAGCCGGTACCTCTTCGCACGCCACCGACAACAATGCTACATGCTGCAGCAGCGACCATGCTCAGGATTGCCGATGACAGGCATTTGCGCTTTCAGGGAGAGGCGCTCCGCAGCGAGGTCTTTGACAAGGTGGAGCGAGTCTTCTTGCTGGGCCTGAGGGCATCCGACCCTGCCATGCGAGCCAAGTTCTTCCAGCTGTACAATGCAGCCATCCCAGTGACGCTCTTTGACAGGCTGCGCTTCATCGTCTGCAATCAGGAGTGGGAGCATCTGGCAGACACCTTCTGGCTGAAGCAGGGCCTGGTGAGTTACCTGTATTGAAGCTTTCACATCTCAATGTTATCTCAAGAAAACTAGAATCTTTCAGGGTCTGTGAAGCTAGCTCCATGAACATGCAAGCTACTTTGGTGCGAGTGGCGTCAGACCTACCTGCTTGTGCAATGTGTCATCCTGAGGCAGCCTGTTGGTGCAGGATCTGGTGCTGGCTGTGCTGGTGGAGAGGGAGCCCATCAAGTTGGCACCCAACTCAGCGCAGATACCAGCGCTGCTGGCCATGACAAAGCAGAACATCTACCAGATGAGGCAGGCGGCGGCACCTGCTGCCTCTGCAGCTGCGTCTGCGGCCGCGCAGAGCGCTCCCGAGGTCAGCAATGGAAGTGCTGCACAGGCACCCGCTCCGCAGGCACAGGTACACGAGCTGGCATGGCCTCTGGGCAACAGCTGCCTTCGCCCTGCAGCATGATCCCCACTCTGGGCCTCTGTGAGTGTATATGTTCCATCATGGGTTGATTGATCACCCTCAGCATACCTCAAGGAACAAAGGCTGTGGCATGGCAAGCTCTGACACTGGCATGCATGTGCAGATTGCGGGTGCTCCTGCCGACGCAGCATCTCAGCAGTCTGCTTCAACGGCAGTTAAAGCAGAGCAGGATGGTGTTGATCAGGTATGAACATCTCTGGCCATGTGTCTGTATAGAGCGAGATTACTTTGACAACGCACAGTCCAGCCAGTTTCGTCAATCACTGCAAAGGCAGAGGCTAACTGCCATCTTGCCTGAGTATGGAGAGAGATCTCCTAATATAGAGCTGGATGTAGCACTTCGTGCACAATGCATTCATCTCTGAATGACAACAGGACTGATGAGGATTGAAGTGCAGGCACAACCCATGCAAGTGGATCAGGGTCCCACTGCCAGCGTTGCAGCCCAGGCAGCCCCTACACTGGCCCCTGCATCCACAGCAGAGTCCGGGGCCTTACCTACACCTGTACCACAGGTGAAGCAGGAGCCTGGCCCCCTGAGCCAGGCATCGCAGCAGCAGCTGCAGCTGCAGCAGCTGCAGCAGCAGCTCATGCCTCCCCCGCCAGCTGTTCCACCTGGGCAACCTCAGGCGCCCAGGCCAGGTATTCGCTCCTTGGTCATGAGCTTCTATAAGTGAGCTGCATTCAACTGGGCTCCGGCGAAGCCCAGTTTGGTCGTGCTTGGTTGTGCTTGAAGGGGATGTACTTTCATCGTCACACGTCCCCTGGCGTCGGCTTGGAGCCATGCCCTGGCAGTGACAGGCGCCTTTCCACCGAGCCGGCCCCACTGCCCTGATCACCCCTCGGGGAAATTTCTGGGCAGGTTGTCAGAAGTCAACCTACTGTGGTAGTGAGATGCCATGCCAATCTTGCGCAGGCGCGCCTGTAGGAGGACCTCCAGGGCCTGGCCAGCAGCAGCAGCAGGCGCTTCAGCTGCAGCACTCTCTGCAGCAGGCGCAGCAGCAGCAGCAGCAGATGGCTGCCATGGGGCTTGCCAACCAGCCCTCCGGGCCAGCCCAGCCCCCGAGCATGATGTCCAGCCTGTCTGGCTTTGGCGGCAGCGCAGCTCCTCAGCAGCCGCCCTTTGCCCTGCCTCCCCCACCAGTGCGTTCTGCTCATCTTGCACTTGACGCCTGATGGGGTGATGCGGCGTGTGCTTACTGGGCTATTTCTCGCAGGGCAATTTGACCATGCCATGTTCATCCCTGCTTGCGAGCAGCTCATGTGCTATGTGATGAGTATGTCCTTGAGGACCCTGGATGCTATAGATTGCCCATACACATTTTCTGCAGCTACCTGCAGTGGCTGTGCTCACAGTCACTATCGAGAGATGGTTGCCTGGGATGACGGTCAGCCATTGGATCCCAATGCAAATGTAACTGTACTCCTGCAGGGCCCCTCATCTACAACCGGTCAGGAGAATGGAGCGGGGCAGGCGCAGCCTGATCCGATCAAGGTTCCGCAGGAGCCCATGGTCAGAGACATCACCGCCGGCCTGTCCATACCGGAGGATGTGGACGAGCTGATGCGGGAACACATCAGATTCCTCTACAGAGAAGGCAAGGCTCTGCGCATGCCAATGCTCTGCTGGCAGCCCAAATGCCAGACTCTGCATGCCGGCAAGCAGTGTGAGGCAGGTCCATATGAGGCAATGCATACACCTCGATGCATTGCGAGGTGTATGCTTTTACTAGGATAGTAAGGGTTCCTGTGGTCGTGCAGGGTCTCACGAGGTGCGGGATATGGTGAGCTCAGTGACGGAGGTGGCGCATGGGGACCCTCACATGGCCTGCCATCTGTGGGTGCTGGTGTTCCCCATCGTGTGGGCCACCCTGTCCGAGAAGAAGGAGCAGCAGATCCAGCTGGCCAAGCCCATCATCGCGCTCCTCTCCAAGGAGTACCACCTGAAGCAGGCGCAGCATCGCCCCAATGTTGTTCAGGTGATCCCTTGCTGAAGGCAGTGTGCTGTGCAAAGCAGTCCATGACTAGGGTGAAGATACTGTGCTGTGCAGTAGGCTGGTGAAAGCATACCACAGCGGGGCTGAGGATGCTGCGGATGAGTCATCACATAGTCCCATATTTTAGTCCCCACACAGCTCTGAGCTGCACAAGCAGACCCTGCAACCCTGACATGCAGAGGTTTGCGAAGCTGACAGCGAAGCTCACCAGCTTTGTTCATGCTTGCAGGCACTGTTGGAGGGCATCTCGTTGAGCCAGCCCCAGCCGAAGATCCCGTCGGAGCTCATCTGCTTCCTGGGAAAGACATACAGCGCCTGGCACATTGCCATCCCGCTGCTGGAGTCCCATGTCATGCTCTTCCCACAGGCATGCATGCCTCCTCACTGAAGTGGATTTCACCAAGACTTTCCCACTGCTTCATCATGATGATTGAAGCTGACATACAGAGGTCGCAAGCGACTTACACAAAGTTGTCTTACAACAGCAGCTGATTCCACGACATTCATAGGTTGCAGAAGGCTGTGCAGGCAAAGCGGCTATCAATTCTGATACTGAGGTGGTCTTCTGTGAGCAGGAGACGCGTTGCTTTGACTGCTTGGCAGAGCTGTACGGCATGCTGAACGAGGACGACGTCCTGTTTGGGCTGTGGAAGAGGCGCGGGGCTGCCCTTGAGACGCGGGCCGCGCTGTCCTGCATCCAGCATGGCATGCTGGTCCGCGGCCAGGACTTCCTGGAAGAAGCCATCAACAAGAACCAGGCCGGCGCATACCAGTCACCAGGTGAGCACTGTAGCAAACACGCCCCTCTGGCACCAGACAAAGGCTCCTTCTGCTCATGTGCAGCATACAACGTGGGGAGATCTAGTTGGTTGCACCTACATCGAGCCCCTTCTCACTGGTTTGTGAAATATGGCCTGTGGGGAATGAATTCCAGCGCCTTGTCTGAGCCGCAGACTGCGCTGCAGATCCCTCCAAGCAGCCCAGCAAGGGGGAGATGGCGCAGTGGAACAAGCAGTACCTGCGGTGCGCCGCGGAGATGAGCCAGTGGGAGACGGTGGCCGAGTACGCCTCCGTGACGGAGAACTACGGCCAGCTCACCGACTGCCTCTGGCGCATGCACGAGTGGCAGCGCCTGAAGGAGCTCGTCCTGCCCAAGACCATGGTGGAGGAGACCCCCAACTACAAGATGGTGCAGACATACGTGCACCTCCAGGACGGCCACGTCATAGAGGCCGACAAGCACACTGGGGCTGCCATCTCCAAGGCTCTTGAGCAGTAAGCTTTTTACCCTTTATGTGCATGACCTTCTTAAGTTGGGAACTACAGGAAAACCGAAGGTCACCTGTAAGGACTGTCAGCCTTATGTACTTGGAGTGAAGCACCAAGCCCTACGCCTCTGCTCACATGCACTGAGAGTGGCCCTGTGTGGCAGGTGGTGGCAGCTGCCGGATGTGGGGGTGTGGCCCCAGCTGGGCATGCTGATGTGCTTCCAGCGCCTGGTGGAGCTGCAGGAGTCCACGCGCATCCTCATGGACCTGGGCCAGCCCGCCCACAATCCCAATCACCAGTACGCCGAGCTCAAGGTCCGCCTGCCACTTCTCTCTGGTTGTTCAGACGCGCCAGTAATGCGAGTGCTGGCTGGCGCAGCATGCCATGCACTTCTGTATGAGCATGACCGTTAGCCAGTACATGTCCTGTGAGCCTCAGCACAACTTTGGACCTGCTGGCATCGTGCATGGCTCTGAAGCACCTGACCCACATGCATCAGATACTCTGACATGCAGGACATTCTGGAGACTTGGCGGCTGCGCACGCCCAATGAGTGGGAGCAGCTTACGGTGTGGAGCGATGTGCTGACCTGGCGCAATGCCATCTACAACGTCATCATCAACGCATTCAAGCACATGGGCGAGCTTGCACCCCACCTGCACCAGCTCGGCTACAAGGACAAAGCCTGGTAATTCTCCAGTGCATTTTTCTGGTGTTCTCTGTTGCAACCACACAGCTTTGATCTTTACTGTCTTTTGTGACCATCTCATCGGCCATGAAAGGCCAGGAGCGGCTCTTTGTGGTCTGCATTGGCTGCATGAACTCGGGACAGAGAATCAGCGTCTGCATGTCCTCCATGAGAATGGATGATAGCGCGGAGTATGCTGAGTTCTGTGCAGGTCTGTGAATCGCTTGGCAGCCATCGCTCGCAAGCACGGCTGCCCGGAGGTGGCGAAGCACATCATTGCCACCCAGTACGGCTTCAATGCCATGGAGGTGCAGGAGGCCTTTGTGAAGATCACCGAGCAGGCCAAGGCCTCCCTGGAGCAGCCGCGCCTGTACATGGAAGGGGTCAACCTCCTGTCCAGCCAGAACCTGGACTACTTCTCCAACACACACCAGGTGGAACTCAGTGATCAACCTTACGGTCGCACTACAACCCACAGATGCCTCTGTCGTAAAGCCCCATGCCTGAATACAGACAGAGTTCCTCTTTGACAGCTAAATCTTGCTGAGGGGATTTGCTGGGATGCTGCAGGCGGAGATCTTCCGGCTGCATGGCCAGCTGCTGGCAGCAGTTGAGGACAATGACGCTGCCAACAAGGCCTTCGCTACATCTCTGGCCCTGTATCCACAGCTTGCTGAAGGCTGGCTGTCCTGGGGAACCTTCTGCGACAAGCAGGTCAGCCCTCAGGCTAACCTCCTGGACACCAACCCTGTGCTTGGGTGTTATGGCATATGATGCAGAGATCAGGCTCTGTCTTTTGTGCTCGGCAGCTGTGAGGCTGACACCCCTTTGCAGGCGAAGGCGGATGCGCAGGCCGGGGATGGCCAGTCCTGGCTGGAGAATGCAGTCACCTGCTACCTGCAAGCCATCCGGCACAACAGCACAGAGGGGCGCGGCATGATGGCGCGCATCCTCAACCTCCTCTCCTTCCACGACACCAATGGCGTTGTCAGCAAAGCCATCCGCAAGCATGGCCGCCAGGTCATTCCCTCATTCATCCTCACATTTGCCTTCATGGTCCATACACAAGCCTTGAATTTTCCTTTGCCCCCATGTATCTGCCTTCCCTGCATGCAACTAGCCTACGAGAGGGCTTTGCTGAGAGGTGGTTCTGCATATGCAGGTCCCCTTGAACAACTGGCTTCCGTACCTGCCTCAGCTGCAGACCAGCCTGCAGCGACCGGAGGCAGCTGTTGTCAAGGACCTGCTGTCGCAGCTGGCCACTGCATTCCCTCAGGCCGTCTACTATGGCCTGCGCACCATCCTGCTGTCTCTGCGTGAGGTATGATCTGCTTCTGCGCTGCTGGGTCTCGTACAGCCTCTCATGTGACGATGTATGAGAAGAAAGCTCTGTATACCTCTTGGGAGCCTTCAAAACAGGAAGGTGCCCTACGTCATGGTCTGATTTCATGGGGGCTTTGTGAGGTAAGCTGAAGCTGCAGAGCAACATGCTGAATGGAAGACATGTCACGTGCAGGCGGCAGTGAAGGCAGTCAGCGAGGCGCGGCAGGCAGCCAGAACAGGCAGCGGCAACCTGCCGCCCACGCCTGTGATGCCTGGAGATCAGGCGCCAAACGCATCTGGCGCTGCTGCCGCCGGCTCCACACAGGCGGCTGTGCCATCAGCCTCTTTTGGCTCTGGCGGGCAGGGCGGCACCATCTCAGGCGCTGCGCCCAGCAGCGGCACAGTGGATGCTGAGAGCAATGCCAAGGACTCCAAGGGAGCTGCAGGTGTGGTTTTGCACACTGCTATCCAATACCTACATGTCGGCCGATGTTTGCATGTCCTATATGATCCTGTTTTGCGCAACTCTTGTAAGTATGCTGCCAGGCATGCCGTCAAAATCTCTGCGTAGCCCAAGCCTGATAGGGCTGTCCAAGGAGCCCACGCAGCTGCCAGAATTGCGCAAAGCTCACAGGAGCGGGTTATGTGCAGGCGAGGCGGCCAGCAAGCCAGAGGCAGGAGCGAGCCCTGCTCCGCCGGTGCCAAAGACGTTTGAGAAGCCACCGGAGGTAGTCGCCTTTGAGTCTGGCAAGGAGATCATGGACCTGCTGCGCAACAAGCACCCGCACGCCATCACAGCCCTGGAGCTCATGATGACCGAGATTGGTGTGCTTCCTGGCTTGCCTTTGACCTGACATCAATTGAAAGTCATCAATGGCTCTTGAGGGGTTGTTGGTCTCCCTGGTATCCCCTGCACTTACTTCATGTGAGCTGTCTGAGACATCAAAAATTTCCCCACTTTTCAGTCTGCATCAGTGTGGGAATGTGCAGTTATGATACTCTGCTGCCTGCCTTGAATCCTCTGTGACATGCAGGGACACGCTTTGTGCCAAAGGCTGAGGAGCGGCTGTTGGCTGTGGTGCATGCGCTGTTGCACCGCTGCTACAAGATGCCCTTCTCCAACAATGCTGAGGTCCCAGCCTCCCTCAAGAAGGAGCTTTCCGGTGCGGCTACACCTGCTGCCTGTGTTTTGTTTGGAGCCGCTGTGACTGCAGACTGCAGAGGTGTGAGCATGCCCTGAGTGGCGCGAATGGGGCCTCTGGTGTGCGCTTGGTGAAGGCTCGATGCTGGCGCTGCAGGGGTGTGCAAGGCCTGCTTCTCCAACGAGCACATGGCCAAGCACAGCCGCATGGGCGAGTACCGGGAGCAGTTTGTGAAGGACCTGGACCCCTCCTCGCCCGGCTGGCCGGCTACCCTTGGGGACCTGTCGGGGCGCCTCAAGACGTGGCGCGCCACCCTGCAGAGCACCGTGGAGGACTCCATGCCGCCCTACCTCCGCCTGGAAGACGAGGCCCGCAACCTGCAGGTGCCCTGCACCTCCCACAGCCTTTCCCAGCCATGTGGTATCCATACTTGCAATGCAGAGGCATTTGCAGGTTTTGCTCACAGCACATTCCCATGTCAAAATGCGCAGTGAAGCTGCAGTTGTTTCTGCGAATGCTTGCAGAGATCCTTGATGGCAAGCTATGGGTTCCCAGCAGACCCTAAAGCAGAGGGACTAGTCAGAGGATCTATGTGCCTTCAGAGGTCATTGGTTTGACAGAGACCGGCCTTAGGCTCCTGGCTTTTTCAGGGTGTGAATGTTGCCAATGCTGTCTTCCAGGAGCAGTCCTTCACAGATGTGGAGATGCCCGGGCAATATCTGGGGACGGCAGAGGTGTCCCCGGACTCCGTGGTGTACCTGGAGCGCTTTGGGGCCAACGTGGGCATTGTGCGGCGGCACGCCACCTCCTACCGGCGCCTTGCGCTCAATGGCTCCGACGGGAAGACTGTGAACTTCCTGGTGCAGACTGGACAGCACTGGTCCACACCCTGCGGTATGCTGTTTTAGCCCCGGCTTACACCTTGCCTCTGTGACTGCTCGTTGCATGTCACAGACATTGTCGAGACGTAACACACCTTGCTATACATCCACTGATGAAACTTTGGCACATTGCAAGGGATAGCCATCAGCTTCAGAGACACGCATGCCGGTGTTGACTTCATATACGCAAACGTGAGCTTTTGAGGGTGGTGTGCAGGGTCTGCTGATGAGCGGATGATGCAACTCCTGCGAAACATGAACTGCCTGCTTGAGGCCCACCCCCAGTCGCGCCGCCGCCATCTGGCCTGGCACACCCCGATCATTGTCCCTGTCTATCCTCAGGTCTGTACCCAGCACACATTGCAGCTCCTCATGTCACCTGCCACACTGCACTTAATGTAATGAGGCAGCTAAAGGAAGCTCTTGGGAGCCCGCCGGGGAAAGTTTGCTGGTGTGGACAAGAGAAGAGACCTTTGCAAGCTGTCTAGGCTCCCTTGTTGACGACATCTGCACCCGCAGGTGAGGTTGGTGGAGGAAGAGACCAGCTACTGCAGCTATGGAGAGGCGTATGAAGTCAACTGCGCCCGTTACGGCCGCGAGGCGGATCAGCCCATCTCCCACTTCAAGAAGCGCTGCTGCTCGCCCAATGGCAACCTCATCTCCGATCCCGATGGCGCACTGCGCCTGCAGGTATGTCACAGAGCAATTGCTGTGTGAATTTTATATGTGACCACACCCGTCAGAAGTGGCACCGAGACCAGCACTGCCATTTTAGCAGAGATCTTTGTTCCATTGTGAGGTTTCATGACACTCAACGAACCTCCTGTGCAGGCTTACCAGGAGATAGAGCAGCGTCTTGTGAGCGAGACTGTGTTCAGTCAGTACATGTACAAGACGCTGCCTAGCTGCAATCACCTGTGGGCCTTCAAGAAGCAGTTCTGCTGCCAGATGGCTCTGTCAGGTGGGGAATACAAGCACACTGCTCATACTCTTCTGTTCCCCATGGCACAAATAAACCTTCTCTCACAGCTCTGTGCACACCCAGAACACCATCATGCATTGAAGTCCTCGAGCTCTCTGTCCAAGTCATATTGAGAGTCCCTGGTGCAGGTCTCCTGTGCCATATGCTGCTGGTGGGAGGGCGCATGCCCTACAAGATCCTGTTTGCCCGCAACTCGGGCAAGACCTTCCAGGTGGACTTCATCCCGTCCTACGACCAGAAGGGCATCCTGGAGCGCACCGAGCCCGTGCCCTTCCGGCTCACCCGCAACCTCCACACCTTCTTCACGCCCTTTGGCGTCGAAGGAGTGTTTGTCTCCGCCATGGCTGCTGCGGCTCAGGTATGGCCACCATTACCGCCCTTCATGTCCTGGAACAGGCCTGCCAAGACCGCACGTCAATGGGAACTGATGCCATGCCGCTTCTCTACGGCGCATAGAGACACCACACTGGGCAGTATCTCATCTGACGCCGATTAAAATATAAGGGTTATGAGCCGGCCCTCACAGCAAGCTGCAAAGTGCAGGCCATCATGGCGAGGGACGGGGCCCTGGCTGACCTGCTGGCGCTGTTCCTGCGCGACGACATCAGCGCCTGGGGCGCTCGCCGCATGCAGCGCGGCGCAGCCATGCGGCCGCCAACTCTGAAGCAGCTTGTGGACAGCAACATCGATGCCTGCATGCAGCGCATGTCCCAAGTCCGGCCGCGAGAGCCTCCAGAGGTGTGCTCTTTGAGCTGCATGTTGGAAGTCCCAATCTTGTACACGCACCCTGCTGCAGCGGCGCTAGGTACCTTGCACTGTCCGCGCTGTTGAGTCCGTGTCAGCTACCGAATACAGGAGCTTACTGCATGTACTTCATGTGCTTATCCTGTGCAGGGGCAAGCCATCAGCGCGCAGAAGGGCGCGCAGGAGCTTGTTGAGCAGGCTACATCGCCACGCAACCTGTGCAGGATGGATCCAACCTGGCATCCATGGCTCTGAGGCTTGAGCCTTGTTGTGACAGTTTCTGCCAAATGGCAGCTGTGAGACCGTCCAGAGTGCTTCATAAGATGACGTAGGGTTGGGGATATCAAGCCACAGCATCATCCGCTTTTGTATGACACTGGGGTTGCCTGTCTGAGCTCATGCATATTTAACAGACCTCTCCCAAGTCTTGATCACTTGACTGGTCACAAACATGTGAGTTTCCCTTCAGCTGGTGCAATAGGAAACTTCAGAGACAGTGCTTGCTGGCAAACACATATGGAGAAGTATAGGACGCTGTTTAATATGCGCTGTCTGCGCAAGAAGCAAGCTTCAAGGCTTAGAGCTGATAGGGCTGTAGTACATCGGGCCTATGAAGCCTTTTTACATGGTTTGCTAGCACAGTGTATGATCAACATGTGTACACTTATGAGTTTGTGAAGCTTGTGTCAACAGGATCAGCTGCCCAGAGCTTAGGCATGGAAGGTCAACCACAATGTGTAGTCCCGACCAGAGGCTGTGCTCCTTTGCAATAGCAGGTCCTGGGTGCAGCTGGTGCCAGGCATGGAATCTGAGTCAGAAGAATGATGTTAAGATGTTACATCCATCAACCAAGACCTCAGCATTGGTAAATACATAAGCAGACCTCACTTCAATAAGCTCCCCTTGAGGGGTAGTCCAATCAATCTCAAATGACACATGAGCCTCATCTAAAAAGGCAAGCTCATCATGAGGGCTAAGGAAAAGAGCTATATATACGTGGGTACACCTTCTCAGGCCTCCTCCTCCCTGAGATCTCTAGAGCCGCTTGTCCTGACTCCATGTCAAGGCTACACTAGGGTCTTGAAACAACTTGGGCACAAAGGCCACTCAAAATTGCAACAGAAATCATCACTTCCCTGAGGCGTCTTGAGCTGCTGACACAATGTATGACATCAGCCTATCATGCGGATGCGTCTTGACAATCAGCACCGTGACAAGCGCACAAAACTGCTGCAATCAAATGATGGCGCTTCACCCACATACTTGATGGCATCTTGATCTGCTGTGCAGGGTCTGATTTATCCTCTGGAATGCCAGGGACCAGAAGAGTGGCTACTTTCCATCAAATGCCGACGCACATCCTTGTGAGCCAGAACTACTGTACATATGCACTGACGCATGGATAGCAATTCACCCCGAGAGATGCAAAATCTGCTGCCAAGAGTCTTTGGAGCTGGTGATAGGACAGTGGCATCAAAAAGCCCCTTCTCTTTGAGCCGATAACAGCTGTTGTAAGGGACATTGCTCACTCTCCACACCTTAGGTGGGAGTTGGCTCTAAGTGTGAGGCTCATGAGGGTTTCAGGCTGCATCGCTGCGGCTGACATGGTCGTTCTCAGTAGGATCATGCACCTGGTGCTTGCCATTGCCATTTGCGGCACCATTGGCTCTGCCTTGATCGTTTTTGGGGCCTGCGTTTGCATGCTTGCCGTCCATCTCAATCTCCTTCTTGTCACGTGGTGGCTTGTCCTCGTCAGGGATGATGCCATCCTTGTACGCGACTCTGCGCCAGAACCAGTGCGAGCGCACATGCTGAGCACTCTGCATGGAGAGAGCCACATCAGAAGGACTTGCAGTACAGCTGATTCGAAAATCATTCCAGCAAACGGGAATAAGAACAGGTCTGGCAACGAAAGGCAAGGGAAGAGGGCGCACCCTCTCGATGGGTACTCCGCGTGTCTCAGGCAGAAAGAGGAGAACGAAGATGAGCGCAATGGTCTGCCAAGCTCCGAAGAAGATGAAAACGCCGTACTTCATGGTGCACATCATCATCAAGAACACCTGCGCAAACAGCACCTCAGCCACACTCCTTCACAATCTTATATGACAGACTCCATGTGTGCAGGTCCCTTGCATGCGTTGACACATCAGCACATCTTCTGATATAGATTGCTCAGGGAGCGCTCACCTGGGTCACAATGGCTCCAGAGATCAGCTGTGTGAACACAGTAATGGATTGACCGGCTGAGCGTGTGTTGAGGTCATGGATCTCACTCGGAACCAGCCAACCTGCGTGTCATGGAAGTCTGGACACTTGGCGGCTCTAATAAATGGGGCTGATACTGTCCTGACAAAGATGAGACATGCATTTTTGACATGGAAGCACTGCAAAGGATGGACAGCGAAGGTCTGCAGACGCACCAATGGGACCCCAAGAAAAGCCAAAGGAAACGCCATAGAGGCAGATCTGCATACACAATAAATTTGTTTGGGCACTTGGAAGTGAATATCCTAACACATGACTTTGCGTGAGCTGCCTGAGAAAACACTGATCGCCTCTGCTCCTGCGTATGAAGCGTAAGTGATCCACATAAGGCCACTTCATGCTCCCCCAATTGCAAGTGGGAATCACCAGAATGATAGCAGCAAGGGAGCCAGTTTGAGGAAGGGCAGCTCCTCCTGCATACCTGCGAATGCATGAATGTCAAGGGCTGTGTGGGGATTTTGAGAGCATAAACTCATAATCAAACGTGAGTTGAACCTTTGGCAAGGCATACCGAGCCTTGATGAGTGAACAAGGCGGGAGAATGAAGCCTCACGTGACCGCAAATACTATAGCGACAGCGTAGTCTGCAAGCAGACCCAAGATTGATCCACTGATCAGCAAAGTGCGTCGGCCGACCTGCAAAGTATAGCAATACCTCGGCCCTGATGTAGTGCTTCCAAAAGTCGACCAATGAGAAACTGAGGCTGTGCCAGGTCGTGAGGCAAGCTGGTTGGCTGACGCAACAAACCGGCTGCTCTGTGACAAGGCAATGCAAAGAGAAGCTTTCGACTCACCTTATCCACAAATATGATGCAGATGATATTGGAAGCCAGCTGGACTGCATTCACAAGAAGCGCTGCAAAGAGCTGGCCCTCGTTGCCTCCTTGACCTCCTGAAAAGGCGGCGACACCTGCAAGAGTGCACTGGAGATGAGCATGTAAGCAGGGACACGCCACTGAGCGGACACAGCGTCTGCTGATACCCAGATCTAGGGGCTCTAATCAAGCACAGCCTACCTGCAAAGATTTGGGGTGAGAAGAAGCTGACTGCATTTACGCCACTCCATTGCTGCAGCGCAATCACAAGTCTCAGTATCACTATGGCACGGGTTGTGATGGCACCACTCCTTCACCTATCAGCCTGAGCAGGATGATCATAACAGTCATACATTCAAGCAGGGGGATTGATGTGACAGCCACAAGGCAGCTCGTGGATGCCTCACTTGGAGGAGAGGCATCATGATCGCCAGTGTCAGCTGTGGAATGTTTTTGCGCCTGCACATCACACATCCGCCTTCTCAGATACCTTCATGTCATGCATGAAGCCTGCAGCCCACGTTGGCCAAGCGCGCAGAAAGCTTCGAGGGCAGCAGTTGTGTCCCGCCCTTCACGGCTGAAAGGTAAGACTTTGGAGGGCTGCACCTGATGATGGCGCGCCAGGGATTCTCCATGTTTTCCATGACCTTATTGGCCACCAAGATGCTCTTGAATTCTGTGTCAACATCCTTGGTGCCACGGACACGCCTTAGGACAGCCTTCGCCTTCTCAGGATTCCCCCGCTCCACCAGAGAGTTGGGCGTGTTGGGCAGGAAAATTCCGCCTGCGCAATTACTCAAGCAGTGTGGTGATACTGTACGCAGCACCTTTAACGCAGCACCCTTTACAATCAGAGACAGGAAGCCCTCACAACTTTGCCAGGGCTAAACTTTAAGTAAAGGCGGCCACATGCTAAAAATAATGTAGCGCCTTGACGAAGACTTGGTGAGGGTGGTCCTTATAGGCCTGTAAGATCAGCTCTTTGATGGCTACTGTTCCAGTAGCCTGGCACTGCAGCAAGCTACACAGAGTGCTCTGCAATGCTCACCTAGAAGCAGGATGGCTCCAGGTACTGCGGCGAGGCCGAGAGACAGCCGCCAGCCCCAGACAAGGTAATTGGTCCCCACATTGATTGCTGATGCAACCACAAGACCTGTGAAGGTGCCTGTCTGCACCATGGAGTTCAATCTCCCCCTCCACCTGGGCAGCAGAGTCAGCTCTCTCATGTTCGCATACGTGGGCACTCACAGGGACAGATGCCATTGAGGAGTAGCTGCATCCAATCAGAGTAGCATGATCGGACTAAGGTAGATGGTCTGACAGGATCACATTCCAATCTGAGCTCGCAACTCTCTGTAGGGGCTCACTGTGGGGGTGCCATCTCGGCAGTGTAGATGAAGGCGCAGTGGTCTCCAAAGCCCACTCCAATGCCCCAGCAGATGCGGCCAGCAAACAACATGCCGATGCTCTTTGATGCTGCAGCCTGCAGGCACAAGCCAGCTATCTCAAAAGGTGTATTGCTGTAAGGAGCAATTGGGTCGAGGGAGCGCCATCGGGTCTGCTGGTTCCTAATGTCTGTCTTACGCCAGCCTTGCAGGTGTCACAAGTAGCAGAACATTGCTGCAAGCTTTTTTATACTATTCTATGTAGTACCTCCCATGTTCAAGATGGGGGTTACACCTGTAGGATGCTGCCTGCAATGTAGGAGGTACCAGCCACAATCATGGAAGTTGTGCGACCGAAGCGCTGCGTGATGTAGCCTGCAAAGAGCGAGGCTACCGCACCGGTGAAGTGCATGACAGCGCTGTATGCCTGCAGCGTCTTGTCATTGAACTTGCAGTAGAATGAGGTGTCTGTTTTGCTGGCAGTTGCAGGGAACCTGCAGAATGGCAGCAAGAGCTGTCAGCGCATTAGCTCCTCCTTCTCATTCGCTCTAGCAGCTTACTGGCATGGCTGGCAGTGGATGTCAGGATGATCAGCTACGAAGACGCTACATAATCCTGTTTCACTGCTCGGTGTAATGCATCAGTGTTTATCACAAGCTTGCCATACAATGCAAGGCATCTAGGGGCAAGTATACGCACCACATCTCTGCAAACTGCTTCATAGTCTCCACACCTGCATATGGTCACCATGCTGCAGAGCTGTTGCATGCCATGCAGCAGGATGCTCTTCATTCTAAGCTAGAATATCTGAGGCCAACAATTGGCTGACGGGCTGAGCTAGAGACAGGCAGTAGACGATATCTCACCTCCCGTGCAGCCTGCATCGTAGCCTGCACAACACTGCTGCTGTCAGCATAGCCATGTATCTTCCCACCACCTGGCCTTTCCAAGGTGTACAGAGGACACTCCGCCAGCAAATATGACAAAGCTCCATTTCAACAGACACAGTCGGCAGACTTACCAAAAAGAACGCCGCCGCTTGCTGCCACCAGACAGGCAAGCGCAACATAGACTGTCAAGTTGGCATTGACCTGCAGCAGGGCACCACACCTCACTTGCGGCCCTGGACATGGCTCAGGTGGACTGGAAAACAAGTCCAGGGAGGCAGAGCATGGGCATGAGTTGTGTTGAGCATGGGCATGAGTTGTGTCCAGCAGAATACTGCACCACAACTGCAAAGACTTCAGAAGAGATTGTATTGCCAGCACCACCAGCAGACCTTCTCGCGATCCATTGCGCGCTGTACTTCCTTGGGCGTCCAATGCCCTCAACAGCCACACAGTACAGCAGAGGCTCTCGCATCAGCTCACCTCTATGTCCCCGGCTGCCAGCTTCTCGATTTCTTCGTTGGAGGTGTTCTGGAGGACGTCCTCGGCAGCCTCAGAGCCGCCATTCTTCTCTTGAGCTTGTTTTCCCATGACGCCTCCCTGCATACAGGAGTTGCCTACAGGTTGCTCCGGCGGATGCACTGTCCTGGGCTAAGACGTATAGCCTGTCCCCATGTTGCAAGGCCGACTTGTACGGATGGAGACCCTGGGTATCTCTGTATCGAGTGAGCATCCGCCACATCCAAACCGCACATCGATCACCCAAATTGTGCTCTTCACACGTTTGTACGGCACCAAGCAACGAAAGCTTTGTCTTGTTTGATGTCAAGGATTCAAAACATGCACGTGCATTAGTTCTAGAGACAATCAGGCTCCTACATGATTTACCGAAACATTGCACATGCACGGCAGCAGCCTTGGCTCGGAAACATGTAAGCGATGCGCCAGGGCACTCACATTACGTAGGAGCAATCTTTACCTGTTTCTAAGTGCTTCTATAGGCGTTCGACTATGAAGTGACGTGCCGGGCCTCCTTGAGCAGGAGTGCACACCCAAGCTCGGGGCCGAAACAATATGACTGTGGCACACAGGTGGCGTTGAGCGCTTGTCCAAGGGATTATCGACTCAAGACTATCACCCGTACAGTGACACAGCTCATGATAGATGAGCCTTGCGAATGTCCCAATAATCACAGTTCAGGATTGGCTGTGAGGTACTGTTGCCTGATTGGGCTTGGGTTGGTGTAACCGCTACGTTTGGGATTTCTCTTGCATCAACAAGGGAGACTCGGTGCGTGTTCCGTTATACAAGATGGAGCGGTGGAGGCAGGCAGACCACCTGCCGCAATGTGTCCGGGCGGCCTATGTAGTTGCATGTCATGACTCTGCGTCTTAGTGACCCATACACGCCAAGAAGGAAGTAAGCCTGCAGGAAACGGAGCAAGCGAGTACTGCAGGCGATGGCGTCCCAACAAAATCGCGTGGGCCTAGTCAATATGGCACGGAACGTCCTTCCGCGCTGTGTGGAGTGATCCCAAAAACTTCGTCCAGTTACGCAATGCACGTCAACTGAGACGCACATCAGGCCTGCAACCATCGCTCCGAGACCCAGAAGCTTGTCTCCTGCCGTCTGTGACATCTTTCTTGAAGGCTGCATTCCACGTGATCCCCCAGCTCCTACTTGCGCGGAAGCTGCACCGACAGTGCTGCGATACAGCCCATGACGGTACTGCGTGGCCACAGAGGTAGAAGTAAGGAATAATGAAGGCATATGCTGGTCCTGAGGGGTCATCCAGCAGCGCAGATGGGCGCAAAGTTTCCATACTATGGGGGTGACGTAACTGCGATTGGCGCCCTAGTTTGAACAGGGTCCCGAGAATATGCCGAATTTGCCTTGCGGAACGACAGAAGCTCTTTCTCACAAATTGTCAGGGACAGCGTCCGGAAGTTGGTAAGGGGGAGCAGCCAGCCCTCTTTTGTCCTTGTACACGGTCGTGCCGTCACAACGTTCCTGTTATTCCGAACATTGGACTGGCATCAGGTATGGCAGCACAACCTTTGTATACGCTATGACATTCACTGCTGAATACTTTAAGGCTATATTGCCGTACAAGGCTATGCTCATCTCCCCGATGGAGGGACCCGACAGTGCCAAGCAGCACAAAAATGACCCTCATGCAGGGTGAGATGAGTGTGGGAGGAAAGTCGATCGCCCTGGCAGTGGCACTATGTGCTGCATGCCTGCTGTCCTTCGCCGCTGCCGACGTAAATCTCCCCTCCATGAGCTGCACTCTTCTGAGCTTACAGACTGAATTGCAGAATGTCCATGATCGTGAAGCTCACATGCCCAGATGAACAGGACATCTTCTCAGCATGCCATGGAATATCCTTGTTCCTCTGCATGCCCTTGAAGATCTGGGTAGCAAGAGCTTGAGCACCTGTCTTCACCATCCTTTAGCCTACCTTGTCCTAATGCAGGAGCAGCTGATTGCTGAGGCCACAGCGCTGTCCAGTAGCTTGACACTGCCTGACCTGTCCTCGGAGATTGTGAATGGCATCATGGATAGCACAAAGAAGGTCGAGAAGACAGCCGCTGGCTTTGTGCCGTTTCTGCACAACACCGCCACAGCCCCGCCCAACACTGGCATCACGCTGACGCTGAACGTCACAGAGGTGAATGTCGAGTCTGTGGCCTCCTCAGACAGTCCCAGATCCTGATGTGCAGATAGCCCTCCTCATCTGGTGAAACCACGAATGCAATGCGCACTGCATGCGCCTACCAAGGCCTCAGCTGCTTGCTCAGCAACCTCAGGCAGGTCTGACAGTGATGCATGTGCCTGCAGGTGAAGAACGGGGACTACATTGGGGTGACCCTCAGTGGGGTGGCCAAGCCTACTACCTATGATGCAGTGGCGATCTATGTTCAGGACCCCTCAGACAGTACGATTGGCCTGAACAAGCTCGTGAAGTACAAGTGGGCCAATGCCGACCTGTCCTACGTGTCTACTGGCAGCACCACCTTCAGGTATGCATAGCCCCTTCCTGAACCTGCAGACAAAGTTCTCGCTGTTTATCCGTGTTCATCACAGAAGGCAGCACGCCCTGACATGGTGTGCAAAGGCCAGTATGTTTTATCTGCAAGACCTCAGTGATATATACACAGAAGCCCCATAGCCGCCTCTGATGCCTCTGAGGCTGACCTCATGCTGAGCTGCCGCTGGCACCTGGTCCCAGGAGGGTGATGACCAGTGTTGCACGATATGGGGATCTGTAACACTTAAGGTGCTATGGCCACTAGTGTGATTTTCATCATATTGCAACGATCACCGTGTCAAGAGGTGCCCCGGCCGAGATTTGTCGGATGCCACCCTTCTGTGCGGCTATCCCTGGAAAAAGTGACGTCCGACACGCGTGTCGAACGTGCGTGTCGGCCCTTTGGGTGCCGTGTCCGTGCAACACTGGTGATGACGTGCATGCGCGCGCAGCTTCCGGGTGATCAACCAGCGCAAGCCGCTGGTGGTCTACTTCTTCTCCAACGCCACCCAGGGCAATGGTTTCTTCAGCGCCGCCACGCTGGCCGCCCAGACCGCGCCCCTGCCCTTCAGCAACTACAACGAGCCCACGCAAGTGCACCTGGCCCTGACCCAGAAGACCGGGTGCGGCTTGCAGCCAGCCTAATCTGACCCTTGCCTGCCCAGCTGGCATCCGAGTCGCCATGCTGCAGCGCTGATGCTGCGCACCACTGTGGCAATGCCACTCTGAGACGCGCGCAACTAGGTTGGAGTGAAGGACTGCTGTCATTCAGTTAGGGCAGGCATCGCAACAGGGTAGGCAGGCGTTCTTGGCATGCACATGATGAGGGAGCTGGTGCAGGGAGGCTCTGGTGCAGTGGTCCACGAAAGATGTGGGTCTTCCGATTGTCTTCTACGGAACCGAGTCGGGCAAGCTACTCCAGGTGAGCAACCCTCAGTGCTGGCCATTACCACTGGCCCTCCAAAATCCTGGCGTGTTTCCTATAGCAGCGACGTTTTGTCATGCACAAAAGCAGCCAGAAATGCCATGTCCATAAGGGCAGACCTGCTAGTGAACGGATGCAGAGCAACGCAGTATGTGTCCCGCCTAGACCATGCGCTCAGCAGTGCAGCACTGTGCAGGTCGCAGTGGGTGCCGCCACAACATACAAGGCCTCTGACCTGTGCGCGTCGCCGGCTAACGACACTGGGTTCTTTGACCCAGGTGAAGCCCTACCTCAAGCGCCACTCTTTCATCACATGAGTGCTGCCTCCTGCAGGCTGTGACAAGCCGAACCTTGCTGCATGTTGATATCCTTCTTCTCACAGAGATTGTGAAGCCTGGTGGCGGGCATTGAGCCAGTCTCTTTTGTGGCACAAAAGATTGCCCTGACAGTGCTTTCTCATCTGCAGGAGCTCTGAACTATGTGAAGATAACAGGCCTCCAGCCCAACACAAGATACTACTACAACTATGGTGATCTGGTGAGCACCATCCCTGACCTCATGCGCCTGCCATGCAGCCAGTGTACCATCATCATGAGCTGTGCAACGCATGCCTTCATCATACCCTCTACAGGCTGCATAGTCTGGGACCTCTTATCCACATAGTAGAGGGTGGCAGAGGTGCTCTCATGGTGTACTGATGTTGGGTTGCGCTGGGCCGTGCAGAAAACAGGAATGGGCACTGAGCTGTCATTCCTGACCAGCCCCGCGCCCGGGCCTTCGGGGACCCTCAAGCTGCTGGCCATTGCTGACCACGGCCATGCAGAGGTGAGGTGTTCACTCCTTCTCCCCTTCAAACACGGCTGATGCTCTGCATGGACCTGAGCTGACTGGTACAGCACACTGCAGCTTCTGCGACTCTGTGCATGGTCCCTGACAATTGACCCTATGGCAAACACACTCTCAACATGTATATCCTGGGATTGAGGTGACATGCAGCAGCTTGAAGGGGCATGTGCGTGTACAGGTCGACGGGAGCTTTGAGTACGAGTACACGCAGCAGCCCACCAACGCTGCGCTGCCGCTGGCGAACCCTCAGGACTTCGGGCCAACCTACACCGCGGACGAGCTGAACGCGCTGGTCTACAACGTCCTCACCCAGGACAACTCGCAGCAGGGCTCTGCGCTGGCCACGCTGCAGAAGCTGGTCGCTGCCTCAACGGACGTCCAGCTGTTCCTCCTCAACGGAGATGTGTCCTATGCTCGTGGAGAGGTACGGCCAGATACTGCGCCTTGACAGCTGTCTCTGGTGTATCACAGTGCCTCAGTGTGTTCTGAAGAATAAGCACCCTGTACTCTCAGCAACCTCAGAAGTGAAGGCGGTCTGGCAAAGCACCTATGATGCAGCAAGCGTACTATCAGGGCGCCTGGTCCTGACAGATGACACCTGCCAGTATGGCTTGCATCAATTTTGTGTGTGCTTTGCAGACGGAGGCATGGGATGTGTACATGGACTCCATGTCAGCCATTGGTGGCATTGTGCCATGGATGCTTACGGAAGGGGTGCGCCACACATCGTGTCACCCCCATTCTCTAGCTTGATATCAAGGGGTGATGGCTAAGACTGACTTTGCTCTCAGATCTGTGTGCGGTGTAAAATTTTGGCTGCTTCCCTGCAGAACCACGAGAGGGACAGCCCGTTCACGGGAGACAACTACAACAACACAGCAGCAGACTCTGGCGGTATGTGAGACATTGCTTCACAGCTAGATTGGAGAGCCTAGGTTTCCTTACTTTGGTGCGAGATGTGTACATGTCTTGACATGTCCGTTGCTTGGGTGAAGATCAGCATCATCTAATCACGAGGGTAATGCACAGGTGAGTGTGGCGTGGTGTACGCAAGGAGGACACAGTCCCTGGGCAACCCCAACTGGGCACCGGGCAGCCCATGTAAGAAACCTTCCAGAGGCTGAGACATCCGTCTCTGATGCCAAATGTCTGTCCTCACTGGTTAAAATCGTGCTAAAGCTGACAGCCTTATATTTGAATTTTACTGAACAACTTGTAATTCCTTGCCCTTGCATGCAGCGTGGTACAGCTACAGTGTCGGGCCAGTGTTCTTCGTCGCATACTCCACTGAGATCGACTACTCCCCAGGCTCTGCTCAGTACCAGTACGTCATTGCTTCCTACTGTCCATAGAGTGTCACACCCAAAGCCCACCCTAAGAGGCCATGCTGCTCACACTTCCTTGGAATGTGACCAGATCAAGCATTTTGCCACCACATCGTGCGAATATGGCAACCTGTGGCAGTCTATGTGGATGGAACGCTTTCATATGCACTGCTATCTGGAGTGTGTCTTAGCCATCGCCTGCCTGTGGAGAGATAAGAGGCTGAAATTTGCTCCTGACGGCCCCCATTTCTGCAGGTTCATTGAGTCTGCCTTGGCGTCCGTGGACCGGTCTATGAACCCCTGGGTTGTCCTGAGTGAGCTTTCTTATCCCTGCGTCTGATCTCAGTCTTTACTAGGCACTCATGCTGCTTCCTTCCCGACCAGGCATCTGCTCTGGTGGAACATCACTTGATTCCTGGCACTGTGCCCTGTACCAATAGAGGTGTGGCACCATATGGCATAATTGCTGAACAGACACGGGACATGCATGTCACTGCTTCTTGTTCGGTGATTGCAGATGGACACAGGCCAATCTACACCACCAGCATCGGCGACGGTGTTGTCAGTGTGGCCCAGTCACTGAGGAACTCTCTGGAGCCCCTTCTGCTGAAGTATCAGGTGAGAAGGCTCCCACTCTTCCGTGCTTCCGTGGCTCATGCAGCAGCTGCCACCGATGCAGCTTGGATGAGAGTACAAAGATCACTGTCATTGAGGACATGCCTTGTGTGTGAAGGTGGACCTGACATGGCATGGACATGACCATGTGTACGAGAGGACCTGTCCCGTGTACAACGGAACCTGCCAGCCTAACCTCGCTGACGGGTCGCTGGGTGGACCTACCCACGTCGTCATTGGCAATGCCGGCTTCTCTCTGTCGTGCGTCCCTACTCCCATGCTGCACATGAGTGATCAGGGATAGGGGCAGCCTTGATTGGTTATGCAGAGGTTTCACTGAAAGGGAGTGGAAGAGCTTGCTCTTTGGAAGCAGCTTATGGTGCTATATTTAGACCTGAAGCATGCGTACAAGGAGGGCATGAGCTCCCTTGCTGCAAGGGCATTTCTCCAGAAAGGGTGTCCTGATCTGCAGGTACCTTCCCAACTATGCGCTACCACCTTACTGGGTGACAGTTGGCCTGGAGCACGGCTACCAGCCATGCACAGTGACCGCAACATCCTTCTCTTGCCAGGTACCTTCTCAGTCACTCTGCCATAGAGGTGACGTGGCATGAAATACCCTTGCCCAGTGATGCATGTGATGACTCACTATGTGTGTCTTCATCATCCTGCAGATCTCTAGTACACTAACTCCGGTGAACGTACTGTGTGCTGTGCATGTGCAGATGATCAGCAGCATCAGTGGCGCAGTGCTGGACACCTTCACCCTGACCAAGCCTGCGGGCTTCAAGCCTGATCTGGCCGGCCGCACAGCCTTCCTGAACAGCTTCAAGCAGACCTACTTCCCTGGCCAGAACTACCCGGCCAACATTCGTTACCTTGAGCAGACCGGTATGCAAACCTTACAGATGCAGTAACGCCATGAACGCATCACCATATCAATTGCAAGACACATGCTAACTTCCAGAGGTCAGCATGGCTGACCAGGAAACACATGTATGGAAACTTCAAAGGTCATGCTTGACTGACTGTAACGCCGTTGTTGGATGCGCTGCAGGCATTCCTTCCCTGGGCACTCTTGCAGTGTTCTCAGCCATTGAGACAGCTCTGCAAACAAACGCGACCGTCATTGCCCAGCTGGCCGCAGCCCGGAATGCCCTGCTGCTGTCCGCCAATGGCCCAGACACCGTTGTCACAATTGCGTAAGTCTCTGAGACGCTCCTGAATGGACTTGCACGGTCCTCGCGGCCTGCAGTCCCCATGCATGCTCGTCTGTGCCCGGTGCCCAGTGGCATGTGCATGGAGTCCCCTGCAATGATGAAGGGATCAAAGACAGCTACGTGAACACTTGTGTCTCTGCGGTGCGGTGTGAGTGGCGTGATGTCATGTCATGTCTGTGCGTTCCACTGGGTGACGCATGGGGCTGAAAAGCAGAGGGTGTCTATGCAGGGCAGCCACAGCGCCCTTCTTGCCGCTGCTCCAGTCCCTGGCAGTGACGCCTTGCACCGACCCACAGAGCTGCGCAGTGCAGTACTATGCGGCCACAGCCTATCTGCCCCTCTTCCAGCAGCTGGACCGCGCAGCAGCCAACTATGCGACCAAGCATGGCGTCTTCTACCCCTGAGCGGCTGCAGAGCATCGGTTCTTTGCCATTGATGCGATGATACTGAGGCCATCTAGGCATTCCTGACACTGATCCTATAGTGTCCAGCCGCCAACCCACCCCATGCAGAGTCTTGCTTGATCTTTCCCAGTCTCTCCCACGCCCATTTGGGTGTTCTCCGCCTGCCATAAAGGAAGACCGCTTGAAGCAGTGTAGAGGGAATAGATCAGCATGTTTTGTGAGAGATGTCAGCACAGCTCCGCTGCCTCCCAGAAAACGCAACATCGAGCGATGTTGCAACGTCCTCATGTGGCATGTCAAGAGAGGCGGTGCTGGTGCGAAGCGCCGGTTTCGCAGGCGTCCAGACACTGGCATATTCACAAGCCCTGAGTTCCAAGCACGATGCCAGCTAAGGTATGAGCTCCAGCTCACGCCACATAATGCTGGAGCCAGAGAGGTTCCTCCAGCATATGTGGGAACCGTGCATGCAATGAAAGCAAGCTTCAAGATCCGGTCAGCGACGTGAGGCTTGCTAGAGCGTGCACTTTGCAGCACTGGGAGTGATTGAAGACTGCATTTTACTTAGAGCGGTCTGCTCTCGAGGGCTGCAGACACTGACAACAGAAGTACAGCGACCCCATTAGGTCTTGCGCCCATGGATATGCTCTCTACTCCTACAACTCATGATTCATCTGAAACATACGCCACCGTTCTAGATCCTGCTGTGTGCCAGCGCTTGCGTACATACTGCCCCAGACTTCGCATAGTTGACTTTTCATGACGGAGACATCTGCCGTGGAGTCCCATAGGTCCTTTTATGCTGGGTGACATAGGGTGGCGCATTGCAGCCACCCTGCTGCACGTTGTAAGGGGGTCACAGAACAGCCATGGCGTTTCAAGCTGGCGCTGGCCAGATGGTATAGGGTGCACATAGGGCTTTGTGTGACCCCCATGACTAGTAGAGGAAGGACCTCTTGTTGGCGGTGAGGAACGTTAACGCAGTTTCTCCTATGCGTCCGGATTCTCCTGAGCATGCTCAGCACAGTACATATGTATGCAGTGTCATACTTTGGAAGCTTCAGGGCAATAGCTGGACTGTAAGGGAAAGAATATCCAAACTTTAAGCATGCATCCGTCTGTCGTCCGGCCCTGAGGGTCAAGATCACTGTATGCGTCCAAGCAACAGTCACTGAGTACATCGCCTTGAGCTCAGGCTTGCATGGCCGCCAGTGTTTGGTATTGAGGTGCCACATGCTAATGCCGACGGACCGGATGAGACCCACGGGAGCCTTGGCAATAGCCAGGTTGCATTGGTCTTGCCCCATTGAACCAAACTGCTGCCTTGCCCGCTCTGTGATGCTGTGTGAGACAGCTTCCTCAGATAGGTCGCCAGCTTCCTCTGCCCACTCCTGTTTACAAAATTTCTGCCGGAAACTATCCTTATAATCCCAGCACGCACTCATTCAAATGCAATGCAGAAAATGATCACCAGGATCTCTCCTCGACTGGGTGCTTCTCTCTGCTACAGATCAGCTCCATTGAAGCATCTGGGGCACCGGCCTCACCATTACATTAGCACAAACAGGATCGTAAGCTTCAGCATGTCTGCTGAAGAGCTCCGGTCACAGTCGTGCGGTGGTCAATGTGGAAAGTAAGTGTCCAGTCTCTATTTCATCATCAAAAACTTCTGTGATGTGTCTAGTGGCACAGTCAGCATCATGCAAATTTCGCAGGGACACTCCAAAACTGAGCAAAGAGGAGGTGGCAGATCTCCTTCCTGCCGTTCCTGATTGGGCTGCAAACGAAGACCGCACAAGCATCTCCAAGGCCTTCGTTGCAAAGAACTTCAAGGCAGGTGTGATGCCTCTGATCGGCCATATGGACGGATGTTGCAGAGGCAGGAAGCTGAGAGACTGCGTGTATTGCAGCAATAGCATTCTTTACGGAAGTCATGGAAGTTGCAGAGGCAGAGGGGCACCATCCAGACCTGCATCTGACCAACTACAGAGATGTCACGGTAAAGTCAGCAGCTCCTGCCATGAAATGCCAGTCATGTTCGACAATCCATATGCTTTTCTGTCTGCACAAACCCGTGTGTCATGCAAGATTCGTAGCGTAAGTGCTATGTTGAGGCAGTGCTGGGTATGGTGTGGAGCAACGTGAGAGATGGGTATCTGCAGGTTGATCTGTCTACGCATGCCATTGGTGGCTTGTCAAAGAACGACTTTGTGGTGGCTGCTAAGATCGATGCTGTGCCGACCGAGTACTCCCCGAAGTGGCTGCGGGAGCACAAGGAAAAGCTTGCGGCCTCATGAGATTGCCACCTCATGGCACTACACAGAGCCAAAAAGGTTACTGAGGCATGTCAGGCCTGATGCATAGCCAGGGGTATGCCCTGCACGGGCGTGCCTTCTGAGTTCAATCTGGAGAGGCTTGCTGCTAGGGAAGCAACATGCATCACATGTAGATGTCCAGCCAGGGAAGGGAGATGGTGCCTTGAATGGAGCTGTCTCCCACAAATGTGTTGCCAGCTAGCGGGATCTGTGCATCCCAGGAAGACACGACAGTGAAAGCTGCACTACGACACAGAGCAGCAGACTAAAACACGACTCAACAGAAGCTTGTGCGCACAATTGTGCCCTGCTTAGACAGACCAGTAACATTGATGCCTGCAATTGCCTGTCTTCTGAGCCTGACAAGCGTTAGAGATCTAGGAACTGCTCACAGCCAAGCTCTGGCTCAGCTGAGCCAGCCTGCAGGGCACTCTGGACTGAATGCTGTCATACCCTGAGTACTGTAGACCCACTGCTCAAGCAGGGAGATGTGTCATGCCATTGCCTATGCCAAGGTACCTGAAGATCTATGACGATTCTCACCAGCTACATGACATGCTCAAGCACACGTCACATGGCCGCCAAACGCTATCTAGCAACAAGTCAGCCACCCAGCAGCAGGTGTTGTATCTATATAGACATATCAGATATATCAGAGCATCTGTTGTCTGGTATAGCTAGGTTCAAACAACAAGCCTTCTCAGGGATCAAGGAGTCGCTCCATGTAAGGAGCGCACTATCTGCAACCCAAGACACACGTGCAGCAAGCATGGTGTCTGGAAGAATGCCTAGCGACACGTAGACCTCACTGAAGATCTCAGTGTAGCCAAGCTGCTGACTCATGAGCACTGATGTTCCATTGATGCATAATGCAGACCTTCAGACCAATGTTTGACCAGAGCGCCTATGCACAGCCACAACCTTGTGTAAGCCAGTACTGCTAAAGTCAATGCAACCAGCAGATTCAATCACAGTGTGCCATGCTGAGTGGGAAGGCACACATGCTCTTCCGCAGAAACAACTCTGCATGCCGCCCAGACTGGGGCCCTGCCTTTCTCCTTCTGAACCTGCCTCATCCCTGGATGCCGCAACACACAGGCTGCAGCCGGGAAGCTGCTCATGCCACGCATCATCAGAGAAAGCTTAGAAGGTGCAGCCCGCTGCTGCTGTGAGCAATCTGCGTTGCAGTGGTTGGGTTGAAACGTGGCTATATCAGCCGGTGTTGCGCATGCCGCTGGCTACTCCATTGATGGACACCAGTAGCGCATCCCGCAGCGTCCTGTCTTCGGGCTGCTCCCGCAGCCGTCGAAGCACCTCCACCTGTGCACAGGGCTTTGCTCTTGTCATGGATAGGAGACTTATCTAGTGCCTGAAGTGCTACCAGCTTCCAAGTCTGAACACCAGGACAGCCCATCTTCTGGTATAGTCACTGCAGACATGCAGGTGGCAGCTCACTTGTCTTGTTTCCGATGGAATGTAAGCAGGGCACATGTGCCTGTATCAGCATCGGACTACACAGTGAAAAGTAGGAGGGAGCACCTGGAAGATGTTGATGGGGTCAATGTAAGGGTTGCGCATCTCGATAAGCTGCCTCAGGGTAGGGTTGTTCTGGCACAGGTGCTGATGCTGCGTCACCTGCACATCCACCCAGACTGCTAAGCACATGCGCCTGAGATTGTCAGATTCATCAGATCTGCCACATGCAGCAAGCCTGCACCTGGGCAGCTTCCAGTACGTGATGCCATGCACTTGCAAGCCCTAATGCAGAGGTTCCTGATGTCCTTCCTTTGAGAGGACGGTTGCCTTTATGACCATGTCAAATGGCCAGGCCTATCACTGCAGTGGGAGCCTCAGAGGCATACAGGGAGTTACGGCATCATCCCAGGAGGGCATCAACCGAGCTGCATATGCACAAGGCGTGAGACATGACAGGCAATGGGAGGAGGCACATGCAGGGATGCAGGGTCCTCAACCACCAGCCTACATGATTAGCACTCCATCAGAGGCGTGGAAGTGGTCCCTCAGAGCCTTAACAGGGACATGCGCAGCCTCAGGTGCCCCAAGCGTGAGAATGCGTGAGAATGCTCACCTGCAGGACGGCATCGACGGTGTTATGGAAGTGCTGGCGCAGATGAGCGCCCAGGCGGCGCTGGGCGGGGTCGATTACCAGCGTGCGGTCGTACAGCTCCGCGATGCGCATGTCCGCCTTGGCCAGGATCATCTCGATCAGGTCGATGGTGCTCTGGAAGAAGGGCCACTCCGCATACATCTCCCTCAGATCCGCCCTCTTGCCCTGCACGCCCGAGAGCAGTGTTGACACCCATCACCAAACACATTCCAGAATGTTCTGATGCATTGGCACTCTGCAACTCGAGACGTAGCGTCTGTGCCATGCACTGCGTGCTAGGATGCAAGGCAGAATGTGTCAGATTGAACGGATACGAGTCAGGTCAGCATGATCCCTTGCAATTGATGGAGAGCTCTTACATGGGTACCTAGCACACCAGATATCTGAACGCTACACAGAGGGGATCAGTACATTTGCAGGCAGTCAGGGGGCCTGCATGCCTTACCTCATCAAAGAGGCGCCTGAGAGCAGTGTCAATGCCCAGCCAGGCGGGCAGCACCATGCGGATCTGCGTCCATGCAAAGATCCAAGGGATGGCTCGCAGTGTCTCCACCCCGCCTCCCTGCACCATTCTCCACACTTGGCATGGCATGAGGCCTGGCACCAAACATGCAGCCTCTGAAATCATGCCTCACGCACTCTGGCCTTTGAAAATGTTGAGGCTCTAAGCACTATGGTGCAATGCAGAGCAAATAGAGGTAAATTGTACCTGCTTGCGCCTTGAGGGCCGGCTCCCAATGTTGAGATTTGAGAGCTCTTCCTCGGGCGTGACAGCTCTGAAGTAGGGCACAAAGTCCGGGTTCTTGAACACCAGCTGCAGCACACATCCCCTCGCTCATGGCCCCGTCAGCACATCACAAGGAACACATGCCAAGACAGCAGCAAGAGCAGGGAGCGTGACCCAGGTCTCTTCAGTGCATGGGCCGAGAAAGGGGTACAAGGGAGCACATGCTGTTGTGGTAGCAAGAGCAGCAAATGTGACCCAGGTCCCTGCAGTGCACGGGTCTGGAAAGGGATACAAGGGAGGACATGCTCTTATAGTGGCAAGGGCAGGGAGCGTGACCCAGGTTCCTGCAGTGCACCGGTCTAGAAAGGGATGCAAGGGAGCACATGCTGTTATAGTAGCAAGGGCAGCGAATGTGACCCAGGTCTCGGCAGTGCATGGGTATAGAAACGGATGCCTTGACATGATAGACTTACATCCCGGTAGGCCTCGCAGGAGATGGCGGACATGCGCTCCATGTGGGCGCGCCACTCGGGCTTGCGGGGGGACCGCGGGGGCGAGTGCGTAGCCAGCAGCACCGCCGTGGAGAACACCTCCATTTGGCGGCCCGCCACAGCTGGCATGCCAAACTTGGCCTGCACCATCTCCCCCTGCACATGACACAGTTGTATTTTGAGCGACTTACCCAAGAAGCTTTGATGGCAACACTCAGTGTGAGGGAGGAGGAATGCTTTCACAGATTTGAGTTGGTGTCTTCATCCAGCCCCATGCTGCGTGAGGCACGCCACCGGGGACCATCATTGCCATGAGATCTGGGAAATCCGATGCAGCAGGATGGTGGTCAGGCTGTACCTGCTCTGTGATGCGCAGAGAGCCCTGCACGCTGCCGGGCGGCTGGGACTGGATGGCCAGGTGGGAGGGGCCACCTCCGCGCCCCACCGTTCCGCCGCGCCCATGGAACAGCGTCATCTTCACCCCGGCCTCCTTGCACACCTGCGCAAGCAGGGCGTTCCATCCTTACTCACCAGCATCTATGCCACTGCCCTAGTACTGGCCAGGACAGACCTGCCCGTACTAAGTCCAAGGTTCAGAAGTCTGTCAGCAAGTGTGCACACTCTGCAAGCCACGGAGGTTTGGACAGGGGTTTCATCCTCGGGATTGCTCCTGGCAGGACGAGTGGTTGCTTGGGAGACAGCTCACCTGCACAAGGTCTTCCTGGCACTTGTAGAGCGCCCATGCAGCAGCCAGGCGGCCGCCATCCTTGCCGGAGTCGGAGTAGCCCAGCATGATCTCCTGATGGTCGCCATGCACATCCCTGCACTCCGTCAATTACCATCTTCAAGGTTCGCACTCTCTATGACAAAGCACTGTAAGGGTGAGGACAGGTACTCACAGGTATCCCTGTGGGGATGAAGGGAGCACGTGCTGACGACAGCCTAGCCCCCGTTAACCTACAGCAGCAGGTCTCAAAGCTTGCGCCAGACATAGGTGTGCTGATGTAGGTAGAGGGCTACGTCTTTGCAGTAACTGAGTGCGCATGTACCTGAGCTGCTGGCGGTACCAGGGGGTGTCCAGGAGGCTCTTGAGGGTGGCACCAGCGTTGTTGAGGTCATCCAGCGTCTCAAAGAGGGGCACCACGCGCTGCGTCATGGCGCGCGGCTGCGCCTGGTTGCGGCTGCTGGTCTTGTCTGCCGCTGACTGCGAAACCCCGCCCATCAAATCAGCTACCTTAGAACAGACACATCGTCTGACAATTTCAAATCAGGCATGCTGCAATTTTTCTCCCCAGGCCTGCTGCAGAGTCACGCTGAGGGCCACCTCTTCTGCGCACACCTTTAGCAGCTGTTCCCATGGGCTGATCTGGGTACTTTAGGCCAAGTCTGTGCCTTTTGCGATCAAGCAAGAGGAATAATTATCACTTGGCGGAAGGCGCTCACCACCAGGGAGGCCTCGCGCTTGAGCAGCTCCACAGCCAGCACATCTGAGGCATTGGTGGCCATTGAGATCACATACGCCGACAGGCTCTCCGGCCCCAGCTCTGCTGCCACCTTGAAGGTGTCCAACACCTGCGTAAGCAAGGCCAGGATCACTTCTCCGCCAATACGTCCTCGTATACAGCTGGAATCCATCTCATTGTGAGGTCCTGGTGTTCTGATCCAGTATTGAAGCACCCAGAGGCCTTACGCTTTCCAACCAAAATCCCGAGCAGTCGTGCACAGCTTGCTTGCGGTGTTCCAGTCCCGATTGCAGTCGAGAGGTGGCCATCCTCTTTCATGCCCACAGCCTATGGCACTGTCCAAACAGGAGTCGCAGCACCAGTGAAGCGCACCTCTTTGACCTCGTCGGTGAGGGGCATGGCGGGGGGCACCAGGGGGCGCTTGCTCTGCAGCTCCTTCACCAGCCACTCCACCCGCTCATCCTCCCCCCACTCGCTGAAGTCGCCCAGCCCCAGATACCTGCTTAGCACCACAGCCTGTCAACAACACCTAATCTGGGCAAGGGTTGCTGCCTGGTGGCTCTTTGCAGGTATAGCAATAGCCCCAGGGGAGGATCAGAGGTGAGCCAGCATCTGCGTGTGTGCATGGGAGAACATCACAAATTCAGCAAGCTGATGCTATCCAAAAGCAGGGGATACTGATATGATTTGCCAGACGCACTTGGTGACTGCTGCAATGGCGTCAGTGTGGCGGCTGCTCTCCTGGCGCAGGTCCATCTTCATGAGGCCCACGCCAAAGCAGTACACCCTCCTCAGCAGATCCAGCAGCCGCCCTGGACCACGCACAACCCCGACTCGAATGTGTGCGCACCTCTCAGCACAGCGTGCACTATGACTTGTACAGAAGGCTTTATAAAGTGCACTTGTTACCATCGTCGCCTTGAGCAGTCCATACAGCACGATGAACTGAGATGGAAAGGGCCCTGAATGCATTTTTGCACGGAATTTGTTCTGTATGGCTAATTCAGGCATAAAAGGTGTGCAGGGCGTACCCTCAGCCACAATGCCAGAGCCACACTCCCACAGGGACCAGTAGCAGGCAAGCAGGGGCTCTGCCAGAGCCTCTGTCGTCTCGTAGCAGACATCGTCGTCTGTAGGAGCGCCGCCTCCCAGGATGTCTTCCATGCGCTTCCTAGTATTCACCAGCTTCTGCCTCACCTGAGCACGAAGGAATGCCCCTTGGTCCAACTACCACACAGAGATCAATCCGGTGATATCAGTGCCCTAAGGCAGGAAGCTTAGAGTTTCTGTATGCATCCACCCAAAGAGCCGTCTGTGGTTCAGTCAATCCCCAAAGAGATCAGGCAACACAGCACGCGCTCTCCAAGTGGCTCCTGGCAGAATGGCTAAGGAGGCTCACATCACCAAGGACCACCCGGTAGGGTGTGGCGCTGTGGTGGCGAGGGTGCAGCAGGGCGTCTATGGATGTCTTGTGGTAACGGGCAGCCTACAAGCATCATCACCCCTTCTGCATGCTTGGTCTCGCCACTGCAAAAGAAATGTATATAGTAGACAGTGCTGCGTTGTGTGATCACTGCAGGTGCACACGGTACCTCCTCTGAAGTACACGGTGCTCAGACGTCGCGGGACATGACTGTGTGGGACGTGACTGCGTTCGGGCTAGGTAAGGGTGATACAAGGTTACGGGGGGCAGAGCATACCCTGAGGCCGCGCTTCTTGATGGTGTCTGGAGATGTGGCACCCCCGAAGCTGCCGAACCTCTTCGACAGCTTCTCAGAGAGGACGCCTGCCTTCACATTGAGGGGCATCTGCTGCTGCGCGCCAGAGTCGAGGCTCCCCAAATCGCTGCCGCTGCTGTTTGCATTGCCGTTCGCCTGCACCGGGAACCAGTCATCACATGAAGCCTTACAATGGTGAGCGTCATCCTCCCTGAAGCAATGGCTGCGCTCCACAATTTCATCCTGGACATGTATGCGTCCACTGGCAGAGTGAGCACTTCAATTGGTCAAGCCTGCTTAGCAGCTAGAAGAAAATCCTGATGTGTGATGGCTGACCTTGGGGGAGGCGGCTGCTGAGGATGCATCGAGGGAGTCGCCGCGCACTGGCGTATGGTGCGGGGTGAAGGCACCGGGCGCCAGCTCTATGGAACCCCTGCGGGAGGCTGCGTCTGCTCGGGGACTCCACAGCAGCTCTGTAGGGGGCGATCCCACCTGTCAACAGCAAGGATGCTTCAGCTAAAGCCTGTTGCGCCACAGCAGCACATGTCTGTCCTATGGAGAGAAGGGAAAGTTTCTCTACACTCAGTGCCATCAGGCAGGAGATGAGGATGGCTACCCTTCACAGAGGGATTGCATGGCATACCGTGAGAAGGCATGGTGTGGGATCTGATATGATTTTCGAAAGCAATAAATGGGGTATACCTCCATGCGCTGGCCATTGGGGCAGATGATGAGGGGCCCGGTGCCCGGAGCAATGGGCATGCCCACAGCATCATGCGTGATGTCATGGGCGTCTGTCTGACGCTCCTCATGGAATGTGTGGTGGGCTGATGGCATCTGCATCAGTACACAAGGGGTTGTCATATGTCACAGGTCTCTAAGAGCAGCGACATTGCAGCAGTTGCAGGTGCCTCTTTCCATTCAACAGCATCCGGGATCTGAGGAGATTATACCATGTGCTATCAATACATGCCCTCAGCTAACATGAGAAAGGTTCGGGGTACGGTGTCTTGCTCTGGGGATGCGCAGGGCTTCCCACCTTTGCAAAGCCGCCCTCAGAGCTGGCATTGGGCTTGGTGGCCTGAGAGAAGGAGCGCATGTACTGGCGCGGCATTGCTGGCGCTCCTGAGTTGCTCTGCAGGCCAGTAAGCCAAGCATCTCACAAGGAGCCGTCTGTTGGAAGCCCTGTTCTCCTCTGTGCATCACTTCCGAAGGTGCAGCTTCTTGGATGTACACTTGTGCCATTTGTCAACTATGGATAGGATTCTATCAAGGAGCCCAGCACATTGGGTGTGAGGTGTGAGGTTTGTACACATACCTGCCCAGGGGCCGGTGCTGCATGGCTGTCGCCCTGCGCATGCTGCGCTTTGGTGATCTCTCTTGCCAGCCTCCACACCTGCGCAGCTCACCACCTCAGTCTCGCCTGGCAACAGCTGGGTAGCAAGACGGAGTGTGAGATCTTGGGAGATCAGGATAAGCCCTAGGACAGGCAGGGGCTGAGAAGAGGTGCCAGCCTTTTTGCTGCGCATATGACCTGTAAATGGAAGGGTCCCCGCCAAGACCTTGATAATGCATGTGTGGAAAGGTGTAACTCCTGACTTGGTAGTATTGAAGTCAGGGAGGCGCACCTCATCTGATGCGTGGTTCTGGGACAGCTCAAAGCGCAGCGCATCCACCTCCCGCAGGTACAGGTCAGCAGCCATCCAGCGAGCCAGGATGGCAACGCTGTGCGTCACCTGCACGGTGTTCCCACTCAAGGTCTATTCTGGGGTGCTCAGACTGTGTTGTTATGTTGACTGCTTTCATCAGCTAAGTGCTTTACGGAGTCTGTCCTGAGAGGCATCGACAATGTATATCCCAGTGTACTCTGATGTCAGAGACACAGCCTACAGGCTGTCATGAAAGTCACACACTCCTCTGCAGAATGCTTTGAGCAGCTAAGAGATTCACAGAGTCTGTTCTGAGAGGCATCAATATCATCTCCCAGTACACTCTGATGTCAGAGACACAGGCAACAGGTTGGCTTGAGACTCACGGGAGCAGTAACATTGGGGTTGCCATCCCGGTCACCCCCCATCCATGACCCAAAGGTGAGAGGCGTCATGCTGATGGGCAGCTCCCGGCCGGTGTGCTTCTTCAGCGCTATGCTCAGCTTGCGCAGGAAGGCTGGGACGGCAGCCCACAGCGACTGCTCCACAATGTGCAGCCCTCCCCTGGCCTCTGTCACATCCACATACATAATTTACTAATCAGCAAAGATACCCCACGATGGTCATACATGGTGCTACAGGGTACACGCAAGATTGTCTGCAAAGCCCCTAGCTCTCTGGAGAGCTGTCAGCTGGCTGCTGTAAACCGCCCAGCAGCTGTCTCTCCAGCACCATCCCTCCCTGGCATGCCGTCACGTACACATCCAGCAAATGCTCTCACTGAATATATGAACACATGCTATTGCTAGTGTGGGTGGCACATACTGAGTAGAAGAGCAGACAGGTAGGCAGGGTTGGAGTGCTCACCATCTACAGGTGTGGGCTTGTGCCGGCGCAGCTCGTCTGTCTGCCACAAGGACGTGATTTCACGCATGATGTCCATCTGGACCTCATCCTTCTCCTGCTGTGTGTAGTCCGGCCTGCAGCATATGAAACAGCATCTTTTCAACCTGGTGTGGCTGGAAGTGAATCAAAGTGACCTGATCCGAGGTGGTCTATCCAGCGTGAACAGCAGGGGTTCATACCGCTATGTGTAGCCTATATCCAGTGTAGCTGATGTCAATCCAGGAGATGCTGGGTTGCAAAGGACTGTCACCTGTCGTTCTGAGCAAGCAGGGCTGCTATGCGGCAATGCTTGTGCTGCAGCGTCCGCCGGTTGACCTGGGTTGGGTGGGCTGTGAGCACCACCTCTGTGTGCTGCGTGCCAGAATGAACAGTCTCAGTCGTTCTGCAGTACCTTGTAGAAGCAGGGTCATATGTCAAGCCTCTGCTCAGCTGAGCCATGCACAAGGCTGAGCACAGCTCGCGGCAAGGAAGCACATGCAGTAAGGGATATCTGTGCAGAGTCCACGACAATATCTGAGGCACAACATGTGGAGTGAAGAAGGGTTATGCTGGTCTGCATCATCTGTCATGTGACAAAATTGCTCACCTGCTTGCACACAGCGTCATACAGGTCATCTGGCGTCATGCCATGTGCAATGAGGTGCCCAAAGACCTCATCGAAGGTCTTGGTGGCCGCTCCTTCTATCCTGCTTGTCCTCACACTGCACCATGCAGTCGTCTGTGACTTTCCTTTCCTTTCCGAGTCCTGGTTTCGACAAGTGACACGGTGAAGGTATGCCATGATGAGCTGTCGTACCTGTGATGGGTCTCTGCAATCTGTGTGAGGTTGAGATAGTGCCCTGCGCCACAACTGTATGTCAGTGCCACTGAATGTACTGCATAGAATTTCTTGCAAGGTGCGAGTGTCCAGGGATATGAAGAACGCACCGCATGCCCTTGTGAGCGGTATGGCTTCGTCCAGGGGCATTGACATGAGCTCATCCGCCATGTTCTGAGCCAGCACCTTGGAGGAGCTCTGCAGACACAGCTTGGCCCTGTCAATGTGTCCGCACAGATCAAATAACCCCTTCAAAGGTCGGCATAGATGCATATGAGAGCTTACCCTGACGTCCTTCTGACTGAGCTCAGAGACGCAGTGTGAGAGGGTCCTCATGGCCTCAAACTGCATGGCACATGTCTTGCTCAGCGTCATACAGGGGGCAGCAGCCTGGTTGGCCGCCCCTTATGCTTCATGAGCTTCTTTGAGTCCCATCAAAGCGTCTAACCCATGCCTTACCTTGTTGAAGAGGTTCTCCCCAACCTCGATCCTTAAGCAGTCATCGAGCAGGTTTCTGAGCAACTTGCAGTCGTCCTCCAATGGGGCCATCCATCCCTGCATAGGTTGATGTGCGCATTAAAGGTGTACTGCGGCAGGGCTGCTTCATAAGGCAGGTTGTTCAAGGCATGAATGATGAGGCCACCATGGACAGCGGTTACAGACGTCTATTGCGTACCGCTGCGAGGTGCGCAGTGAAGTCCTCGTAAGCCTCCATCCTGAGCTAAGCAGAAGAGCCGCTAGGGGGCGTGAGGCCTGTGCGGGATCCCCCTCAAGGGTTTTGACCGCTTGATGGTCTCTTCGAATGACGCTTATGATGGTGACAAGAAAGAATCATGCGCCATACATGGGGTGCTCAGGGAAAGCACAGCTCACGTTGGAACGGAAGAGGCGATGTCTTCAGAGCCCGGGCTTTTGCCTGAGAAAGATTCCTTCTCGAACGGAAGCCTCCGGAACTAGGGTGCCCAAACAGGCTGGCCTTGACAATCCTGTCATGTCTCCTCCAATCTCACCAGGACGTCCCTGCATAGGGACAAAAGAGTAGTAAGGTATTGTAACCCTTCATGGATGGCTGTGAGAGCACGAAGACGATTATGACGGGTTTTTAACATCATGGCATTGACTTGCCAGGCCAGGCATTAGTGGGAGCCACAGTCGTCCAGCGCTTGTCAGATGCAAACATTCGTCAGCAAAAAGTGTTCTAGAGTGTTAAGCGCAGCGTGAGTGATCAAATTGGGGCAGCGCTCATTGCTTTGCCCGCCAGAGTGTTGGCTCAGTGGCTCAGAGGTCGTGAGGCGAGGCCATACACAGCCAGAATTGCTTATGAGCAGACTATGGCATTGACTCCCGAGAGCACAGCTGGCTCTGTGGAAGCGGAGAAGACTGTGGAAGTCCTGCTCAACGCTGCAAATGAAGCCCCTGGGTGAGACATCCAACTCGAGAGTATGAGCAGCCGCCTGTGCGCTGTACAAGCGTGGGGAGGGAGCATGTTTGCCTAATGGGTATGCCTTCAGCTTGCTGGAGTCTATCACATGGAAGATGTCAGCTCAATAACCCTCTCATGCAGGTTTGGCCTGAATGGGAGGGCCCTTATACTGCAAGCGGCTCAGCGCGCAGCCAAGAAGCGCAAAATCTCCCATTTAGCCTCTCAAAATTTAGACTCCGCAAAAGTGCACACTGTAGAGGAGCTACACAGCACTCCATCTACAGCCACACTTGAGCAGCATAGCCCGCAGCTTGCTCTACCAGCTGGCATAGAGACCAATGACAGAAACTGTAAGCAGGACATAAGAGCAAGTGCAGCTTCTGAGGGTGTGCAGCCGGGAGTCCAGAAGCAGCCCACTCCCCAGAATGCTCCCAGAAGGAGCGATGTCCTAAGCACTGCAGCCACAGATGCGCTGATAGATGGCCTTGACCCGCATGACCAGCCGCTTGTCGCATACATCAACAGATCCAGCGTCCCTCGCATCTTGCGGCAGGTGAGATGCAGCCCTCTGCTTGTGTGTGTGCACGCATGCTGGATGTGGTGTGTCTCAGAGCTCTGGGTGCTGGCATGTGGACTCTCTACTACCTCAAGCCTCAGTGATCGGGCAGCTGAGGGCTTTCGGGCCTTCATGCATCAGCTTGCGCTTTTTGACGATACTCGCAGTCTTCTGCAGCCGTTCCTGGCCCAAATTAGGGCCCAAAACATCTTGTGGCCAGGGACGCCAAAATGAAGCATCATGCATGGCCTGCAGGGCGTGGCAAAGAGGCTTGCCGGTCAGCAGCTGGCAAGGCTGTTGCAAGATGCTGGGATGGCTGTGACCCCTGCAGCTGCACGCAGCATGGAAGCTGCTGTCCTGAGAAAGCATGCAGCCCAGGCAGCTTTGGCCCAGGAGATGTGCATATATAGAAAGGGCGTTGGCAAGCAGGTCAGCTCTCTGTCACAGCATCAAACGGTGGTTTCTCTGTTGATGTATATAGCACGCTGAAGGTCATTTGAATTATGGTCAGAAGTCTGGGTACAGGCATTATTGCATGGCCTATCACACAGCAGCGGTAGTAAGCAGTTTCTATTTCTGGCCAGGTCTACATGAACAATGCTGCTCGACAGCAAGCATGCCCAAGCTACCTTCCTGCAGAGGCCAGGCCTGCAATGCAGCAAGACGCTGCAGAGGACACGGCAGGCATGATGAAATCAAGCAGCACTTCAGGTGACCAGGCGGCTCAGCACAGCAGTGCAATAGCAAGCGCCCAGCCTGTCGTCAATGTTCTTGAGAAGCCCCAGAGTCAGATCAGCGACAGTCCCACCTGTGCCACAGCTCCTCAGCACAACCCTGCACAGCAGAAGGATGCTGGGCATGCCAACTCAGCAAGTGTCAACCCAGGCCCTCCCATCAGCAGGGAGGTTGAGGTGCCTCTAAGTATTGGAGGAAACGAGGATGCAGCAAAGGGCGTTCAGCTAGAGGAGGCCGAGATAGACTGGGCAGGTGATACCAGCTTACAGCAGCAGAAGCAGGATGATGGAGATGGTAGTCCCAGAGCAGAGGGTGATCACAGCAGCTGGAGCGATGCTGACAGTGAGGAGTATAATCCTGAGGGAGCCCTGTTGGACATTGACTCCCATGTCCTCTCACCCAAGAACCGCAGCTCAGAGAAGAAGCAGCATGGCAGTGCTCAGGCAGGAGTGGGCGCACATCCTCCAGCTGAGCCTGATCGCGCAAAGCCAGGAAAGGCTTCTGCTGAAGGGCCTCCAACACAGCTGGATGCAGCGCCAGCAGTGCAAAAGGCCACACTGCGCTTTGTGAAGGCCATCCTCAATCCTCTTTATGCTGCACAGGTAAGCAACCTCCTTCCTTCAAACAATTCATTACTGGAAGCCTCTGGTAAGGAGGGTGACGGAGAGATGCTTCTTGTCATAGTCAAGATTCGACATGTTAGGAGTGCATGATGCTGCCCTCCCTGGACCACAGTGATACGCAGCTTGTAACAGGCGTGTCCAAGAAGTCTGGATTGCATCAGGCTGCCTGATAGGCATGTGCATACGCAGGTCATCAGCCGAGCGGTGTACAAGTTTGTCCTTCTCAAGGTGACCACAAAGGTTATGCAGGGTCACACTGCAGATGCTGACCCAGCATTTCTTGTGGCGGAAAGTGGCCATATACAGCGCCTCGTGCAAGACTACATAAGGCACTGCCAGCTGCGTGGTATCGATACAGAATCTTGAGCTTGAAGTGCAAAAGTCTGCTTTGCTGAGGGGTTCTATCGATGTGGCTAGATTTGACTGAGGTATATGAATCCCAGTTGGAACCCCCAATGAGAGGTCTTGCAGGAAGCAAAACCCCTCTTCCTGGCTCACTTGTATGCAAAGGATGAATGCATCACAAGAGGGACGACAAGCTGATCAAATTGGTGTGCCTCAACGAGATACAAAATGATGAAACTGTTGCAACTGAGTGAGGCGGGGCAATTCGTCAGTTTGTACACCTAGGCCTTCATAGCCTGTAGGTCATGTCTCTGGCATGCACTCGCCGACTCTCTACACCCTGGATCAGCCTGCCGTGACTCGTTTCACTCACATTGAGCCCACAGCATGTATCATGGAACCTCAATGGCTGCTTTGGAGCAGAGTGCTGCCTCAAGAAGCTGATGAGAGCTGCTGACTAACCGCCCGACCACGTGCCGCTCGCGATGATAATCGCTGTCGGGCAGGCTGGAAAAGACTGTGTTTCACATTGATAGACAGCCATTCTGACACAGAAAGAATCTGGATCCAGTGGCCTCCTTCGGCGACCGGTCGAGCTCATTTACCTGCACATTGTGGTCTCACGTGAGGTGTATATAACAAGATCGGCGATAACGTTACAGTTTTAGCAACTCCGAATTCGAAAAGAAGACCCCATATAGAGACAGACAGGCTCAGTAGCAGAGCCACACCTTCCCAGTGGTCTGCAGAGGATGCGAAGTTTCATAAAGGCCCAGATCTGCTTGACAGTCCTGCTGGCTGCAGCATCAAGTGTGTCGGCGAAGAGGCTAGTCGTTTTTGGGGATAGCATCAGTGACAATGGCAACGGTAAGCGCTCACAGGGGGTCATCCGTTCATACTCTCCACTGTTATGTCGCAGGTGGCTGCCATGAGCTCATACCTGCCGTGCAGGCACCAACTTGTTGGTCAAAGCCAGATTTGCGCAGTTAGGCTTTCAGGCAAGCGCATCCTCAACATCTATCACAGAAGCCATCAAAGTCTGAAACTGCATGCCCCGAACACTGAGCTCAATCCCTTTGCTAGTCAAGCAGCTCACTGTATGGTGACCTTCCTCACAGACACCCCTGCCGGACTACCCGCCTGCACACCAGTACAAGAACGGGAGATGGAGCGATGGTCCAACATGGCCAGGTGAGTGCCTGTTGCAGTGTCCAGCATCCTACATCTGAACTATCTTGTCTATGGGTAGCATGACTGAACGGGCGTTTCTGCGATGGGTAATCACCATGCTGCGGCAGCCGCATACCTGGCATGTTCGATGTAACTCAGGTCCAGAGGTCAGAAAGTGTTGTGCCGTGCAGAGTATCTCATTGACCTCCTCACCGGGTTCCAGTTGTATGATCTGGTACAGTCCCCTCCTCCAGTTGTCAATCACCCTGTGTGTGAACAGCAAATGCCTGCTTTCTGGCACCCCAGACGCAACGGCTTCTGCCAATGTGAATGGACAACCATATATGGTCTGCTCTGGTGGACATTAGTGAAAACCCTCATGCTCATTCAGAAACTGCAGTAGCATAGTGCACCTGGCATGCAGGCTGTGGGTGGATCAGTGGTTGGACCATCCACAAGCACAACGGGTGACTTTTACCCCAACAACCTGAGGTCGAATGGACTGGGGCGGACGACAAACAATGTTACAGGACTGGACGGCCAGATCAAGAAGTGAGTTTACACTCCTGTTAGTGGTCATGCTAGCATGCCTGCAGACAGCTACTATGACTATCACAAGTCTGCTATTGTAGAAATAACCACAGTTGTGGAAGCACCACCCTGTGCTGTCTGTACCCATCATCGGTGACATAGCCATTCAGTACTGCTGCAGCTCCAGTAATGCATTCACAGTTACGCTAACTGGACTGACATGGGCTTGTGGAAGAGGGATTGGCTTTGTACTGCAGGTTCTTCCAGGAGGTCAATGGGCCGGTTGCGCCAGATGATGTCTTTGTCGTGGAGTCAGGTGCAGCCTTACAGACTATCTCTCATCAGTCTGGAACCTTGGAGTGCAGAGTCACCCTAAAGCGCACCCTGTAGCACATCACGGGTTTTGAAGCATTGCTGGCAAATACACCATAGATCAAGCAGATGCTTGTTGGGCATGCTGGTTTGGGCTCAGATGTCATGTGCGGCAAAGCTGAGTGCTCACATGCCCTGTGCAGGAAACAACAATGTGTTGGTGAGTGAATGCTACATAAACCTCCTGCTATCATGAATCTCATTTGAGCTCGCCTTACTGCTCACATGTACCGCTTGCTGCCTGAGCTGTATTACGCTACCCTAGCTTACCTCCCGTCTGCACAGCATGAGCGGGTCATGTACGTGATGTGTACATGGTGGTGTGTGACACATTATAGCTGGCGAGCTGATGTCCAGAGTTCAGCATGGGCTGCAGGCTGCCGTTACGGGCAATGTGACAAACATCGTCAACTTTGCCAGAAATGCGGCGATAAATGCCCCCGTTGAGGAAGCGATTGCATCTGTCGGCAAAGCGCTTGGGTATGTCATCAGGTCATCTCCTTGCTGTGAGCAACGCGCACATCTGTGCCAGCACCTCATTTGCAGCATGTTGTCTCGCTAACTTGCTGCCCACTTTCAGATTCACAATGCCTACAGTCAATAGAAGGCATGCATGTGCAGGACGAACCTGGACACACTCTATGCGGGAGGCGCTCGTAAGATCATTGTGTGGGGATTTGTGGCCATTGAGCAAGTGCCCATCGTGCAGCTGGTGAACAAGTACGTGAACGCCCTGGATGTGTTCTTTGGGGGCAGCCCTAAGGACAGCACAGTGCAGTATGGCGTCAAAGTGGCGGTGAGGGATTCGACTCACAGCTCCATCGTTGATCACGCCCTTTAGCTTCCTGCGATTAATTGTTACCTGCACTCTTGTGGATCAGCTATCCTAGTCAACTGCACCATGTGTCCCATCCAGCGATCAGTATTGGAAGACCATATACAGCATGAGTGGGATACAGAGATGAGTTGCAGGTGATGAGCTCCCGGACATATCGCCTGATATAAACCTACGCAGACATGCTCTGCTATGACGCGCTCCTTTCTGTGCGCGCAGGCAGCAGCAAACGCTGCAGTGCAAGATGCTGTCTCTGCGTTCCAAGCAAGGCACACGGGTGGAGGGCTGACTGTGCAGTTCTTCGACTTTGCCAGTCTTCAGAGGACCTTCAAGACCCAGGCAACACAGTTCGGATTTGTTGACACAGTCAACCCCTGGTGCGTATCATGCCTGCACTCTGATGCTGGTGATGTTTGCGTGATAAACTGCACTATGACACTTGCCTCTGAAGCTGGCACAGATCAGCAGTGAGCCCATGACCAGCCATTCATGTTGTGTGCTTTGGCTGTAGCATTACGCAATGCTGTCCTGTCTCTTTCTGTCGTACATGATGTTGCAGATGCATATAGCTTGGTTGAAACGATGTGGCAGGGCAGCTGGCGATCTCAGATGTGCGATGTGACCAGGTTGCGTGCAATGCAGTGTGACTGGCCTGGTGAGGGCTAACTATGCCACCTCCAACGAGGAGAACCTCGGCACCCTCGTCACCACATTCCCAGGCGCCTCGGTAAGCCATCTATCTCGCTTCAATCATCCTGCTGTGTGTGCTGAGCACTTTGAAATGTCAATCAGATGGCCTGATCCTCCGGTTCAGTTCCTGTATGTGTCTGTTGGTGTGTAGAGTATGCCTCTGACGCAAGACATGACCAAGAAATACGTACGGATGTGACACCAAGCTTGTCTGTGAGGGACTGGGGTATGCCTGTGACGCAAGACATGATCAAGAAGCATTGATGGAGGTTATGCTAAGGCGCTGTTTGTGCCCGCAGGCAACACTCTTGGCCAGCCACGACGACACTCTCCAGGACAAGTTCAACCTGGACCAGTACATCATCAACACCCTCCTGGGCCCTGTCTTTGCAGCTCGGCCTAACACCACCGTGGACTTCCTGGGCAATTTTGGGGACAACCTGTACCACCTGCAGAATAACTCCACCAAGAGCAACAAGCTTGGGCACATCCTGGGCGCGACGCTGACCTCCCTGCCCATCGGGCAGGGCGGAGTAAACCCCTACGACTTCATTCCCACATGCATCACCAACTCAGCCAGCCACATGTATCACGATGAGGTGAGGCCCCAGGTCTCGCTGCTGAATGCTGTCATTCTCGACCACTGAGGGAGAGTGCACCGAAGTGGACTTGGCCACCTTCTGTGGTATATCGCGGGTGGTTATTGTATGGCTATGCCTATTAGCCACAGCTGACAAGAGGCGATACTGGGATATGGTGTGATAAATGGTGTGCTTTGCAGGTGCACCCGACCACCAAGCAGCACAAGCTGATCAGTGACGCACTCTTGAAGCAGCTGCAAGGGACCTTCTTCAGCTGAGCTCTTCTGGCATTGCGCCATACAGACTCACAAGGGCTGACCTATGGGGCACGACGACAGGGTATCACTTCCTGCTCCAGCAGGCAATCTTGCTGCAGCAGGCTCCCAGTCAGATCAGTCTATTCTAGGCCAATGCCGGGTCAGTTGTTCCCTTTCCTTTGCTGCTAGCCGCATAGTGTACTCCAGAGTCGATCTAGGACCCGTATACCGGCTGCAAGTGTCAGAAGCATTGGCAGAAGATTGCAGTACTGCCTGCTCAATGATGGGCAGTGGTGCTGAGTGAGATGGTTAGTGTCAGCCTACCATCAAGTAAATGCAAGGGAGGCTAACTCAGGGGCGAGCATTACTGAGTTGGCGAAGTACCTTGCATGTTGGAGTCGAAGGAGTGCCGCTCCCCATATATCGTGTGGTGTTCAGCACTGTGACAATTAGTGCACTGGCCCCATACAGTAGCACTCTGGTGTGTCTGATATCTGTGGTAAGTAAGTGTCTGTGTGAGAATCTATTGAGCAAGAAGTCTGCAGCCTTGGCTCGGTCAATTGCAGTGCGTTGGATGCGTGAAGCCAGGTGTGCATATCTGTGTGAGAGCATAAGTGACAGCGAAGTGTAGACTTGCAACACGGCACTGCTCAGTTGAAAGAAGTAGACCAGGCCTGTAAGTCCAAGGTTACAACATATGAAGGATCACAAGTCCTTGACGGTGCAGGGTGCCACCCCTTGCAATGGGATGAGAATGCTATCTTTGACAGTACGCACCCTGCTGATTGTTGATCACACCCGAGGTTAAGAGCCTAAAATTTATGCTCTACTTTACGACATAAAGCCTGCACATGAGTCACTCTGGATGGCAAGTCGGTTTGTCGTGATCAGCTGCGAAAAGCGAGAAGGACCCTCAACGCAAATGCAACCCTGCAAGCAAGTGTAACATGACGCCACCTAAGCCTAACCACACAGTCCAAGACAGAATCACTGGCAGGGTTCATTCTTTTGGCAGCTACAGGTGTCCTTGGAGGCTTGACAGCAGCTGCTGCATCTGGGGATCATCACTTGTTGCCAAAATTTCCACCAAAGTCTTCTTCAAATCCTCTGGGACCTCCCTCTGTTTCAGGATAGCATCTAGTGCCTGCGCGGACCCAAACAGATTTGTTTGAGCAGGTGTCGTGCCTGGTGCTCCCCATGCCTACTCCCGCCTGCACCCTCTGATGCAGTTGTGCCCCTAAATTCAGGAACGTTGCACCCCTTGCAACACCTGACAGGGGACATTTCCAGGTCTTGAGCCAGATCCTGTAGCAGAGCCTTGCAAGCAATGTCTAGGGTACACACAGATGCCTCTCACCTGGAGCAGGCTGTTCTTCTGGGGAGCAAGGCGCGGAGCCAGCTCCGGATTGATGAGCATTGCAGCCAGGGCGCTTGAGACTGGCGCCACCTCATCCAGGTCCTCCTTCAGCGGCACAGCGCTCAGCAGGACCGGCACGACCTGCAAGCACCGAGAGCACGTCAATGCGGCGGATCACACACTCTACGCAATCTCCAGCACCTCTCCTGGCAGGATAACAAAATGCTGTTGTTGTCATTAGCTCAACCCTCTCAAATGTTGATGTTACATACACTGGTGACACATAAGCTCTGGCATTCCTGGAAATGTGAGTTAAACTGCCAGCATGGACACTCAGGGCACAGAGCGACTGACCTGCTCCAAAGGCAGGTGTGACCCCAGCGCCAGAATCATACGGCTGACTGCGCCTGCTGCATTGTCCCGAGTGCCAGGCTCCTCGTCTGCTTGAAACAGCGGCTGCAGCGCCTGAAATGCCATTGAATTGTATCAGTATCCGTTGCCGCTGCGACCGCGCAACTATGCCTGTGTACTGCCTGTTCTGGTGACAGACCTTCCTTAGGTCTGGAACGCAGGATGTATGTTGCATGCAATGTGAGCACTTCAGGTCAGCGACTACATTTTGGCCAGTGGACAGTGTTATAGATATCCAGTCACATGCGGAGACTCACTTGGAGGAGGTTTAGGGCATGCTGGGAGGTGGCCTCCGGGGCGGCAGACACAAGTGTGCCTGCAGCGAAGGCGGAGTTTCGCCGATTGTCGGACATCTCGCAGCGCAGCTCGCGCAGGATTATGGGCAGGAGCTTGGGCACGTAGGGCACCATGTGGTGCCCCAACTCCCTCGCCACCTCTGCCAGTGCACCTGTAAACATGCACAAGGCTAGTCATCACGTGCATCCCTCTCGAAAGAGACAACTTCAGAGGGCCTCCAAGCTCCAGGCAAGGATGCTGGGAGTCTGTGAGCCTTCTGCATGGTGATGCGATGCTAGCTGTTCAAGGAAGTGGTTTCCATCACTGATGGTCATGGTACCACCGCCAAACATTATCCGCCCATGAAAAATCCTGCCTTGCCAAAAGTGCAAAAGTCCATATGCAATGCTGGTAAAGAGAACAATATGGAAGGGGCATGAGACGGCTCACCCATCCCAGCGGCACGGACGCTGTCAGGCTGGCTGCCGCGCATCCACTTGAAGAGCGCTTCAGCATGCTGCTGGGCGAAGATGGGCGCATACGTTTCCGGGCCCAGCGCCGCTGCCAAAGCAGGCAAGGCGTCCCCCACAGCCACCAGCAGGTTCTCGTCTGGGTTCTCCTGCACGCAAGCACCTCTCAAATTGAGCAGGTTGCTCCAGAGCAATGCTGCTGTCATTGCAGCTGCAAGACCAGGTAATCAGAGCTGACATGCGCTGGAGGGTGCTGCTGGGTGCCCATCTGATCAAGACATGGCGTACTCTTGAATTTCACTCAGCAGGCTCTGCTGCACTGCATGCAGTTGCAAGGCCATGGCTAGGTGCCAGCATGATGCAGAGAGGTTGTGGTGCACATGGAACATGGCTAGACTCAGTCAGGGCCTATGCTGTTGCTCAAAAGCTTGACAATGTCAGGGAGCGCAAAGCATAGGCCCTAATCGGACCCTAGTCATCTCTCACGTGTGCCACGCGGCCTCTGCATGTGCTGACATCATCAAACTCATCAGCAAGATGGCTCACAGAAGGTTATAGGCATCAAACACTTCTGAGATGAGAGAGCGGGATTTGTACCTCCTGCTCTTCCTCCTCTTCCATCTCCTCCTCGTGCTCCTCAGCCAGCTGGCACAGCGCCTCCCCAGAGGCCACCTTAGTGATGTTACTGATGAGCTTCTCCAGGTAGGCTGCGCAGGCCTCTGCCCCTAGGCCCCTCACCAAGCCTACAGCGCCTGCTATGGCCACCGACACTGCCTCCTACGGCACCCAGCGATTTTTTAAAACCGACACACAATGTTCCAAACATCACCAGCATGCTAAGGAGGAGCGTCTCAGGATGGACAGCTGAGGGCTCAGGCCAAAGTCACAGGGTCCTGTAATCACTGCAGGTGCCCTCCATGCCTGTCAGCTGTACAAATTTGTGTCAGTGAGACCACCATCTGAGCAAACCAAAGTGATAACCAAACGTTGCTTCAGTGCAGCACACCTTGTCGTCATCCGCTTCCACTGCATGCAGGAGGATGGCCATGGCTGCCTCCAGCACATGCTGCACCTCCCCGCTCACCTTCCCTGCACACCAACACCATTCTCTAGATTCTTGCTCTTCACCTACCGCATTTCTACTCAGATTGACATCAGGCCATGCATGGTGGAAGGCTGGAAGGCTCCCAGTACGTCAGGCAAGTGCTGGCACAGTGATGCCGTGACGGTGCAGCATACCCAGTGTGGCTAGTGTGGCACGGTGCACAAGGCAAGGCATTGTACCCCAGGTAGTAAGCAGCTCCAAGACCAGAGACTGAGTCCTCACAGAAGTTGTAACACAGTGCACATTGTGGCCATTGGGATGAGAGCGGACACCTGGAGCAGAAATGGGGAAGGCCTTTGCAGTGGCGGCCACCAGGTAGGCGAGGGAGTCGTAGGCCTGCTCTCGGACGTCATCGTGGAAGTAGCTGGCCATGCGCTGCAAGATGGACAGGGTGCGCTCCACATAGGGCCCGTACAGCTCCAGGGTTGCCTTTGCATACAGGCCCAGCGCCTGCGTCGCTGCTGCTTTCTCGTCCAGGATGCCTGCACATGCACAGCATCTCTCCAATGGTGTGATACATGGCTTGGATCCTACTGAGTGAAGAGCATTGCTGATGAGGCTCCCTAATGCCTCCTGTACCCTGTTAATGGGGTGTCCTCTGCGCAGTCAGGTTGGAAGATTTCTACTGGCTCAGTCTCACTTCGCACGTTGGTGTATTGACCTTCAGTAGTAGATTCCAGACCGTTTCCATGGCTGTCATTCAAGCACAGGCACTCTCATCTCAGAAGCTTCTGCTCTGCGTGGCTGAGCATTTCCTGTGGAGCTTGCCAGTCAAGGGCTTGGTCGTAGACCAATCTTCGAATGGTCACAGACCGCCTGGAGGCATCCTAGGCCTATTTCTAGTCCAATCAAAGCGAAAACAATCACTACAGGAACTTGTCCACCAATGCGAGAGATGCTGAGCGAGGGCTCACCCGTGCGGACGTTGAGGCGGCGGGAGGCGCCTTCCTCATCCTCTTCCTCCTCCTCCTCATCGATGTCGCTGCCCAGAGACTCGCTCTTGGCCTCCGCCGAACCCTCTTCCTCAGAGTCGTCGCCTGCTGTCCCATCCTCCTACAGAACGACCACATCAATTGCACACATCTGATGGATCATGGCCTGCATCAGTCCCTGACTGGCAGATCATGTGCGGGTGTATACGCGTGTAGGGCCTCTCTCAGTGTTGGGAGCTATCAAGTTTCACACATGTCTATTCCTGAGCAGGCTGCCAGCTGTCTGATGTTGGAGTGGGCAGTACAGGTACAGACTTTGACTCGCCTTTGGGAACAGGCTTTGGGAACGGGGGACATCAGCAAGATGGGGCAGTGAGTGCTTGCCTGAGAGCAGGAGGCGAATGCTGCCTCCACAGCATGTGACAGGAAGGGCGCAAAGTCCTTGCCGAGCTTATCGGCTATGCTGCCCAGCATGCCGTGTGTGTACTCCCGCAGCTCACTGTCCTCTATCTGCAAGCCCTGCACCACACCCAAGGCCTCAGTACCACATGCATGCAACAGAGTGTAGAAGACTAAAAGCTTGAAGCAGGGTGGCACTTTGCTGCGCTATGTGCACCTCCTCAAGTGATACGAAGGCCATACACTTCCACAGCGCACGCCCAAAACAAGCAGAGGGCAAGTGATGGCATGCTCTGTTGATGCGTGCTATGAAGTGTACTATACAGTGTCACATGCTGTGCAGGAGCTAGGTGCAGGCCCACCCGTAAGGCCGCGACCACAAAGTCCTGCAGGGAGGGCCCCAGCACTTCCATGCCCACAGATCCCGCAATTACTCCCACAGCCTCTGTCGCCCGCACCCGACAGCGCAGCTTCTCTTCCTGCGGGGCGTAGTATCACACTGTCATGCTGGTGCCGGTACTCACATGGCGGTCATCTTGTCACTGGGCAGCTCTACATAAGCCCTTTCAGGCACCAATGCTGTCGGGGCAAGGCAAGCTTGGCCATCACTCATGGCTCATCAGCAGTGCATCATCAGGCCACAGCAAAGTTCAGAGAACTGACCAGCATGGATCACCCAAGTAAAGGCGCTAGCATGTGCTTTCAGTGAAGGCTATCAACAAGACATAGCTGGACCTGAACTGCACAAGGAGAGACTGCAAGGCAGATGCGGTGAGGGGAGCAGAGTTCTTACATCAGTGATGTCCATGAAGCCTCTTAGGAGGGCCAGGGCGTCGCGCGCATACGGGGTGAAGCCCGGGCCTGCGGCAGCTGCCGATGAGCTGATCGCTGACAGGGCGCCCGCCTGGAGCTCCGCGCTGGGGCTGCTGTTCAGGATGCCCGCCAGGCGCTCCAGCAGCGGCCGCAGATACTGAGTCATCTCCTCCTCTGCACATCACATAGGGTCTTAAATTGGTAGTGCAGCAGTGTGGAGGAAGAGCCTCATCCTGTGGGCGTCATCAGGGAGCAGCATAAGCACCATCACAATCAGGTAGCAGTCTCAGTGCAAGCAGGGAGTGATTCTGTGCATATGCAAGCCTGCTGCAGAGGATATCCAAGGGCACGCCAAGCTAGCATGAGGTTCCCATGGACAGAAGATTTTTTCCTGAAGAGCTGTACCATAAGCAGTGTCTGTGGAGAACAAGACAGGCTCAGACATTAGCAAGTGGACAAAGCTCACCAAGGTTCTCGCAGAAGGAGTCCAGAGCGTAGCAGGCCTGCTCCTGCAGCGTGGCATCGTCCTCGGCCATGGCCGCGAACACATGCGGCAGCGCCTCGCCCGCATGCTTACTCATCTCGGGCTGGCAGTGCGCCGCCAGCTCGCCCAGCGCAAACATGGCCTGCCCCCGGACTTTCTTGTCCGGATCTTGAAAGCCCTTGCCCACAATCTGCGGCGCAGAAAGAATCTTGTGTTGCCACCACAATGCTAGCGGACGCCCTATCTGGATATCCGCCAAGCCATAATCTCTGTCAAGTGACTCCTTTTGAGGCTGAGGTAGCCATAATTTGGCCAGCATGCGAGTATGTCCTGAATTTTCCACTCGTGTGTAGATGATTGTACATCAGCGGTAGAGCCTGACCTGTAGCACAGGAAGGAGCTTCTTGCGCAGGGCGTCTGAGCAGCCCTCTGCCACATCCACAATCACTGTGCAGGCAGCTCCCCGCACATGCGCCTCGGGCGAGCTGATGGCCTCCTGGGCAAAGTGCAGGGCATCGGGTAGGATGAGCTTGTTGGGCAGGTGCAGGGCCAGTACATCAATAGCCTGCATAGCAAGTCAAGGGTCAGCCACATGAGACCACTGTCAACAGAGCCTGGCTTGCAAGTACCACTTCATGTCCTGTGTCAAGTGGCATTGCAATGACATCATGTCCTGAACTGCATGTTGTAATAGAGACATGTGACGGCACTTTCTGCGGATGTCAATCACTTTAGCATGCAGGGACACTTGGTGATTTGAAGGATGTTCCCGTTTTAGCCTGTCAGATCTGCTGCCAGTACATGCCAGGGCAGATGGAAGCACTTGGCCCAGGTGAGTCACCTGGGCAGCAAATTTGGCGGCAGGAAGCTGGTCAGCCTCGTCATGCTCTGGAGGGTCCGGCTCCGCGCACAGCTGGCAGAGCACCTGCATGACCGCCTTAACAGCGCCTGATTTGGCCAGCTGCCGCGGCTTGTACCGCGCCAGCCACTGGACCACCTGCAAAGCTAAAGTGCTTCAGCGCCAGTTCAGAGTACTTCAGGTCGCTTCAGAATGTTTCAGCCCTTCTTCAGGGGAAGATCAGGTCTCAGTGGCAATGCTCAGTGTGCTATTGTTGGCTAGCTCTGAGAGTGCACTGTGCTATCCTGACCCTCACTTTGCAGTTTCAATCATTGCCTGTGCATCTGTCAAGCAGACGCAGAGAGCTTCCACTGACTCTTGCACCTCACTCTGGTACGGAGCTGACTGTACTAATAGTCCTGTCCTGCAGATCCTCTAGCTCTCTTGCTGCAGGCTGAAGAGCACCCTGACCTTTTCTGAGAGTGTGGAAGCACGAGAACAAGCCATAAGCAGGGGCTTACCTGCAAGGCCATCTCCCTGGTGGCCAGATCATAGCCGGTCGTGGTGGCCACTTGCAGGCACCAGCGCACCAGGTCTGGAATGGTGGGGCCCAGCACCGGAGCAGGGGCTTCAATGAGGTCTATGAAGATCTCACATGCCTCTATGGCAATGTGCTCGTCCTCAGCCGCAAGGCCTGCTTGCGCCATCTGCACGCAGCACGTCATCATGCAATCTTATCCATCACCATACTAACTGGCATCTAATATTGAAAGCAGCACATTAACTGTCTGCACAGCTCCCTGCTCCTGCTCCTAGAGAGGTGCTACGCCTATTGAGGCATTTTAATCATTACCACAGACGATTGCAGAGCATGACACAATTAGACAGTTCTGAGGTGTAAAATGTCTTCAGTACTGCCCTTGGTGCCACTGAACAGCACTGGAGGGACCAACAGGATGCCTGACGTACATCCCAGAGCAGCTGCATGACTCTGGAAGCGTCTGGATGAGGAACTGAGCAGGGGCTCATACCTGCAGTATGGAGGGCACCAGGGTGCGGAAGGTCTTGACTTCCGGCTCCTCAGCCACCCACTGCACAAGCGTGGCCACGGCCGCCAGGGCCTGGCCGCGCACGCGCTCGCTGGAGTCTTTGAGGCCGGCGTCCGCCACCTGCACCAGCGTGCTGAAATGCTGCCGCATGTGCTCGCCTGCATAACATGTGAGATGATCAGAGGCATCTCCACAACAGCCAAGCCTGAGCTTCTACTTGCCCGCATTTGAAAGGATCAGAGACATCCCCATAACAGTGATATTGCAGACGGGTGCCCAGTCAGCCCTCAATGGGGAACTGTGACTGGAAGCGTCCAGTTCAGAGCCGCCTCTTTCGTATGCCGAACGGCCTGGCAGCGTGAATGGATGCCCTGGGAGGTTGGTGGAGCAGACTCATCTGATTGTATCTGACTGAGTTTGGCTGAATATACAGTGTGTGGGGGCAGCCCACCGATTGTTTCTATGAGGGAGCAGATGAGCATGAGGGCCGTCTCGCGCTGCGCTTCGCTGGGGCTCTGCGTGCAGCCGTGCAGCCAGGGCAGCAGCGAGGGCCACTGGTTGGCGGGGACGCAGATGCGCGCCATGGCGGCGGCCGCCATCGCGAGCGCCCTGCGCACGGTGCCCACGCGCTCCCCCGACAGCAGCTCCTGGATCCCCGCCTTCATGCCGTCCTGCACCTGCAGAAGCCAAGCCCCTCACTCACCAGGTAGCATGCCATGAAGATCGGCGCAAGTGCCGACAAACAGCTCTAACAGGTGGAGCTGGCAAGAGGCAAGGGATGTCCCAGCCTAGGAGAGCTCGAGAAACCGGAACCAAATTGACCTGTGAGTCCAAGCATGTCTTGATGCGCCAAAATCAGCCCGCCATCTGGTGGTGGCACGATATAGACATGGGTTACATGACAGCTCTGGCAAGCAGCAGTGTGAGGTGGCGCCAGGTCATGTTGAGAGGGCCGACCTGGCTGCTGAGGCGGCGCCAGTCGCGCGGGATGTGCTTGCGCAGCGTCTGCGCAGCCAGCAGCTGTACCTCGGGGCTCTGCGAGTGCTGCACTGTCGCCAGCAGGTGCGGCAGCACCTCTGCATCCTTGCAGGCCGCCTGCTCGCACACCATAATTGATGACATGTCCGCCTGAAACCCGTGAGCGGCCCACAGCCAGCAAAAATGCAGCGCAGGTCATCCACAATTGCTGCGGCATGCATGACCGAATGTGTGAAGCAAGGATGATGCAGGACGTGGTGCTCTTACGAGCAGAGGAGCGCCAGAGGACACATTCAGCGCCAGAGGATACATTTGAGGTACCTTGAGAGCTGACTCTGCCTGCGTGCGTCGCAGGTTCTCTGGTGAAAGGCATGACGACAAGATTTCTTCCAGGCTGCTAGTTCCAGCCATTGCGGATGCACCTGTGCAATCCAAGCCTTCCCTGTCGGACAGAACAGTCACATGGAAGAGTCATGGCAAAGAGCGTTGTATGGCATGGCAGCAGAAGACGAAGTGCATCAGCCTACCTCACTCGTCGTCAGGCTTTGGAACGGGTTTGTTGGTGTATGCGTCCAGATCTATCTGCGCTTGCAGCTTCTGCACACATCATCACTGGTGTGTCAGATCAAGCGCTCACTCATTACGTGGAGACCCCGTCATGGCAAGCTGGGTGATGAGAAGGTGAGGTGATGAAACATGCATGTGCGTTGAACTCCCGTGCATGGGCAGCAACTGCGCCCTCACCTGAAGCTCGTCCTCGAGACTTGCATGCGACTTGCCAGTCTGTGCTTGCAGGCCTAAGTCCGAAGCTTTGTCCTGTGCTTCCTGCCACCAGACGAAACTCGTTTGGACTGCCCGAGAATAACACTGAGATGTAATGATCTGATGAGTGCCCTCAATGAATGCCCATATGAAGGACAGGGATAGAAGGTCCATGCTTCAGGCTTGCAGAAGCGAAGAGGTACTTATGCTAGTTGACGATGAACAGAGGCAGTACCTTGATATCGTATTTGCCTTGCAGAAGCTGCGAGAGCAAGAAGCTTCCACCAGTCACCAGTATAAGCATGGGCATGCCGATGCGGAGGAAAGCGTCTGAGGTTTGCTTCCGGGCCATACTGCTTTCATCGAACTTGAGAAGCCTGCAAAAGCAGCCAGCCTCAGAGGCACGCTCTCGCCGTGCAGTAGGGCTCGGCGCAATATAAAGCCGTTGCTGACAGCTGCATCTTTAACAATTTGCAAAGGCCCTCCGATGACCGCATTCGTAAGTGAAACGTGTACAGTAAACCTCTCATAGTGTAGATTGAGTACACATGCGATGGTGTAGGATAGTCTGTCAAGCAGTTCACATCAGGCTGAGTAGCCTTTGTGCGGTGTGGAAGGCAAATGACCTGCTATAGACTTGCCGGTCGTGGATAAGCTTATTCCTACGAGCAACGAACTACGCAGGCGACACTTTGCCGATATCCGCATCTGTGAGTCTGCTCATCATTGGGGCGTCTTGCCAGCGTGTCAATGACTGCGCAATCAACCCAAAGTCTGGCCCAGGACAGAAAGGTTGCATACTTGTACTCTTGCATCTCTATTTCTTGCACTTTGTTCTGAAAGGGGCCGAGAGGTGTTACTCTGCGGGGCTGCTTTAGAATATATACAGGATGCTGGACATCAACCTCTTCAGAGAAGGTACAATGCTCTTCCTGCGTCGCTATAAGCATGTGTCCTGCGTGATGTGCGTGATGCGTGCTTATGGATGTCCTGCTCTCTGAACTTACCCGACAACTTGCACATACTATGCCGATTTGCACAAGCCAGATGCACCGTGCAGGCAAGGGAGGCAACCCAGAGCTCATCAGAGAATCTCAGAGACGGAGATATGCAGATCCAGCACTTGTTGACAAGGTCATCGCGCTGGACAACGCCTGGCGAGACGGTATTTTCCCTGCTTCATGCGCCTTCAGAAGCTCCTGCTTCCGAGGGCTTCCTGAGCTGATGCTTGCCTTATATGGCTTGCCTGTACCTACACAGCCAGAAAGCTTCGCTGGTGTGCAGCTGTGTACGCTATGGAGGGCCTGAAGAGGGATGCAAACACCCTCAACAAAGAGATTGGTACCCTCAGGAAGGTGCGCCAGGCTGGCCCCTTTTCTCATATTATGGCACACAGGAGCCACCACAGATGCCATACCTGAGCTGCAGCCCTTCTCCTGCAGTGTGGCAACATGAGCCATGATCCATGTTCCCCAAGCTGATGCATTGCTAGGTGGTGCACCGACAGTCTGTTATGTAGAGCCTTACATATGTCTCTCTGGCAGACTTGTCAGCTTCAGTATAGGGCTCCTTGGCCCAGCTCCTCTGGGGCTGCTGTCTCAACATGATAAAATACATGCTTAGGCTCCACAGGGCGGAGCTGAATGGCAGCGTACAGGGGCAATGCATGCAGCTATGCAACTGGCTGGCTTTGCTTCAGTGCATCTTGAGATGGCATGCATACACGCTCGCAGGCAAAGAAGGATGCCACAGAGCTCCAGGAAAAGAGCAAGAGCATGAAGGCGGAGATTGTGCGTGCGGAGGAGGCTGCAAAGGAGGCTGAGGCAGTGCGCGACAAGGCCCTCATGGGCATCGGCAACCTGGTGCATGACACCGTGCCTGTCAATAATGATGAGGTACGGAGACGTAGATCTTTGCCCCAACCGCAATGCTACCCATCCCTAGATGAAGCATACTGTTCATCTGTGCAAAAGACATTCATCTTTACAGAGATACGCATGGCGCCTGCTCTAGGGCTTAGTGATGCTAGAGCGCTGGGCCATTTGTGTCCTGCATGCACTGAGTGGTTGCTGTCTGAGGATACCCATGCTGAGCCAGCCATGTGTACTGCAGGCTCTCAACGAGGTGGTGAAGACAGTAGGACACCACAGGGAAGAGCCGGAGCTGTACAACCATGTGGACCTGGTGCAGCTGCTGGACATTGTAGATCTGGAGTCAGGCAGCACTGTAGCAGGTATACACTGATTGTTACCTCCTGATCTAGCTGTGAAGGTCCTGATACGCCATGCGAGGCCTGCCATGCTGCTAGCCAGAGTGGCGTCTTCAGCATCCTGAGGACTCAGGCCTTTGTGCTGCTTGTGGAAACTCCAGACTGGACTGTAAACAGCAGCAGGATAGGCTTGTGGCGTCACTGTTTGCAGTTTTGTGGAATGCTTAACAGGGCCTTCTTCTTTGCAGGCGGCAGAGGGTTCTATCTTATCAACGAGGGCGTGCTGCTCAATCAGGCGCTGATCCAGGCAGCGCTGCATCACGGGTATGCGCAGGGGTGCAGCCCCGTCATGACGCCCTTCTTCATGCGCAAGGACATCATGGCCGAGTGCGCGCAGCTGGAGCAGTTCGACGAGGAGCTCTACAAGGTCACAGGTGCGCCTTGTAGAATGTTGCATGTGCGCTTCTGTGAGCTGTATCTGAGTATGGCAATGTCATGTCAGCAAGCACCCCTGGTCCTGTTCAGCTCTCCTTAAGTGTCTCTCTGTGCTCATTTGGGTTTGGCGTGCTGCTTGTTGCGATCAGTCCAGCCCCCCAGATGTTGTTGCCAATTCACAATGTCATACCACCATGCCATCAAGAGGGCAGATGAGACCTGCAATGATGCTCCTGTGATGCTGCAGGCGAGGGGGATGACAAGTACCTGATCGCCACCTCAGAGCAGCCGCTGTGCGCCATGCACCGCCAGCAGTGGTTTGGAGAGGCCGATCTGCCGCTGAAGTACATTGGCTACTCGACCTGCTTCCGGAAAGAGGCTGGCAGCCATGGCCGGGACACGCTCGGCATCTTCAGGTTGCCATGTCCTGCTGTGCCGCTTGTGTTTTTGCAACATGGCTCTCATGCAATTCTGCACGGCTGAGCATCAATGCATGGATGCTGATCAGGATGTGAAGGCTTGTGCCAGTAGTCAACACGCCAATATTGTCCCTCTCATTGCGATGCCGGCCAAAGATGGTCAGCAGTGCTACCCGAGACGCTCATCAGTTTGTGCCTGATGGTGTGCAGGATACACCAGTTTGAGAAGGTGGAGCAGTTCTTTGTGACATCACCTGACAACAACAAGTCATGGGATGCCATGGATGAGATGCTGCATAATGCAGAGGAGTTCTATAGCTCTCTAGGCTTGGCGTATCGGGTAAGGTCGCCAGACAAAACCAGATAGCGATGCTGCTGACTGCTTTGAGGTATACTCTTAAAGTCTCTAGAGGCGAGAGATCAATGCTGGGAGCTTACTGACTGTGCCAGCACCCGACACTGTATTAGTATAATTTCATTGCCACACAATCACACTATATATGCACAGATTGTCTTAGAATGGCAGGTTTCTGTCTCGTGCAGGTAGTAAACATAGTGAGCGGGGAGCTCAACAATGCAGCTGCCAAGAAGTATGACCTTGAAGCGTGGTTTCCAGCCTCAAAAGCCTACAGGGAACTTGTCTCGTGCTCAAACTGCACAGACTACCAGGTATGTACATCAGCACTGTCCCCTATGCCATTTTCTTCCACATACATTCCCGTTGTTTGCACCCCTATGGCTTATCATGCAGAAGTTGACCTTGCATTGTCACTCGCAGTACAGCAAAGGTGCCAGTTGAGTTTCTGCCCATCTCATGAGGTTATGAGGCTTTCCTCTGTTCTGCAGTCGCGACGACTGGAGGTCCGGTTACGGACCCAGAAGCTGCCCGGTACAGATGCAGCCCGCAAAGAGTATGTTCACATGCTGAACTGCACGCTGTCAGCCACAGAGAGGACACTGTGCTGTGTACTCGAAAACTACCAGACACCAGATGGCGTAAGGTATTGACTTAAGCCTTCCCCTTGCTCGAAGTCATTCCCGCATTCCTTGACACACACTGCACTCCCCTTCATCTGCTTGCCTTACTTCATTGCATGTCTAGGCTGATGATCGGCCGTGCTCTGGCCATGAAGTATGCTGTCTGTGGTAAGACCTTCCGTATGCAGACTCAGGTCTGGGCGCTTGACGGACTTTGCTGGCGTTGCAGGATACCTGAGGTCCTGCAGAAGTTCATGCCAAACAACATGACAGAGATCAAGTTCAGGAAAAAGAAGGACGCCAAGGGGAGGTTTGTACCCATATAGGATAGTACACAACAGAGCCCTGTACTGTCCAGCCTGCTATTCTTAGTCAAATGTGTTGAAGGAGATGCCACGCTGGGCACTGCTTCCATGCTCGCCTATACAGGCCCCAGAGCCCTAGTCTGTCTAGTGCAAGCCAACATGGCCTGCTTGTAAATGCTATTCCCATCCTCGGCCTCCCTGTCAGTCTGACTCTGATCGTCGAGAAGGATTCACCACGCCGTGTGCCCTGCAATGGATTCATGGTTGCGTTGCGTCTGGCATTGCACATCTGATGCGGTCTGGCAGGACCTCAAACCGGAGATCCTCCTCAACTGTGTCCTGACCGTCCACCTTCACCTGCAGCCAATGGTGAAGACTTCGCATCTGCCCGTGCATGCCCAAACAGATGTCCACACTGGCCTACTTGCCCGCCGTAGCCAATCTGAAACAGAGTCTTGCAGAGAATGACGCTTGTCATGTAAGGCAATGTGTGCTTCCCTGATGCTTTTCATTGAGTCCCCCCCAGGACTCAGTGCTCTTGCTCACTGCATGAACGTATAATATGAGTGGTCACCTGGATTCCTCCAGGGGCATGCACCTCCAGCCAGGGCACTTTCGCACGATGCATCTCCCCATGCAAACTCTCCAGCCCCTGGCCTGTTGCCATGCCTTGCGACAGAGTGGCAAGCTGCACAAAGCACGTGAGGGTTCAGCGTCTGGAAGAAGGCCCTATGCGACCATAGTAGCGGCTGCAACGTCTCATCTAGAGGTCACACATTGTGCTGTGCAGCTGCTCTAGTAAGGCGCGATGGCAGACCTCTAGCAATGGGCCTGAGTGTGCTCTCCTTCTGAGTGCCGAAGCACAATTGTCAATCAGGAAGCACATGCAGTGAAGAGAGTCAAGGTGCAGCAGTTCATAGGTGATGCCAGAGCTGGGTCCCACCTGCTCCGGAGACAGGTCCATTGCGTACATGACGTCCAGCAGGCCATCATTCAGCGTAGACCCTGCATGCCCAGCTATATGTCAGACTTGCCTGCTGGAGACCTGCAAGCACTGGAGTCTAGCTGTGCTCACAATCAGCTGGGCCAGTGACATGTACAGACCGCATTGCACTCTATGAGCGTATCAGGGTTCAGCATTGCTCAGGAGGCATACCTTGGAAGATGGTGGTTCCCACAGAGAGGAAGGACAGGCACCCATGCCGCTCCTTCTGCCTGGTCGGCATGCCCTGGCCTTTCGTGTCTCTGTCTGGGTGAATCAAGGTCACCAAGCACGCTGCATGCGCCCCTTGCCTGCTCTGTTCGAGCTCCGCAGCAAGGCCAGTGTTCACCAGATTCATGAACACCTGCACCAGGTATCTCACGTCAAGGCCCTTCTTTGCCACTATAGTGAGAACAGCTCAGGTCACACAGCCAATATCTGCACTGGGTGTCAAGTGGCCTCTAATATGTTGCTTGGTATTTCACCACCATGCAACCAGTCTGCAGCCCATTTGCATGATGTTGGGATACTGTGCACAACATGAAGTCCAAAGCAAAGCAAGCCTAGGTAAAACAGGCCTTCATAAGCCCTGTATAATGCACATTCCAAATTGTTGGCCTGAATCTGAGGGTCAACAGGAGGGAAGACTGCTTGGCACCTTCTTCTTGTTCAGGACGCCAAGGTCCACTGGATGACACTGCCCGGTCGCAGCGATCTGCAGCGCCTGGGACACATTCTGGGGGATCTTCAGGGAGGCAGCGATGTCGTGAGGGCCCGGCCCGCGCGGCACCACCCCCATGCAGCAGTCCTCTGAGGCCCCGCAGGACACCAGGGAATTCACCACTGCACCCACAGCAGGCACTCACTACTGTAGCATGCAAGCTGGGCTGAGGAGGCCTGTGAGAAGGGTGCAGGCTTTTGCTGCGGTCACTGCCTGCTGCAGGATAGAACTCAGGACAGTCTGTCTCCAGGTTGCTATCCTGCATCGTGCAGTGCCTCTGGCAAAATCCTGCACATTGTCGCTGTGGTATCCAACAAGGGCACCTCATGGTATGCAGCATTCAGAGGCCCCGCAGGACACCAGGGCATTCATCACCTCATGCATAGTATGCACTCAGGCCTGTGCATGCCCAGGCTCTGATGGACCCAGGAGGCGTGCAGGATTTTGCACGACAGAGACACCGCGGAACAGCGCCCATGAGCAGGCTGATAATGAGCACTGTTCCATGGAGTACCACTGCAAAGTCCTGCACCCTGCTGCTGTGGCGTTGCTCTAACAGTGCCACCTTATGATGCGAGCGCAAGACAAACATATAGCACATGTGTGATTGCAACATGCCTGCGTTTGCGGTGTGGTCGCCTCCGACAGCCACAAAGGTGTGGATGGTCTTCTCTGCGGGGCTGAGCGTTGCTGCGTCAAACGCTGCGCGCACCAGCCGCTCTGCATCGCCCTCCTTCCTCAGCTCATGCACCTGCAGAGGTGTGCACGACGTTGATGCCTGCAGACCCTCATCTGCTGGACTGCAGAAAGCATGAGGTACTGTGCTTGCCTCAGGTCCGGTCGCAAGTCATGAGATGGATCAGGCTACACAGTGAGGCAACATGTGGGGCGTTGTCCAGGCAGCTATGTGAGTAGGCCGCACCAGGACGTCGTAGTTGCTGCCCTCCAGGCGCAGGTGCCGGACAGCCTTGTTCAGGTGGGCGTCCCGTGCCCTGGCCTCAATCAGCAGCATCAAGCGCTTGGTGGGAAGTTGTGCTGGGGCAGGAGCTGACATGGCTCTCGTGCCATGCGCTACCGTTTTCCCATCCTGCGCTTCTCCTTCTGCTCCTGCATCGCCTGTCAACACAATAGATCAGGCGACATGTCTGACCTTGTTCATGAGAAACAGCGCATTGGTAGCCCTGACTATTGCTATCATCTACAGGAACGGTATATGGGACGGTCGCAGATCAGAAGCTCGTGCTTCGTTGAGTGTGCATGAGTTTGTCATTAGAAAGGTTTAGAGTCGCTGAGACAATTGTACAAGACTAAGTTGACTGAGCGGACCTTTCACGGCACGGCTGTCTGCCGCCACTGGAGAGTGCTTCCTGCTGAAAACACGCTCCAAATTCTTTCGGAGCCCCATGTTCATGTATTGGTATATATGCTGGAAGGAATGCGCCGGGAGTGATCACAGGCAGCTTACGAGACCACCCGTTCCCTTTTCTTGGACTAGCTCAACAGAGGGCTTGAGCCAAATTTGGGCGCTTCATCTCTGCAAGGCGCCTACTCGATCAATCGCTCTTCAGACGTGTATCAAAGCTCGATGAAGATGAATGTGTGTCCTTAAGTGAACGTGAATGCCGGCTTTTTATTGCTCACGGAAGGCAATTATCAAGCAACTATAGACCACCATGCAAGCGTACTGATCATCGTCATCCTGCATAGACGCTACGAAAGGCTAGTTGCAGGCTGAGATGAAAGCCATGATGGTGGCACCGGGCGGAAATCCGTGGGAATTCGGCTATTCGTGTAAATCCAGCTTTCAAGCTCTGTGAGGTAGCATAGGCATTGAGAAAGGACACAAGCGCACAGCATGGACGTGTCTCCCTGCTACTCCACATAGAACAATATCTATAGAAGGTCATCTACCAGCCAGGCACCTTGAAGGCAGTGCTGCAAGCCACAAGACTGTCAGAAATGATGTCAACAGAAGACGATGTCCTTGATCTTACGTCTCCAGAGAAGCAACAGGAAACTATCTCGCCACCTCGGGAGCAAGGTGCGGCCTCGGGTGCAATCCTGATGTCAAGCACCCACTGAAGGTCACCCTAGACACTCATATGAGCCTTGTACCCAGAACTAGGACCAAGGCATGTGTAACAAGATGCAGACACCTGCAGGTCCATCAGCAAATGCTGCAGACACCGATGAAACCACTCAGGGCAGGTCTCGCAGGAAGCGTGCACGCCCATCATACCTAGAAGCCTACGATGATGGCCAGGTAGGCACTCACCTAGATGTTACTCTCCTCTGCTGCATGTGCTTACTCCAATTCCACTTTAGAGCTGGCCAAAGCACAGCATGCCCTGGTATTAACAGCCATCAGAGCGTTCTCAGGAGTGAGTGCCTGCCTGCGGGCGCTCGCAACAGCTTGTCTGGCGCCTAGCGACTCTGCCATGCACAGAAGTGTGGGATTTTCAGCACTCTGTAGCTCCTTATGTGCTGGAGCGTCCTGATAATTTTATAGCCTACAGCGAGCCTTCAAGTTCTTTCCTAAATCGCCTGTATCAACGTGCTTCTGTCTCTTGCAGCGCTTTGATGCCTCTCAGCCCACAGCGAGCCAGTTGCTGCCTCCTCCTGAGTCCCCTGAGCCCAGGCTGCCGCCTCAGCAGCACCATCAGCATGCAGCCTCACCGCAGCAGGGCCACAGCGACTCACATGCAGTAGAGGAGCCTGACGCCCCAGCTCCTGTTAACCAGCACAGTCCGCAAGCGGCTGGCGCAGGGGTGAGCGCTGATGGGAATTCAGCGCAACCAGGATCTAGCCTGAGTCCCAGAGCAGGCCTACGTGCACTTCGTGGGAGGTCAGCTGAGCGGACTATCCTGCTCTCAGACATTAAAGCAGCCAAAGTAGGCAAACCAAGCAGCGGACAGGCTGTGCCTAGAGCTGCGTCAACCGGCCGAGATCTCAGCGACAGCGCAGGTCCAGCTCCTGACGCTGGCGTGGAGGTGCTGGCCGACTCACCAGCGCTGCCCTCAGGGCAGCCCAGCAGCCCAGCATTGTCCTCAGACCTCCAGCTGGAGAGCTTCCCAGGAGCTGCACCCCCATCTCCCACAGTGCTGCCTGGGGAGGTCGACTCTGGAAGGGCACGACCTCCAGGTGCTGGGCTTGGCTCAGTACCAGCTCAGCGGGAAGGTCTACCACCACAGGCAGCAGCTCAGCCTATGCACAGCCCAGTAGCCAGTGAGGCGCTGCCTGCAGACAGCGATAGTGATGGGGAGCCGGAGGAGCCGCTGTGGGAGCCAGAGCCAGAGCCAGAGCCTGCTCCCAGGGCGCCAGCTAGGTGTGCAGCCTACCCTCATGCATCCATAGGCACAAGACTGCACACCCGGCGTTTGCTTACGAGCACAGCTCACACACTTCAGACAGCTAGCACTTAGCCCACAGTCTCTGTCTCTGCAGATCCTTTGCAGATGGCTCGTTACAGGTGTCAGAGTGCATGAGGTCCTGCTGTCTCACACAGCAGCTTTGGCCTGTAGCGCTGAGAGATTGGGGCTGTGCGCAGGGGGCGAGCGAAGGCGAAGACTGCAGAGGAGAAGGCGGCTGCAGCAGCAGCGAAAGAGCGGGAGAAGCAGCAGAAGAAGGAGGCCAGAGAGCGTGCACGCCAGGAGAAGGCGGCTCAGAAGTGAGCACTTCTTGCACATAGCACCCTCCTCTGACGCTGCACCTCCACCTATGGCGCCTGCAGCTGGAAAAGCTGAGAGAGATCCATGCAGCTAGGCACATGCCATGACACACTATTGGAGAAACAGTCGAGCAGTGTGCGTTGCTAGCTTGGATAATATTTTGCCCCTCTGCAGGGAACAAGAGAAGCAGCGGAGAGCTCAAGAGCGCTTGGATAGGCAGCGGGACAATGGTGAGACCCTTCACAACACCCTTGTATGCTTTGTGCCTTCTGCATGCATCATCAGACAACCCCGCATCACTGCAATCCTCGAGAGCCTGTACAATGGCCATATGCACCTTGCAGGCAAGACGGCCCAACAGGACATCCTACCAGTCCTCTGCCCAACCGCCATGAACGATGCGACCACGCTGCGCATCATGGAGCGCCTGCGCGGCGATGAGTTCACCTACGAGGTGAATGCGGGGGGCGCCCTCCCCTTGGGACGCCATGGCCTCTGCTCCATGGTGTGGCGCAGGCGGGTCTACAGAGCGGCTCAGCAGGTGATTGTCTATATTCTCTTCCTGTGAGTCTCTGCCACATTCGGTGTGCCTCACAGTCCGCAGCAGGGCAGCTGAGTAGTACTTGCCTCTGGCCGTCCACATGCTTGTGAGGAGGTTGCCTACCTGGTCATCTGCGGTATGAGGAATGTCATGGCCCTAGGTTGAAGTCTCTTCTGTATGCCCTCAGTCATAGCTTTGCAGAATGGGCAGTATGTGGCGTTGAGAAGCCTTCTGTGGGAAGGTCTGTCATGCTTGCACAGGCTGAGGCGACAGCTGCGGCCAGCAGTGGGCCTGAGGAGGCGCAGTATGAGGACGTGCCCTACGTCCTGGTGTACGCCACAGTGAGTTCCACTCTGCTTGTTAGATTGCTTATGACTGCCCAGGTTGCTCTCTTGAGGGATCTCCCTACTTGAGAAGTAATGCTTGCTGGAGACTCTTGTATTGTTGTGAAAACCCAGTCCATGGTGATGGTCTCAGCTGAGGCAACTCCCGGGTATGCCTGTCATCTGACCACGTAAGCTATGGTGAGACAGTGTTGATGTCCAGGGCATTTGATATCAAGTTCTGGCACAGATAGGGAGCATAGTAAGTGTCATGTGCAGGGGGAGAGATTTGTGCAGCTGCTGGAGCGGCAACCCCTGGAAGCCTTCCTTGGACAAGTGGCAGCTGCTCACCCTGGCTGCACGCTGAGCTTGTGTCTTGAGGGGCTGCAGTCCTACCTCAGGCACGCAATAGACCACCTTCCCACCAGGAATGAGGACACCTTGAGCTGTGAGACGATATGAGCGAGTGTGCGCACTGCCACAACCCAAGCAGCACTGCATGACAACTGCTTATGGCATGCAGGCGGCGTCAGAATGCAGAGTACAGAGCGCTGGGCCCTGGGGGCGGAGGCTTCAATGCTGCGGCCTTTGATGAGGTAGCCTCCCACACTGATGTGCCTGGATCCCACTTACATGCACAATGGTGCATGCGAGCCTAAGCAATTCAGGTAGCAACCCGTAAGGTGATCAAGATTGTGAGTGCGCTGAGGGGCTGAAGTGTCGGCCACAGGTGCTGGCGAGGCTGGTGTTGGACCACCCAGGCGTCCGCCACCGCTGCGTGGCAGATGCCGCTGAGGCGGCCGACCACATCTCGCAGCTCACCAAGGCGCTTGCCACCCAGCCCTTCAAAGTGCAGGTAAGCCTGGCTGTCCTCCCCATCTTTGCACTGCACCTAGCGTACATGCACTCTGATCAGCTGCAGACGAGCCCTCACTCTTTATAAGCTATGTCTTTGATGCTGCAACTGTGGTGGCGTGCTTGTGCCTGGGAAGCTCATGACCTCAACAGCAGGTAATGAGGTCCGCTTTGGAAACATTTGAGGGTTTTGAGCTTGATATGTCAAGGGAAGGTGAAGGGAAGTCCCTTTGCCAACATCTGAATCTGCATTGTCACCTCCAGGACTCGTACCTGCACCAGTTTGGGGGCAGCGGCAAGAACAGCAAGGGCGTGAAGGAGACCCTAGCGCGGCACCCACTGCGCTCCCGCGCCCTGGAGCCCTGGTTCCACGCCCTCTCCTTTGTCGTGGACATCTCCCCCATGCAGGCCCACGCCATCGTCTCCCAGCACCCCTCCCTGGGCCAGCTCATGGCCATCTACGCTGACCCCTCAAGGTCCGCACCCATGTCCTTCCCGGCAAGTTCTTCCCTGTAGTGAATTGTGCGCGCAGGGATAGCTCAGGACTGCAGAGCGGTCCAGCTGTCCATTTCTTGCAGCTACTCACAGCATTGTGGGCACCCAGCCAGGAAGTAACAGCGCTGCTGTGCATGCTATGTCCATCGAGGTCGCATTGTACCTTGTGCGCGGTCATGCTTGTCCAGGGAAGAAACCCAATGTGTCGTGGTAGCTATCGGTGCCTCTTGAGCTGCATGCGCAGCAGAGAAGAGCCCTCATCATGTGTGCATTCCTGGAATCTGCCTGAGACATGTGGGATGTGCGCAGGAGTCAGCGGGAGAAGGAGAATCTGGTGGCCGACTTAAAGGCACCTGGGAAGAGGGTGGGACCGCGTGTGTCTCAGAAGCTGCATGCGCTCTTCACGGCCACTGACCCTCTCATGCAGCTGGGGGAGCTGGGCTTCAAGGGCTGAGTGCTCAGTCGTGTAGGTGCAGCCTAGACTGCAGCTTGTGAGCGCTTTAGGCTGAGTTTCAGCCAAAAAGTCAAAACCTTGCAGCGCTCAATTTGAAGAATCGCCCTGAGTCTGGTGATCACAATTTCGTTCTCATGCTAAGGACTACAGCCAAGATAGGCGTCACCACCAACCTCAGCCCCTACAAATGCTTTGGAAACACAGGCTGCTGTGTCACTCACATGGCTGACTATCACAAGGTCGACTGCCTGGTAATTTATCATGTCTTGGATCTTAGAGTTTGGGGTACACTCTCCTGCGCAGCCTCCGGCTCAATAAACGTAAATGGTATGTACGACGTAATTGCAGTGCGTACTTTGGATGATGTATCTCTTTCATACTTCGATTCTTTATAGTAGACTCATACCTACTGTCATGATGATACTGCAGATTATCCTTCATTCTGCTTTTGTTCATCCAATATTTGTTGGGGTATATTGTAGGACATGATCATTGTAAACAGCCTGTTGCTCGCAGCCTAGTCCTATGAGAGGGCATCTTGCCCACCACCTTTGCCATTAGCCCCACTTGTATCATTTGGCAAGCAGCAGCCCAGATGTGATCAGGCCCAAGGTCAGACTCGCCCGCTATGGCGAGCCTCCAGCCTGCCTTATCTTGGCGTTCTCTCCACCATGCGTATGGAAGCTCTGACATTATCATTTGGCAAGCATTGGGTTGCCTCTCTGGCCATCCATGTGTCCAGCAAGCACTGTGTTTGGTAGCCTCTCATCAGGCATCCTGGCCAAATGGCCAAGCCATCTTAGTATCCTATGACTCACAATGTTCAAGACCTTTGTAACATTGCACCAAATCATGGTGATTTTGTCCTTCGAACTGACTTTGCAAGACTTCCAGAGGCACTTCTTTGCGCAGCAAATATGGCTCAGAAATGGGGAAAATGACACACACGAGGCCGACGGGTCTCATGCCTTGTAGCGATGCAATTATGGGGACGGCCTCAGCTTGTGACAGCTCAGACTCCTTTTGGGAGCCATCTCACCTTTCCCTCTGACTCGCCCTGTGCCTTGACTTTCTGTATCTTCAATGCATACGATCTAGCACTTGAGTCTAGGACACTTCACTGCAGTGCACTTCGAGAAAGGCAAGTAAGGCGCAGAATAAGCCCCAATACACAAAACAGATCCCATGAATTAGGAGTTGCAAGAATTTGGGCGATTGGTACCCGGCCCTGGATGTTGCTCAGCGTTACGCTGCTCAGTTCACAAGCGTGATCGTCACACTCCCAGATCCCGCATTTCCTGAGCCCACGTAGGCTGGACTGCCAGTGATCAGACTGGCTGTGTCTGCATAGCTTTTACCTCCGGCTCCGCAAAACTTGAGATCGCTTTGATCTTCATATGCGGCGTCTGCAAGTCGCAAGTCAAGGTGAGAGCTCAATCGTGTCTCAAAGTCTGCCGGGTGGAGTAAAGCCAGCTGGATCCTAAGCCTATCAAAGCATCTGCATGTGCTGATCACATGCATTGGAAGATCACACTTTCAACAATGATTTTTTGCTATACCCGCGACCGCCATACTTGCAATGCAACATTGCGGCTATGGCCGATTGCCTCTCCAAATGCCACATGATCGCTTCAGACACAGAAGTGGATATGTGTGTCTTGATAGAATTTTCACAAAGCGCTGATACCGGGCGTCACCTCCGTTACCGCCACCATAGCCGCCGCCGCCTGAACCATAAACACCAATCCTCACGAGAATGCGGACCAGATCAAGGGTGCTCATGAAGCACAAATGCTGCAGAGTTGGGGTGAATAAGCTCCCCTGGGACATAGTCAGGCTGTCTAGCCTAGTGGCTGCCCGTGTTGTATCCATTTGTTGTCATTCGCTATCACTAGTGCACTGCAGCTTGCAAGGTGCGATAAGGTGCGTATTTGAAGAGCTTGTTGGAACGACGCGCGCTCTGCATTGTCCGATTGTACCACGACCAACAACTTTGTGGCCAAGACCTCAGGCCCCACATATGGCCTAACATTGCAAGCGACCTTTTTGATTGGTTGTATTAGGCAGCCTGAGCGAAGACTTCACCATGGTTGTTTGCAGGGAGCTGGGGACACTCCAAGAGGGCATGGACCCTCACCTCCGGCTCCTCCAGCTCGTGAAATGCCAAAATAATTCGGACCCTCGTCCGGGGCGAAGCCACCTCCACCGCCCCCACCACCTTCATCAATAATGGCGTCAAGGTCGGTCGCGGTTTGTGATTGATGCATGTCAGCGGGGCCCTAGTAGAGAGTCATGCCGCCAAAACGGCAACATGCCCCACTAGATATCTCGGACTCACAGCTCAGTGACGGCACATGGGTGCCTGATAGAGGGGAGAGGTGGAAGGACCCACCAAAACCGCCGGCAGTGTTCGCACCACCTGCGCCGGCTGCTCCGCCTAGGAAGGTGATGGTGGCGGCTGCAGGAGCGCCAAGGCCTCCGCCCTGCATGGCAATAACCCTTCTTGCTTGAGGGCATTGCAGCAATGCCATCCAGAGAAGCGAAGGCAACAGTCTTATACCTTCAAACACACAAAGCTACACCGTAGGTGTTTGTGCGCCCTAGCCAGGCAAGGACGCGTCATTCTAAGACTGCTCTTGCATACACAAGCCCAAGTCTGCTTGGTATGAGGAGGTGCAACAGTTTGCAAGGACTTGTCAAGTGGCAGACCTGCATGGGCAGCATGCCATGCAATAGTGAGATGGGACAATACAACTAGCAAATGTGCTGCGATACTATGGCGTCTTGGCAACAACCCACCCCGCCTCCTCCAAGGTCTCGGTCACCTCCTCCGCCTGCACCTCCGGCGATGGAGGAACCAGCAGCCCCATTCTGCCCTCCATCTGTGCGCCCGCCAGGACCGGGAGCTCCTGTCGAGACAAAGCCTTGAGTGGCTGCGTTGTGGCCTTCGCAATCTTCAGATTGGAAAATACCTCCACCACCTGCACATAAGTAGAGCAATACCCTCCCACCGTTCTAGCTATGCTCTGAGGAGCAAGGTTGCTTGTGGAAGGCTGTTGTTGAGGTGACATGAACGGTGTCAGTTGACTCCTTGGTCTGGCAGAAAATGAGTGCCTTCTAGTGCTTGCTGATCAAACTCCTAGTTGCAAGTCGCACTTGTTTGGAGCACTACATGCTCGAGTGTTGTTATCATTTGTGCCACAACGCCATCATTTAACCCTGGTGTTTCAAGTGTGAAGGATGCTTGGCTCTCAGTAGGAGCAGAACACTTTGGAGTCGTCAACAAGAGAAAATCAAGTCGTGAAATGAAGTGCAAGTTCGGGCAGCAAGGGTAAGCATGTACATCTTTTTCACGGTCACAAGGGGTAGAGCGATGACCTGCCGCAACCAGCAGCAGCGTTGGAGTCCCGTCCCTGATGCCATTGGGAGAGGTGGACAGGTAGACAAAAGTCCCTCCGGAGCCTCCTGCAGCGTTCAGCAAAAGCATGAGACCCTTTACCAATCTCTTGTGCCTTGGAAAATGACGTGCCAACAGTATTCTGACGCCAGGTAGGGCAACCCTATTGCTCTGAGTCGCTTGCTAGAACACCGCATGGATACCAAGCAAAGCCACCGGCACACATGGGGGATGGCCTTGATCTTATCCAGGAGCAGAGGTTCCTTCTCAGGCACAAGCGATACAAGCGGCACAAGCGATACAAGAGGGAAGCCTTCAGTCGTGTGAGCTTGCCTAGAGCACTAGTAGACTGTCGGATCGCTTGCTGGCCAACAGCACTGTACAAGTAGGTTCCTTGCATGAGCATGATCTGCCCGGTCACCTCTGCACCACTTGGTTGAGGTGAAGCATCGTCCGCGCTTACAGATCCCGCACCTGGCAACAAAACGCATCTCAGGATATCTGAACCTACAGTGATAGTGCTAGTAGCAACACGCATTTGTACAGTGGGCCTTATTCATTGTCAACTCACGGCCTACCCTGAGCGCTTTTGGCCCGCTTTTGATGTATTCAATAGCCCCTTGCATCAAGCATTCATAGTAGGCCACTCAATAAGCCTTGTGAGCACTGAAAAAGCAGCATTTTGCAGTGTGTCTGGTCCATTTGTCTCCAATTTGTAAGGCCTGTTACATAGTACCTGCTACATCTGTACAGAATCATCATGACGGCTCCTCTAAAGCCGCCAACACAGATATTCTGGCAGTGGCCATGCATGATGATAAGCCAGATACACGTGTCAGGACATCTATCATATGCCCAAGTATACCTTATTCTTGCCTGGGTTGAGATGGTGTGGTGAGCTTCCGAAGCTAGGGGCAAGTATACAAGGCTCTGGGGATACCACACGCCATACGTAGCTGAAGCACTTCAGCACAGCTCTCAAGTGGCCATGGTGTAGAGAGCTCAGATAGGGTGTCCTCACCATTCACATCAAGCTTGTAGGTGCCGGTGACAGGGACTGTGAAGCGCTGCACCCCACTTCCTGCTGGAACAACTGCCAATGCTCCAGAGTGGACGAGCTGGGTCCCAAGGTCGGGGCATGCTGGCGTGGGCGATGTGGCGTAGCCATCCACACTCGTTGGGCCGTTAGGCCCATTGTTCCCCAGGGTCGTCAGCTGGAAACTTGAGAACGCAGTGCCGGTGCACCCTGCCCACACACCACCCATGTAGACCGCTCTGGTACATCTCGCTCAAATAGCACCATACCTCTAAGCGGGTACCACACGACCTCACAGCCAGGGTACTATTGATTGCTGCACCAGGAAATGAAGTTGTGCGGCTGTGAGCATGCCAGGCATCACTCAGATGAAGATTACCCGGAAAAGGGCTGGCTTAGGCCTGCGATCCTGAAGACAAGTGCCTGTGCTGTGCCGCTACTGTCCCAGACATGTCGCAACGCTCATGCTAAGGAAGTCTCTACACATAGGGTGGCGGCAGGGTATGAAGGTGATAAGATCAAGACGCACACCTGTCAGGCCGGTGGCTCCCGTGAGGCCTGCACACCAGTCCAAGATATGCCATAGCCATGATGTGAAAGCATGGAGGCTGTGCATGGGAGGTGCAGCTGCAGAATGCCTACGGGCTTGTCCGTGGATGTGCAGAATTCTTAATCTGCCACAGAATGCAATCAAGTGGACCGAAGCCGATTACTATGCAACCATTGGTCTTGTTTGTCGGAGAAACATTGGCAGAGCTGAGAATGCACCTGTGAAGCCGGTCAATCCAGTAAAACCTGTCAGGCCTGCAAGCAAGGGAGACCGCTGACTATTTGTGGTGGCAAACATGCCAAGTTTTAGGCATGCCACTTGCCGCATGGCATAGCATTGCATGTGGAGGTCCAACCAGACGCCGTGCAATGTGCCCAATGAGATGGCACGCAGCTTAAGGACATCACACCTGTGAGACCTGTGGCTCCAGAGTCGCCCCTGCTCCCTTGTAAACCTGGACTTATGGAAAATATGAGCTGAGCTGTGGCGGCCACCGAGACATATAGAGGTCCCACTACATCCAACACAAAGCCCGGCGGCAGTACTGTATCTTGATGGTCTCACACTGAGAGATGACAATGCACCCTTGGACTCACCTGTGAGGCCGGTGGACCCACTGAGGCTTGTGCCTCCAGTCTGACCTGCACCAGCGGGAGAAATTCAGCTCTTTGCTTCATGACAGCTGCCGTGCAGCATGCAGGAGGCATCTAAGATCATCGCGGCCTGAAGCAGAGGTGGAGGCGGTGTGGGTTAAGATGTTGCAGGCCAGCGTCAGCCTAGGACAGACCTGTCAGGCCGCCAACTCCAGTGAGACCTGTTGCCCCTGTCATGCCTGAAGCAATAGGAGGCTGCTAAGATGTGGGCATATGTCATGTCAGATACCTCACGTGCCGTACAGGGCCTGCAGTGAAGTCTTCGCAAATGCTGTCAGAGAGGGCATGTGTAGGCGAGAGTGTACACCTTCGAAGCCTGTGGTTCCGCTAAAGCCGGTGGCTCCCTTCGGACCTGCAAGCCCATGGCAGGTCAACTGTGCGCCGAAACATCCAATGAACAAGTGAGTGTGCGGCGAGTGCGGCTGAGCTCTCGGCAATTGGCAGAATTTCGCACCATTGAGGCCGGTATCCCCTTTGAGGCCGCTGGCTCCCGATAGGCCTGCAATCACACTACGATGTCAAGCAGCTGCCCATTTGCAAGCATTGAGCAGCTCTGCCTCGTTGGTCGCAGCTGCAACGTGCAGCGCCATGCTCCTTGGCAGCGTAAGGAGATTGAAATTGGAATTGTGACGTAGTGATGCATACAGGTATGTCGGACACGTGATCAAGGAACTCACCCACATCCAGGCATCTCATCCTTGAGGAATTAAGCATTCTAGTGCAACAAATCACCCTAGAGAGGTCGAACTAGAGGAGAAGGGTATTTAGGACGCATCACCCAACCTAGACAAGGGTGGTGCAATGTGAGTCCAGATGGCACGAAGCAAGGAGAGAGATTACCTGTGAGGCCGTTAGAACCCTTTGTTCCTGTGCCTCCAGCCTGACCTTCTGAGCCCGTGGAGCCCATGAGGCCTTTTGCTCCTGTGCCACCTGCAAAGACATGTCATGCGTGGTCAGCAGGCAGACATGATGAAAGCCATGCACCTGTTGACCCCAATGGCCACAAAGCCTCGCAACAAAGGTAGGTGAGTGATGTGCTGCGCATAGCTACAAGATCGAGACCATGGTATGCATTGTGCGGGAGGCCAAGTACTCCAGCATGATGCATGCGTAGATCATGCCCCAGCCCTCGACGGGACTTCTATATGCTTTTTTCGTATTTTCAAGATAGAGGGGACAAACATGCGCACCGCTTGTTCCGTTGATGCCGTCCACGCCATTGGTGCCGTTGTATCCCTGCATGAGACGAGGTGTGTTACAGCTAGTATGCGTCCAATGTCCTACTCGGCATCATAGGTTGATCAACTCGTCAAGCTACGTCGCCATCACACGACCAGCAATGCACTTGATGCCTTCCAGAGTTCCAAGGCGCGCAATTTCATCGCATCTCATGGTAGGCACTATGCAAGAGGCCAAGTACCCCGGCACGGTGCATTCCTAAGCCATGCCCCAGACCTCGACAGAGCGTCGATATTTATCTTATTTTGTAGCCCCTTGTCACATCTGTACATGTGCCAGGAAGAGGCCACGTACCGGGGTCAGGGCGTTGAGTTGGCCGACGAGAGCATCAATCACTGTTGTGGTCTCGTTCTTGTACTCTATGAACTCGGCGCTGACATCTTGGACTTCGCCCTTGGTGGCGGGCAGAAGTCTTTCAACTCTGCCCAAAGCGCCCATCGTGACATTGTTGTGGAGGCTTCCGGGACCTCTCAACGCCCCTGCAGCAGCAGATAGAGTGCTTGCAATTGCTTTGGTGCTCTCAAGAGAGATCACGCGCCTACATCCGCAAAATCTCAGCTCTTGGTCTCTGCTACGCCGCTCATATCCCTGTGTCCTAGCAGGAAATTGGAGGCATGTGGCAAGATTGGTTCCCATAGGGATGCTCATTCGCACCTTGGAGTTCGGCCATCCCGGCCCCCAGAACCGCCAGAGCGAGAATCAGACACAGATGTCGAGCAAGAGTCTTCATTGTGTGGTATTGTGGCGCCCTAAACAGGCAATCCAGGTGTCAGACCACTGTCACTCAGAGCACGAAATATCAGTCTGAAGATGGCTTCCAACGTGAGACAGATGGTGTGCACCCTCCACAGGGGCATTAACAGGTAAAATGTTGCAAGAGGTGTCCCGAGTCACATTCTTAGCTTATAAAAAGTCTCTAAGAGCAATTTCGCGCGCAGCACAAGACGCACGTGTATGGGACTTTCGGGAGATGCCTCAGCCACCGTGGAACTTTCATGGAGAGCACATCAACGTGGTGATCAGAACGGAACCTGTGGTCAAGCTCACCGGATTGTTGGGCAAGTGCCCTTTCAGATGGTCCCTTCGCTGAGCCCAAGTAAGCTCATCTTCTGGCCTGCAGCAATGGCGTAGGACTGAGATCGGCACTTTACTAGATGAGCTCAGGCTGCTCACAACTGCAGCAGGTGTGATGTCTCTGAGACAGGTGTAGATATTTTCAAGGGCAGGTGCCCTCCTGACAACACGCGCATACCTGACACCGCTGATAGCATGGCTTCCATTGAATAGGGTTGCTGAGAGCACCGGTATGCGTCCAAGCCCTCTTCGTGCTTTTCGGTTGCAAAACCGATTTGAGCACACGGTCTGTGCAGACGATTTCGTAGCTGGGCAGGCTCCAATCGCAGGAACCCTGAATAATTGCCCTTGAGGGTTTCAAGATCCTGGGCAGGCCGATGGGCCCAGCTACGCTCATGGCACCAATGGATGACAGTATTCCGGTACCCACAGAAGAAGCAAACCGTGCCGGATTGCTTGTGAAGTGATCGAAACATCTTCCCAAGCCTCGGCGTAGCTGTGGACCCAGCGAATAACTGTGCAAAAGAAGCTGAGCACCGGCTTGGATTGGTCGCATTCTGCACGTCATGGCGGACGATTACGAAGAGGTGCGCGACTTCACTTTGACGGGTACTGTCCTTGGCTGCCTGCTACATATGCATGTCCAAGTGTGAGGCTGGGCGAGACATGTCTACCAGAGGTCAGGGCTTTCTGCATATATATGCTGACTTGGTACCCATGCTTCTTGTTCTGCCTGTCCCTAGAGCATGACCCGCAGCCTGCCATGTGGCCTCTGGACTGATATGAAGCGCTTTTGGCCCCAAAGGAACTAGCAAGGGCCTGGCATTAGCGGCGCTTTCTCAGACGCACTTTGCTCCCACATTTGCAGGCTGTGAATCTTCCAACGAGTGTTTGGGCCAACATTGGCCGACTTATGTCCACTAAGGAGTGGGCCAAGGCTTGTGGCTCCTGCGCTGCATCCTATTAAGCAAGAATGTCACTTCTCGTGGCGGAGGTGTTCTCTACCTTGGGCAAAGATAAGCATGCCCTCATGAGGCAGCTGCAGCTCGAGAAGTGGCCTACATGTCATTCTTTCTTCCTCAACCTAGGGAAGTTGCACAGGGCTGTGGAAGTCACACCAGCCCAGATCAAGCAGATCACGGAGGCCGCAAGCGCAATGCCATTGCTGCACTGCCTTCACATCATTGGCAGATGCGATGTTCCGCTCACGGCAACTAGCGTTGAAGCCGTGCTTGTGAGCCTTCCTGCCAAGCATGCATCGGTGCTGACATTGCATGCTAAGACAGTGACGATGGCCCTAGACATGCCCACTTTGAGGCACTTGGTGCTGAGAGGCACGAGTTCGAGGGAAGTGGGGAATGAGCAAATTTACAAGGAACTCTTTCCAGCGTTAAGTGGACTCAAAGGTCTTAAGACTCTATGTGTACATTATCATGACCTTACCATCAACAGCGCGGTTGATCTGACAGCTTGTGTGCATCTGCAACATGTGGCGGTGCATGGTGTTTGCTTTGCGGACTCGCTAGCCCTGCCACCTGCATGTTCACTACACGCAACTGGTGAGCCAACTTTTGTTGGAGATAGTTTCAGGCCTATGGTCAGGGAGATGGTCAGACACTTACATATGGGTACCACAGACACTTTTATAAAGTACCTCTACGCTCACCGTTCTAACTGGCTGCCCAAGCATGCGCCAATCATGAGGGATCTTACACACCTGCAGCTCACCTTGAAGATGCCGGAATACTATTTGGCGCACAGGGTGGAAGGAGCGTTGCAGTTTGTGTTCACCCAAAGGTCAAGCTTGGAGGTTCTTGAGCTTGATGTGGATTGCAGTCTTGCAGTTCAACTGCGGGCCGGCTCGGAGCTCACGCTGAGGTCGCTTGTACTGATTGCAGCAGGCTACTTGCGTGTAGATGGTCAAGTGTTGGGCGAACCTCCCATGACCACGCTGAAGCATCTCTACCTTCAGTCAGGGGCAGCCTTCTTGCCTGAAACCATTGGTGTACTCCAAAACGCTTATGCACAAGAGTTGAGGATTATCCATTGTGTCAAGGATAAGCAAGCTTGTCATACGGTGCAGATGCCTCCCAGCTTTCAACCAAGCAATCTGCAGGAGTGCTGTTGCAGTGCATGTCCAGAGTGTCTTGCAAGAGCTGGTGTGCCTATCCTGTGTAATGGAGCATGGACCAGCGATGGCTTTGACAAGCACATGAGGGCCCCGGGGCCTCATAGTTGGGTGTCTAAGATTAAGCGCAGCCCTAAGATAATGTGTACATCTTCTGTATCTACTAGGATACCCGCAGACGCAAATGGCAGCTAATGAGTGGGTAATGTGTCATACCTGAGGGGCCATAAAGAAGAGGGTACTCTAGGAGCAAGCCGGTCTTTGTACGTAATGGCTGAGAAATCCAATCTGGAAGTTCCAAGTAGCGAGTTAAGCTCGTTGTTTGATGGACATTGACGCTGGCGTTGCAAGATGCTATCTGCTTTAGAGAGCACAGCTTGAAACGTTACATCGTGGCGCCTTGTTTGTTTACGCCAAATGGTCTCTGGGAACTGTAAGGTGGGCAAATGTCTCCTCCAACCTGTTGTCATTGCAAGCGCCTTTGCCTCTTGGCAGATGGTCGAGCATGTTGGCTGAAATTTCCCAAACATGACATGCATTCATTTCCCTTACGGCATCGATCCGCAATGAGGTCCTTCGCAATCGACGCTGATACCAGTGAGCACAAGTATCACCGATGGCTGGTCATGCCAGCTAGGGTTACTTCCGGAACCCTGGTAGCGGCTGACGGGGCTGCTCGCACTCTGGAAAGGGGCTCTTGAGATGTTTTAAGGTATCACAAAAATGGATTAAACCAATCTCTGCGTCGACTTACAGCAGCGCGGTCTGCACCTGTCCCTGAATAGACCGAGAGGGCTGCAAAGTAGCTGGCAAGCCTGCACATCTTGGAATTGTGCCACAAGCTGCTCCCGGCCCCTCATCACCGATAGCCTCGCACCATGGAGGGGCAGCATACGCGAATGGTGCACTCCACAACGGGTACATGGGCCACACACTGGGTAAGTCTAGCTGGGCCAAAGAGCTCAAGTTCGACAAATCCTCTGCTCATCCCTAGCAAGTGACTCTGTGGTGTGCGCTTTGCACAAGGACACATGTGCTGCAAGCTCATACTCTGGCAGCTGAACAATGAACTACTGAAGGCTCTCAGAGTCAATAGGGTGAACCTCACCTTGTAGCCCTATGTGCAGTCACGGTCCATGGACCTTCCACAGGGCGTTTGGGCCACCATCAGGCAACGTATGACAACCAAGGAGTGGGGCCAAGCATGTGGCGCATGTCCTGCCAGCTACGCATTGAGGCCCTTTCTTGCGGCAGAGGTACGCAAAGACACGGGCAGTGATGGGCAAGATCTCATGAGGCAGCTACAGGTCAGCAACTGGCCTGCAAGCCAATCTCTGTGCCTCAACCTGTGGCAATTGCATGATGCCACGGAAGCCACTCCAGTGCAGATTGAGCGGATCAAGCAAGTTGGCAAGGCTCTGCCATTATTGCGTTGCTTGCACATCATAGGTAGATCGCAGATGCCTGTCAAGGACAACAACATGGAAGGCGTGCTCCTGAGCGCCCTTGCTCGGCATGTGTCCTTGTTGACATTACAGGTCAAAACAATAAGGACGCCCCTGAACCTGCCTGCTCTGCAACATCTGGTGTTGAGAATTGATAGGATCTCTCAAAGAGGAGGCAGAGAGCCGACTCACCGGGCGCTTTTCCCATCAATCAGCCTTTTGAAGGGGTTGAAGACGCTGTATGTACGGTCTAACAACACCACAATCAAGGGGCCTACGGACCTGAGAGATTGTGTGCACCTGCAATCCATGGCATTGCAAGATGTCGAACTTGAGGGTGTGCTGGCGCTGCCAGCTGCATGTCGTTTGCATGCTTTCAGTGAGCCCCAAGGATTCACCGGTATTACCACCGTCGTTACTCAGCGGGTGACAGGATTGACCTTGCGCCACAACTCGAGACGGAAGCTATCCATCCATTCTTGCAAGCACCTACTCGACTACAGAAGTGTACCCCCTATGTACCACCTAGGATCTTTACGGCTTTCTTTAGATAAGAAGGATATTTCAGAGCATCCTGCGGGTGCAACATCTGGCCTTTTGCGGGTGGACTTCGACCCTTTTAACCAGATGCCAAACTTGAAGGTGCTTGAGTTAAATGTGGCCTGCAGTCTAGAGGTCTTCATAAGTTCCTCGCTCCCCTTGCTTTTGCTTGTTCTCATCGCAGCGGGAACTCTGGAGTTGACGTACAACCAAAGACATGGGAACGGAGATGTGGACCGAGCTCCCATGTCCACACTAAAGCAGATGTATCTTAGCTCGGGTTGCCTTGCGATTCCAGCAGGATACAGGGAATAATTTAATGAGAATGCACCAGCAAGGGTGGACATCCTAGAAAATGTCAAGACAGAGCAGGAGGGGTGGACGGCGCAAATGCCTGCTGGATTTCAACCTAGCAACCTAAAGGAGTGTTGTTGCAATGCATGTCCTAAGTGCATTGCGCGAGCTGGTGTCTTCATCCTGTGCGACCAAGCATGGACAAGGGAAGGCTTTGACAAACATCTGAGGCCGCATTGCAACAGGTCTACCTTATTGAGAGAGCAGACGAGATACTCTAGCAACCATGGCAAAGTCGGATAGGCATGTCTACCAGTGGTCTGTTGATTTTCAAAATTCTCAAACTTGCCAAATTGGCTCAGACGCTGCGTGTGAATAACGTCTGGATGGCCAAGCCTCTTGATCTTACACGCTTCGAGGAGTCCAGTCTATGGAGCAGCCGTTGGCTCAGGGTATGTTCCGCAAAGCTTGCACAAGAGGTCTCATACCAGGCTTGTAGCACATGACGGGACGGGCAAGGAGCTTCAATTCGCCAAGTGGTCTTCCAGATCATAGGCCGTCTGCGAACACCATCAAAGCGCATTCAGCGTTACTGAGGCAGGCCATAAATTCGACCAGTCCAATTCACCGACTGACAGCTCGTAGTATCGAACTTGCATTTGCCGCACCGAACCTACAATATTGGCCATCGATATCCGACGAAGGGCGCTCAGCGTCACTATACGTTGTTATTGTGTCTGACACGCTGCAAGTACGGCAGGCAGCTGCCGTCCGAATCATGATCTGGGGTGCGTCCTCGACAGCGACCAGTATGGGAAGACCGGATTAATAAAGTATAGCTACAATCTGTCTACCATGATGTGCAGGACGTTCTGTGTTTGCGGTGCTGTGCCTGACGGTACTGCAGCGAGGTAGCTGTCAGGATGCACGCATCAGCAGCACTATCAACGATCAGATAGAATCTTTGAGGCTTGCACAATCGTATGCAAATGTCACTGGCCTTCTGAATGAAGTGGTAGCTACAGCTAACAGCGGCACAGACCAGGTTCTAGGTACTCACTTCTCAACTTGGGAAGTGCCTTGAAGGCACCACCAGACTGGGCTCAGCCAAGACATTTTCGACAAGTGCCTTCACTGCAAAGCTCCCAGCCCTTGGCGGCAGATGAGAAATGCACAAATCTAGCCTTATGCTTCGATCGAAAGCGTATATACCAGTGTATTCTCACAATGACTTGAAGTGCATGATGTGCAGATATCCCCATTGAAACAGTCGATGACACCCTAGGGCACTGGGATGGGGTTCCCACGACAGCACCCGGATCAGGTAATGTATTCTGCTGAGACCCTGAGCGTCCCTGCAGTGCATTGAGCACGCCTGCCATCACATGCTCCAATCACTGTGCCATCAGGATCTCCACCTTGCAGTGTACTGTACTCCAAGTCAGCGGCATAGTGGGTGCAGTGAGAACAACTTGCGGCACTTTGTAAACAAGTGCTCTGTCAAGAAGCATCACATGCGATGGCCTATCTGCCTTGCAGCCCCGGCCTCAGGCCATCCTGATATGGTTGCGAGATGCCCGTCCTTTGCAGCGCAGTTCTACAACAGGTGTACAACGCCCAAATCGCGTGTCCAGTCTGTCTTGTCCTGCATGTCAGTGTGGCACGGGCGCTGGCAGGAAAGGTCTGCCGGTCCGGAGCATCCCAGCTGCACATCTTGAGGGCTTCTGTGTGCATGTATCAAATTTTCACGCTTTGTGCACTCTCTCCTTTCACATGAGTGAGCGCAGGCATCATGCTACATAGCATGAGGCTGACGGTGATGAGGGCTTATGATGGCGTATTGGAATGTGTCTGGCTGCTTGTGCTGGAATGAGGGCCCCGACCAATGATCAAGGCCTGGACTGACCTCGGGCGTCAAGTGCAGCTGCCCCGCCCCAACCAATCTGCCCAGAATCGTGCCACCTCCCGGCGGACCTGTGGGCATGGATCCGCGCCTGCTGCCCGTCAAAACCTTCACGCCACAAGAGGTGCTGGAGCGCCATTTCCCCGCAGAAATATGTGGCTCTTGGACGTACAGCCTGCAGAGATCTTGCGTTGAGTATCAAGCTGCGTAATAAGGCCATATGTCTGTATCCATTGTCTGCTGAGGTCATGAGGACTGTCCACTCGTCCCACTACAAGCTCTTCAAGCAGTGGCCAGGCTATGTACTGGGGCTGGCTGGGATGCCTTATTCTTATGCAGGCCATGCAAGCAGTGGCTAGAGGAGAGGCAACATTGGACAACACACTTGCTGGCTTCCTGGGACGCTTCAACCCCACCCTTAGGACCAGGGCTAGCGCGCCAGCGCCCGCTGCCCTGGGCAGGCGCCTACAACAGGCCACCAACTACTTGGTGCAAGCAGGCAAGCAGCTTTGCCCACTTCCAAGAGCTGCCACATGAAGCATGCTATGAGTCAGCGATGACCTCCTGTAGAGGCCCATGCCCTACATGCCTCATCATGCACATCCTGTTTTCACGTCATTCAGAGCGCTGTGAGAGCAGTAGTACAAGCAACATTGTGACTAGAAAGCTGTGGCATACGGAAGACTTCAGTGTTGCTTTCACCCTCTTCTGAAGACCTTTGTGCACGACGTGAGACGGGGGGCCAATCTCAGCTTGCTTACAGAGACAGCTGATTATAGAATGTTGCTGTCCAGATTACTGGGCCATCAGGAACACTAACATGGGCGTGGCACCCATACATGTACAGCTGACAAGGTGAGCTAGAAGGCAGTGTCACGACATGTGTGCTGCACGGAGTGATCATGAGATGCAATGCTGATGTCTTAAATGCAGCAATGCCTACGGTGCTCAGCATCAAGTGGATTTGGCTGCAGGTACAACAAGATCCTAATGATCGACCGCAGATTCTACGGCAGCGAGGCCCCAAATCCCACTTACATCGTGGCTGCTGAGTATGATGTCGCCAACAACGCTGTTCGCAATGTGACAGGCGCGTCCTCTGCGCCTTCTATGAGGGGAGTGTGACTCTGTCTGTGAGCGACCTAGCATGCTGTGGAGAGACACCGCAACAGGAGCTGTCTGCTGAGGGGAAACGCTCAGAGGGGTTGCCTCTCTGTTATGTATTGAGAACTGCTCTTGTCGCCCTCTGGAACTGCTGGGCGTGCTATGCAGGTGTCACCTCAGACTCTTGGTGCTCTGCTGGCGCTGCACTGATGGGCGGGCCCATCATCAACCTTGGGGGTGGCGGGGACAACAATGTGAAGGAGCAGGCTGGAGGGAACTCCATCAGGCGCTACCAGGCCTGCAATGACAACACATGCGAGATCCATGAGGTACGCATGCCTGCATTGCTCCATTCCTCTGCACAGAAGTACCATATCGGCCCTGTTCTGCCTATCAGCAGCCACGCTGGGTGACCTTTGGCAATCTAAGGCAGTGGCCTACACACTGAAGGCATTGTCAGTGAGAGCCTTGCGAAGGAGCAATGATCCTGAAGCTTTGCAGACAGTGCTTGAGAGCGGAAGAAATTGACTGTCCCAGCATTGGATCAGGAGCAATGCCCATGTCTATGGACACCTGAGCGGGTGGTGTCCATTTATTGATTCACTCATTCAACGGCTTTCCAATCCATAGGTGATGTGTGCAGGATACCAGCAATAATGCAGCTGACAGGCTGCTGGCTCACCGCTGGTATCCGGGTGCTACTCTGAGGCCGGATGGCCGCATTCTCGTCACCAGTGGTCAAGACTCTGACACCGGCACTGGGTGAGCCATACTCCGCTTGCAGTCACTTTATCAGTGTGAGCTGTGCATATCAGGTCTTGGTGTGCGGAGGAGAGTCGACGACACCATTCATGCCCACCTGACAGCATCCGATGCATGCATATGTGTGGATTGGCCTTGCGTACTCTGAGGCGACTCAGGCAGTACCCCTCGCACTGGAACACAGCGAAGTGTGCATGACCTCTGGCTATGCCAGGCCTGCATGCATGCATGCACCACTCTGAAACCCTGCTCGTGCTGCTCACAGGTATCACGGGGACACCTTTGAGATCTACCCGCGCAACGGCGGCTTGGAAGACAGCCTGGCAAACATGAAGATGCCCATCAACTGGAACACCCCACCCACAAACGGGGTGGACCACAACTCCAGATTCCTTTACCCTCACGTGCACCTGCTCCCCACCGGGGACTGGTACCTCCAGCAACGCAAGTAGGTCTTCGACCTCCTATGCCAACACTATAACTCCTCACAACTAGTGTCTAAGCTTAGTCTGACGTTGCAAGATGCACTGAAGACTATCCCACCACTATGGGAGTCTCAGACGGCTTTCTGGAGTGCTTCCGTTCATGTCTGAAGGTATGCTAAGCATGAATGTAACGTTGTACCCGTGACCTGCACTGAACACATTCAGAGTGCGCTACGTACTCATGAGTCTTTGACTGCCTTGCAGTCAGTGGTACGTGGGCCACCTGGAGCCAGGCAACTCAAAAGTGGTGAAGGGCCCTGGCCCCATAGACAAGCGCTTTGCTGACGGGGGCACCCCCACGACATACCCGGCGGACGGCACCAGCTTCCTGCTGCCCTTGGCGCCTCCATATGACAAAGCCACAGTTGTCACATGTGGCGCCACCTGGGCGTACTTCAAACCTGGAGGTAGAGACTGCGGCATCCACCTTTGCAATGCGCAAAGAGGGCCTGCTACTTGTGCACTGATCTTGCTTCTACTCCATACACAGGTCCTTGGACAGCAGCATGCTGATGGGAGGCACACGTTCTTTAAAGCTAGAGACCCTCTCAGCATGTTGGTGCTGAGCTACATGTTCTGGTAATGCAGTGGCTGCGGACCCAGACTGTGTGATAATCACACCTACAGATGACAACCCGGTGGCTGACCGCACAAAGCTGAAGCAGCTGAACACGCGCATCATGGTGTACTGCGTGTACATGCTGGACGGCAACATGGCCTGTCTGGGAGGGTCCTCTACTGGCAGTGCTGGGTGAGCATAGAGCCAACACACCTGAGGATATAAAGCGCACAGGTGTGCGATTCATGAGTGCAGGCCTGGACGCAGCACACATAGGGTTAAGATCACAGTCAAGTTGTTGTCCAGCCCTGGAACCTTCGTGATGGACCTTGGCAGCAAGTGCGCGGAGGTCTGAGTACTCCAAGCGCCTTACAGGCTTCTATTCTCTGATATGATGGTGTGAGCATGTGCAGGTACTATGCAGCTAATGCACCCGTCTACCAAGTTGATATCCTGGACACCAACACCATGACCTTCCATGGAGGTACTACCTTCTCAACCCCCTGGTTGCCATATAGTATTACCACCTGCTGCCTGAGGTTTGACAACATGCCTTTGGCAAGGGCTATAAATACTGCATCCTATCGATGCAGGGGCGCATGCTACTGTGCCGCGCCTGTACCATGGCGTGTCGACCCTTGTCGCCTCAGGCGCCATTTGGACTGGCGGCACCAATCCTCAGGTGCACACTCTACTGTTGAGACATCAGCTTTTGCAACTCTGTGGTTACATTCACAAGGGTGCTAACACGCTGGCACTCAATCGTGAACTCTGCCAGGGCCAGGCACCATGTGCCAGGTGTTGAAGGGACTACGGTCACAAATCCTAGACAGATACCTGCGCCGTTTGGATATTGGCTGATAGATGGAGTGTTGCGCAGGGTGGCTACATGTTTCAGAGCGACCCTGTCAACTCTGTGTAAGTGTGATGGCACCCTGCCCTGCCTTACTTGCTCAACTGTGTCTTGTTATTGGTAAGAGCATATAGCCTCAGGATGGGCAACCATTCAATTGCTCCTGCCGGCTGGTCCACATAAAGTCTGCCGTGCTGAGCGTCAAAATGCACTTGCTAAGACTGCCATGTTCATTGCAGTGCCCATTCTGAGTGTGCACTCCTCGTTTGCAGGTACCCTGCAGAGCTGCGGGCCGAGGTGTACTACCCCTGGTACTTTGACAGATCGAGGCCAGTCATCAAGAGCGTGAGCGGGAACAATGCACCCCATGCGTACGGCTCCACCTTCACTGTGTCTGTCCAAGTGACGGGCCTGAACCAAGGTACCCGCACACCCTCTCCTGCTCTGGACGCTCAAGGTCACACATCCTGGCCATGCTTCAATGATGTTGGAGGGCGTTGCATGAGGATAAGCCACGTTAGTGTCAGGGAGTGTACTTAGAGAGCAGCTGCATCATGCCCACGTCATGATCATGCTACCCATCAAACCCTGATGCTTGCAATGTCTACGTAGAGCCATCAAAGGCAGGCATGAACTGGTATTGCAAGCAATATTAATCATGCAGGCATCAAGCTGTCGCATGCTGTGATGCAGAGCAAGAGGCATCTGTCATCATGCCCGGCTTCTCCACGCACAACCAGATGTACAGTCAGCGCTACGTCAGATTGACCACCCAGTGCACAACCCCAGTCTTCAGCGCAACCGGGCAGGCGCTGACCACCTGCACAGCGCATGTGCCCCAGAGCCGCAATGTCACACCCCCAGGAGATTATCTCCTGACCATCCTGGACGACGGTGTGCCCTCAGAGGCTGTGTTCATCAGCATTGGACCCTGAGCTGTAGCGGAGTGATAGAGTCCTATCAAAGGTGTTGCATAGACCTCTTGGAGTGCCACGTGAGAGACAATCAGTGTGTGGTGTGACAATAGCCAGACTTCCATCTCAGATGCTTTGTTCTGGTTACCAGCCCAGACACTCTTCTTATGAAGAGCAGCAGCGCACTAGCAATTATGAAATCTTGTTGATACTGCATTTTGCCACACCTTTGCATGTCTGCCTTCAGCCCTAGCTATGTAACGCTTCAAATTTACCGAATGTGGCCATCAAGCCTCAGTAAATGCCCAGATTGTCCAGCACTTAGCCCCGGCTCTGCTGGCCAACATCAACTCTCATCTCCTCCCGTCTCAAAATCATCCTTGCCGCCACTCTGTGACTATCTGGCCCCTTGGCATCTGAGGATCATCCCGACATTGAATTCGCATCCCTTGCTAGAGATCACTCCTCGGGCGGCTCTGCCCGCTGCATGCCCAGCTCCTGGGCGAGGGAGTCGATGTGGCGCATGAGCTCCGCCATGTCCAGGTTCTCCCCGCACTCCTCCTCCAGCGCCCCCATGAGCTCCGGCAGAAACTGCTCCACCAGCGACGCTGCCGTCTCCATTGCCGGCTCCGCTGCTGGAGCTGCAAAGAGAAGACATCTGCTCAGCACTTACACATGCAAAAGGGGTCCATGACTCCTTTGCCGGTTGGGCCGGAGGGACTTGGATCATGAAACATGCTCAGCTCTGCACACATTCCAGAGAACAAGTAGGAGTGACATGACAGAGGCCTCAGGAAGGCTTGCTTTATGACAGAAGGACCTTAGCATGCCCGCACGAGCCTGATGATTGCCCATAGAAGTGCCGCCACGTGAGCAGGGAGGCAGGCACACACGCTAGTCACCCTGATCCATGAAGGTAGAATGCTCTGCTGCCGGGGCTGTAACAAGAGCGAGTCTGCTCAGCACTCATGCACGGCGGAATGAGCAGATTCCTGGTTTACCGGCTGTGTCCCGGGGCTACGATTGGGGAGCATGCTCAGTCCAGCATGCATGCACAAAGAGCAAGTGTAGCAGAGGGATGAGAGGCCCCAAGAATGTCTGAAGCATGGCGGATGACCTGTAGGAATGCCGTCACAGACCTGATAATTGGCCCTCAAATTGCCCTCTCACCGCAAAGTACCTTCCCGCACAATCCTGCTCAGAGGTCAAATTATCTGGCAGACAGTTCGTAGTGGTGACAGCAGGTAGTCTGAGAGGACTCACCCAAGCGGGGAGGGAAGGTGCCGTCAGGCCGCATGAACTTCTGGAAGGCTGCAGACATCGACTGGGCAAAGACGCCAAACAGCTCGTTCACTGTCTTCCGCACTGCCTCCCCGACTTTGGGGCCTGCCAGGGGCTGCAGGATCTGGATGATGGCCTGCACCAAAACTATCCACTCTCAGACCTGGAGCGGCCCAGATTTGACTGTGATCATCTGAGATATCAGACTGTGCAGTAAGACACAGCTTCGCAATTCACACTGTGCAGTGTGGCACCTGTGGGGACTGAAAGGGATGTGTATGGCAAGCATGGCGCGTCATGGCCATGTACCTGGATCTCATCCAGGAGCTGATCAGCGGTAGGGAACGCCTCTGTGAGCTGGGCCCAGCCGGTCTTGGTCGATGCCGGCATGCCAGCCGCCGCTATCCTGTCCACCTCAGCGGTGACAGCTGTCTTGATCTCCTCCGCTATTCTAATCAGGCGCCGCTCCAGGACCTGAGCATCATGTGCAACGTTGAGAGTGGCAGGAATGGCCTTTGTACAAGAGCTACAATCACTGAAATAACCAAGCACCACATTGAGGCACACGCAGGAAGCTGTGTCTACAGGGTTGGACGCACCTCAGCAGAGACGCTGATGGTTGCATAATGCTCTCAGGGAACAGCAGAAACTCGCTGCATGCGGCTAGGCATACAGGTAGCCACTTGTGATCTGCAGAGGCGCAAAGAAAGGCAGCGACGACCCAGAGAAGCCTGCAGTCATAATGCGGGGATTTGGGGCGAGGAAGTGCTTGCCTGATCACATGCTGGCCAGAGCTCTCTCAGCAGCGTGGGGCCCAGAGCCAGGTTGTGGGAGGCCTGCAGGGCCCTGCAGTGCAGCAGCGCCAGGGAGCAGCACTGCACCGTCGAGGCAAGCCCCGCGGGCGCTGCGAATGGCGACAGCGCATGGCGCTTGATCAGCAGCGCGCAGCGCTGCGTCTCCTGTACAGAAGACAGCACTTCTCAGGCCTGGCTCTGTGTCTGATCCAGTGTCACCAGCTCAAGCCTGCCTAGGAGCTCTCACTTGGGCGGCATGCTTGCAGCAACACAGACGTCATGATCCAGCTGCTTGCAGAAGGAGCAAGGTCTGCTAAGCCCCTATACTGGCGGATGGCATGCAAGCCTGGCACAGCTCCTGGCGAGCAGGTATAAGCACAAGCGCGGGAAATTGTGCATCAATATGGACTGGCGCCTTACCTGAAGGGCCCAGGTGAGAAGTAGGGAGGATAGCTCTGGGGGGTCGTCTGAAAAGACAGCCCCCATGTCATCCGCAGCCCGCGCCATGGTCTGGAAGGTGCCCTGTGCCAGCGCTCCCGCTGACTCTGTTCCGTCCGCATCACTCCCACCTGTTCAGATGCAAGACACTCTTCATATGGCCCATGACTACACACATAAAGGAAAGCAGTCGTATGTGAGTGCAGCAGAGACTTGTGTGCTGGCTATTTTTATGCTATAATGGCAGCCTGTTGACAAAGGCGCATCTTTTGAGGAGCGGGCAATGAGAGCTTGTTCAGCATGCCATTAGTCACAGGAAAAGGGGCTTGACATACTGCTTGCATAGTTCAGACGCAGGCATCCATGGAGAGAATGCAGTACCCACCGGCGTTCTGAGGCTTGAGCAGGCGCTGCTGGGCGCTTCTGAGGCGGCCTGAGTACGCGCTCAGGAGCTTGTGGGCTGCATGCGGGCTGCCCGCAACCGAGCTCAGCACGCCCGCCGACACACACAGCTCATTGGCGCTCCCATCTGCCGGCATGTGCCCGGATGCAGCCTGCAGGAGGATCAGACACATCTCTGCATGACACCCACATGTGCAGAGTGGGTCCTCCTAAGCCTCTCTCATCTGCGAGCTCAAGCAAGTCCTCCCTGATTACGTTCTCGATGCATGCCAGCACACATTTTGCTTCTGACAGGAGCAAAGGTCAGTGCCAGTCTACTTACTGATGAGAAATCCCTAGAGTCTGACTTTGGGAGCAGCAGGCTTTGCAGGGAATATGACAGTGCGGCCGGGATCTCACCTCCGTGAGCGCAGATTCTGCAAGAGCTGCCAGCTTATTCTGCCGTTCCTCCACCTCTGCCATTTGCCTCTCTGCTCTGGCCTCTGCAGGTGTAGCCACCCTGTGTCAGCTGACCTGTAGCGCTGATGGGGCAGGAAAGAGAGAAAAGGCAAAAAAGGTGGTGGTCCAGACAGGGCTCGAACCTGTGACATTCGCGTTATTAGCACGACGCTCTAACCAACTGAGCTACAAGACCGTCTGACCGGAGTATGTCCCGGGCGAATGCTTCACTGCAGGCGTGCCAATTTTACCGTTTATGTAGATATGCGCTCACCTTGCGCTATTCTTGCAGTGTCCAGCGGATCGCCTTGCCCTACGGGAGGCCGCGCGACCATCTTCTCGATCCTTCGCAGCGCTTGCAAGGCATCCAACGGTCGCCTCTCTGCTATTGTCGTGTCCACTTCATCCAGAGCGTCAGACCACCTTCACAGCATTTAACCTCTTAATGCCGTGCACTACAGGCTGAGCCTCGTCTCCACTGGTCACAGAGATTTTGGGGAGGCACAACGAGACCTGCATTGGAGCGAAGGAAGCACACCTGAGCCCATCTGTGGTCTGTGCCCAGTCCACATCTATCCGTGCACCTGGGGCAGAGCCATCCAGCTTTGGCTGAGACTCTGTTGGCTTGATGGAAGGCTGTGCAACCTCCTTCAGGGCGTTCACAAGCACTGCTGAGTTCGTCAGCAGGTTGCGCAGCGTCCCCATCTCTGTGTCAAGATGGCTCACCCCCTGCACAGCAGGCCACCCAATCTCTGTCACACCTCTCATGAGGGACACCCTTAGTTGCATCATGTGGTATGCAGAGATATATTTTCTCTGCTGCCACCCTGATGGCAAGTCCTATCGCCTCCGAGACCTCACTTGCACTGTGTCACAGCAAGCAGGAGTCTACCTGTGAGGCAGCGATGAACGGGATGTAGTTGGCATGCACAGCCTTGCGCAACTCCTCAGCGCACTCGATATCCAGCGCAGCCAGGTCGGTGCGCAGCACATCAATGCCCTTCTCTGTCAGGCTCGAGAGGTCATTCCTCAGATCGAATCCTCCGTCCTCAAAGGCCTCCAAGCCCCCGATCCTGATGCCAGCTGCAGAACAACGTTTTTCTTGACCTGATGCAACTTGAGAAGGCGCTGTGTCTTCACACGGCAAAGATTGCACCTCAAGCCAAGCCAAGCTAGCATTCACAGCAGAGTCCTGCATACAGGCAAAGCCTGCAAAAGCCTCTGTGCTGATGCGTAAAGCAAAAGTTGACATACATCGTTAGAACGAGGAGGATCGCCTAAAGAGGCTTACCGCGACCGGAGGGCGCTGAATGGGTTGTGGCAGAGACAGACTTGCGGGGCGGCGTCTCGGCTTGCGCCGCAGGCTTGCTGGACGAGCGTCTGAACAGGGCATTGAGCTTGCCAGCAGGCGTCTTCTTGCCCTTCTTGACAATGCTGCACCCAGCAAGCCCTTCTCAGCGTCTGAACAGGGCATTAAGCTTGCCAGCAGGCATCTTCTTGCCCTTCTTGACGACGCTACACCCAGCAAGGATGCATCCCTTCAACATGCCTGCCTGGAAGGTCCTGGGCTTGCCAGCATGTACCTGCCAGGCTTTCCCCACTAACTACCATGTGACGGTGGAAACAAGTCGAATAATGGTTCTGAGGCCCAGATGGCATTTCTGGACTCCGGGAAGGCCCTTCGACGTTTGAGATCATTGGTGCAAGGAGCCTAGTATCTGAAGCCTGCTGCTTGAGTCCAAGCATCGCTGGAATGGGGCACAAGCAGGGGGTTGGCAGCACAAAGGTGCCGTGGGATGCCTCTTTGCTGTGAGAGTCACCTTTCTGCAGGGCTTGATGTCTGGGACTGGCTGTCCTGGTGGGAGCTGCCCACGCTGCTGTCATCTGCAAAGGTAACTGTCTTGCTGGCTGCGCTCACAGTCCTGCACAGGATGTACCACCTTAGCCCCTGCAACTGGCATGCTGAACAAGGACGATGTCAGCCTCACAGGTTGTTGCTTTCCTGGAGCCTCAGAAGACATGCGCTTGCATTTACCTGGTATGCTTGGCTGGCCTCTCGGGCGTATATGGGGACTGGGGGCGCATGAGGACCTTCTAAGATCCCACAGGGCACCTTCAACCTGCCCTCAGGCGGCAAATCAGACCATCAGGGCGACATAAGTGCTGAGGATGTCACTGATGTTTAAGCCCCATGAAAAGACCGGTAAACGAACCGACGTCTCATTGTTGTGAAGTATATATTGGGTATCCGCTGCTCTGAAAAGGTGCAGTCAATGGGTTAGGCGCTTTTCAGAAGGCGTGTATGCTCGTACAGGGCCTACTTCAACAAATAATGCGTCTCCAGATATGTCATACCAATTCAGGTGTGACCTCCCACAAGGCGTACTGGAGACCTGTTATATACTTTTTCGGCCTATGCACGAGTTACAGGGGCCAAATTTCCACGGTCAACTTGCTCACAGATTCATATTGACCAGCGGAAGCTGGAAGGCTTGAAGCGGAACCTGCTCTGCCTCAAGGAGATGGTTCTTCTCAAAAATGCGTGAAGCGATGGCTTTGTAGTGGGGCTTGACATTCTAAGATTCATACTAGTCAAGAAGAGGGCAAGCTTAGCCTTGTAACTAAGTCTTGCTCACCGAGAAGTAACATCTTGAGCAGTGAGGGCAAAATCCGCCAATATGAGCAGGCGAGGTGTTTCAGCGCCGCTGGCGGTGCAAATGGAGAACCTGAAGAAGTCGATGAGCAGCAGAGACCAAAGGAGGAACCAAGAGCGCATGCAAAGAGTGGTGCGGAGCTCTAGCTACCCTTCCCCAGATGCACCTGTACGTTATTCGCGACTCCACAGAGCAATTAGACAGTTGTAATGTCCTGTAAATGCAGGAGCAAGCTGGGGTCGACATCTATGAGAAGAAGAATCAGCCCAGCAATGCCACAGGAGGCGTGCAGCTGGGACCAGAGTCTGCAGCCTTTGCTGCTGTGCAGCGGGCAGCTGCTCTGGCAGGCCCAAGCATGATCCACTGCGATCTCTGCAACGTGCGCCCTCGCTCTTGCTCTGGCCTGCTCTTTGCCCATCACCCCTCCATGCCGCCACAAGGCACAGCCAGTGCTGAAGGGCACCTGCAAAAGGGCGCGTCGCGCACTGCTTGTCAATGAACTATGCAGCATACTGCAGGCTGACTTTGCCAATTCTTAGGGCACACGCACAGAGGAATTTCTGCGCAGCCCCCGTCAGTGAGCAATTCAGCGTTCTGCAGGCCAACTTTGCTGGCGATGCGCAATACAAGCAGCATCTGGAGGGGCCCATTCACCGGAAGGCGCTGGCCAAGGCTGAAGCTGAGAGGCAGCGCAATTTGCAGCTGGGCGCCAACAAAGGCGCTGCAGAGTCTGCGCTGGTGCGCGCGCCTACTATCAGTCACCATGTCATGACTCTCTGCATCATTACTGGTTGCAGCGTGTGGGATCCAGTTCTGCTAGGTACTCTCACTGTGATCTGATCAAATCAAGCTTGATCAGCAACTGCCTCCTCTTGACCCTCACTTCATTGTGTGATGCACCATGAGTGGTTGCATGCACGGCGCCAGAGATGTCAGGAAGCATTCACAGCCTGGATCCACCACATTGTTCCTGGTCAGCAATGGAGCTGCTGCTCTAGCAATGTCTGGGATCTGTGATGCGCATCGGTGTTCTCAGGCTGCAGCCGCTTGGGCGAATGGTGGCGTGCTGAGTGGGCGGCAGCAGACCAGGCAGGCAGGTGCAGCCAGGCCGCCTGTTCAGGACGCAGCCATGGCGCCCCAGCAAAGCAGCCAGGGGGGCATGTACGCCAACAGAGGCTCCACCGGCGTCGCAGGCCGCCTTGGCGGGCGCCAGCAAGGCACAGGTATTGGTACACATATACACACATTCCTGGCTGTCATAAATGTCACAGACTGTCAAAGCTCCAAATGTTCCTAATCAGCAGCTTGCTGGCTTTTCTAAAAAGACATGGTAGTGACTGGCTAGGCGGAATAGTGTTGCGATGTCTTTGTTCCCCCTGTGACTAGACTCCTGCACGTAGGACGGGGGAGAGGGAGAGATGCAGCTGAGCAGGCTGCAGCTGAGGCAGCTAGGCAGGCAGCCATGCTGAGGCATGCGGAGCTTGTAGCAAGCGCCAGGAAGGATGAGGGCCCTATCAGCATTGGAGGTATGCATCAGTTCAAAATGCCAGAAGGCTGTGAGAGCGCGAAGGTTGATATGACTCTGCGATGTGCCTAGACGCAGGCTTGCCAGCCAGAGCCTTTCACACCTTTCAGAATGATGTCAGGCTTAGGGACTTGCTTGCACTCACCTTTCCCAGGCTGACATCGTTCTGTCAGGTCGCTAAGGCTCTGGCAGGCAAGCCTGAGGCGCATCCATGTTACTGGTGCATCCTCAATTAGGGGATCCCATGAGCTGAGGCAATGTTTGTATGCAGGTTGGGTCCCTCCATCAGTGAGCGCAGTGCCTCAAGCAAGCAGCGCTGCTTCAGCTGGGGATGGACTGCCATCGCCTCACAAATTGGCTGTAGACAATGCGCAGCATGGTAGTGCATCAGAAGCCTCAGCAGAAGATGACCATCCTAAAGCCAGAGCAGACCCAGGGCATGAGGAGGGTAACACAGGTGGATCTGAGGAAGACGAAGGCAAGCAAGGTATCCATCTACAGCACTCTTCAGAGTGACATTTATTTGAAACTTATATCACCTGATCAGTACCAAACCTTGACTCTGTGGACCTTGCAGCAGATCTCAAGTTGACACATTGTACGAATTGAACTTGCTGCGTAAAATTCTGCTCAGCCGACGCTGGAGCATTGCATCGCTTGCTACTTGAACAACTTAACTGGTGTCATCGTCCGCTCATATGCAGCACTTCTGAAGAGCAAGTTGTGAGAGAGCATGCACTGCATGCAGGTGGGCTGGTGGCTTACAGCGATGGGAGCGAGGACAGCAGTGACAATGATGACGAGGGAGACACCGGTACTAAACCCAGGATTGTGTCATTCTTTTGACAGCACACGCCCTGTGCTAAAAGCTTAGAGGCGTTAAGTTAGAGCCACAGCACTGTTGTCGTGAGCCAGAAATGCTGTGCGCTGTGTGGCTGCTTGTGCACATAGCTTAGAGCTATTAGCTTCAGCATGACATCGGCCTATAGCTGCATGGACAAACCAAGCAGGTTCCATGATAACCTCTCGTATGATGTGAGTCCCTATCACGAGATCGTCCATCTTTCCCCATTGTTGGCTTTGAGCTCCAATCCTCAAGCACCCATCTCGGCAATGCAGTACAGAGCTGCATCTGATAGAGCACAATACATATTCCAGTAAGCAGCTAGAATTTCCGCGGGCTGGCAACAAGCCCATCTGCCACATGTAGGTTGGCACTACTTAAAACAAACAGTTCCAGACTATATGCCTCACCCCTGCCTCTGCCCAACAGCGCAAACTCCCACAAGTATGCATTAGATGAAAATATTCTACTGGCAAAAGCACCAGTCGATCAATAAAGGCCAAGGAAAAGCAAAAGTGTTGGTCCAGACAGGGCTCGAACCTGTGACATTCGCGTTATTAGCACGACGCTCTAACCAACTGAGCTACAAGACCGTCTGACGGAGTATTTGTCCCGGGCGAATGTGCGAGGATGTGTGTGGGCAGGTCGCATTTTTGACAACATATGATTCACAGCTGACAGGCAGTACCGGAAGAATTTCCCCGAATAAAAGTGCTAGAGCTTTGGACTGTCTACCGATGTCTCAGTCGAAGGCTGCAGCTCACTTCTGGCGGTGTGGAAGCAGGTGAATAATATAGGGTACACAGCAGGAACGGCTTACAGTCCCTGTGCACCTCGCCATGAGCGGTAAAACATCTGTGGCAAAGTCAGCCACATCGTAGTAGCAACTATCGATGCTGCACTTCAGCATGTCATCACCTGAATCTACCAAACGCATGAGCCATCACCCATCATTCCTTGGCTACAACCTCTACTACGTCAGCTGCATACATGTCTGTAAATTGCAATGCAAAATCAGAACCTGCCTACTGAAAGCAACTTTCTGCTGCTGGGGAAAACTGGGATGCCGCCAGGAGAACACCACAAAGATGCCCCGATGTTCCTCTCCTGTCACCATTTTGCGCTGTTATCCAGCTTGTCCCGGAATGTCTCTATGCTGCTGGGAGACATCATCACAATGGCTTTGGGTCCTTGGCGAGGATGACGAACAGGGGATATGTGACTTTGGCGCTCTCATCGTCGCTCGTGAAGCCACAGGCCTTCATGTAATCTTCGCGGAACTGTATCAAAGGATCCGGATGGTCTGGGTGCTTCTGTCTGTAGGTAGAATACGCAGACCAGCTGCTCAAGTATCCAATCTGCACACAAACAAGAACTGTCACTGTTAAGGAAGCTATCCTGAAGAGCATGAGCTCCTAGGTCCAAGGTGCACACTGCATAATCAAGGCATACAGGCATCCGCGTAGAAGTTGTTTGGGCTCTTTGCCACTTATGTTGTGTCGAGAGACGGACTGTGATTTTGCCAGCTCTGTAGATCTCAGTACACTGCAAGGCCTTGCAAGGTTCCAGCATAAATACTAAAGGACTCAGGATAGCTGAGACCTCACCAAGGCTGACACAGACAGGTGAGTGCTCATGGTCTTCAGGAGGCGCCTCTCCACTTGACCAAAGTGCTCTGGGCCTGGCTCCATGCCTGGATTGGCAAAGGCACAAGAGGCTGAAGATTGGATGCAAAACATCAGGACTGGACTATCAACACTGTCAGCTGTAATGGCTGACATTGTCTGACCCCAGCACAGCATGCTGGGATGCCTAGGGCAGGGACGTGAACTGACAGGTGACTTTGCTCATGCTTTACCCTAGCCTGATCTGCTCTCTGAGATACGAACAGAGCTGAGCGAGATGCAAGGCTGGGGGCAGGTACCTTTGTACTGGGCCTCTACCAAGCGCCTCCTCTCAGACCAGTAGGGGCCCAAAACGCCATTGTATAGGTGCTCCAGCACTTTGTTGGCCTCCGCATTCTCAAACTCGCACAGGTCGTATCCCCACGCAGCAAAAGTGCCGGACGGCTTCAGTATGCGCCGCACCTCCTTATAAAACAACGGCAGCTCAAACCTGCATCAGAGCTGACAGTAAGCTTCCAGCCAGCTTGATGAGGGTGGTCTCTACCCGGACCAGCCACATAGAGGTACAAGATTGTGGTACACTGATGAGGAGCCAGTTGATCTCATGTGTAGAGCAGATGGGTGCCTCGTGAGCTTCATGGAGGCTGTGTACACACCACTGGATGCTTGTGCGGGGGCGAGATCGCAGAACAGTAGAAGGCGCAACTCTTTTTCTAGTGAAGGGCTCATGCGACCGTGTAATGCTACGATAGCACTGCTACCCAGCCTGTACTGGCACTCAGAGACCGGCAGGCAGTGAGGCAAGCTCACCAGTGCATGGCTTGAGCTGTGGTGACAAGGTCTGCGCAGGCGCTAGGCAGACCGGTGTCCTCTGCTTTAGCATGCTGGTACTCAACATTGCGCTCATCGCTCAAAGCCCCCTGGAGCTGATCCTCGCTCTGATCTTGCGCAATGACCTGCACAAGATGTAACGTGGGCACATGTATGGGAGTTGCCTTGCCTTTGTGCTCACCCCTAGACGAGCAAAGGCTTCAGAACATGTACCACTTTAGGGCAAGCTGAGCATCTGTGCTGAGGATGGCCACTGCGTCAGTGACTGCGATAGACCACCTTCTGGAACCGCTTGGCCAGGACGGTAGCTGCCTGTCCACTTCCTGTTGCGATGTCAACAGCCAGATCATACCGCTGTAGGTGTGCAAATTTGTAGATTTGTTCGTAGAGGTCTGCTGGATACGTGGGCCTGAACGCAGAATATGCCTTGTGGTTCTTGAAGAGATGGCCAAAGCCTGACATAATGATTGTGTTGAGGAATGGATCGGAGACAGTCCAAAGGTCTCGCTTAGAGATACCGATGGGGCCCTGTTAACGTAATGAAGTAGCGAAGACCCTGGACACCCACTGGCAGACCCCCTTTCCTGTTATAACAAACAAAGGAATTCTTGTGACTGACAGTGGGAAACGACGTCAAGCCACCAACTCTAGCCGGCATCGGCAGATTCAGTCTCGGCCTGCAATGGAAGCTAAGAGAAGCTGCTCACGCACGATCTGATTTAGGCAGCATGTGTCACACATCGATGTTTGAGCTGTAGTGAACCTTTGTCCAGAGCCCATAAGAGGTCTGTAACGCAGAAAGGCAGGCTCAGCTCATGCTAAACGGCAGGGTCCTGACGTTGGCCAGGCGCTCCTGCAAGTGTTGTGAGGCGCCCCATGTTGCATGCTTGTCATCCTGTGCTCTCACACATGTGTCCAAACGTGAATCCCATGTAGTCCTCAACCATTGTTCCCCCTTTGGTGCAGCGCCCATATTTGCGCCCTTGCGAATGACGCCAAAGTGTCTGCCGCCCTGGGCATGCATACTTGGCTGCCCTGTGCACGCTGAGGCTGAGACAGCTTGGCTGCTGCTGCTCTCTGAGCTGAGTCTATACGCAGCATCGCCCTCAGACCTGGCGCTGTCATTCCTGCATTGAACAGCTCCCCTTATGTCATGCAGATTCCAAGCTCTGTTGTCTTGAGAAGAGGATATGGCCATCCTTGTCAGCCTGGAGCAAAAGCTTGCAGCGGAACAAGCATGCTGTCAGCAATGTGAGGATCACTGTTTTCTGTGAAGTTGTGAAGACAGATGATCACCTCGCTAAGGAGAAGGCGTCCTGCTGCATGGATGACGGGTCAGAGATGCCGCTGCTTTTTGATATCACTGCCTCTGATACCCGCTGGTCCAGGCACGCCCTTGGAGTGCTTGCTGCTGATGAGATGCTTGACAAGTCAGAGGCATTGTCAAGCGGCTGCTGGGTAGCATTGCTGCTGCTGTTGCTACAGCTGCTACGAGAGGACGCTGTGACCTCTGATCCCGACACAGATTCGGAGTCTGACGAGAATAGCAGGGAGTCTGTCAGGCCCGCCTCTGCTATGAGGCGGCGCCGGCGCTCTGCTGTTCCCTCCCGCCTGCAAGGTCATGCTCTATGAGACATTAACCTGGCCCATGATGGCATTGGTGCAATCCTCCTTGCGCCATGGATGTTTAAGCATCTGAGAGAGGTCTCACAGTGACACATGACTGGCTCTGCTAGCCTCTCACAACCTCTCCTCTGAGAGTTAGGTCACTCTTTTAAGGGGCAGGGCCATGCGAAGATCTCTCCCTGCATGTGCTCGTTTGATTGTACAGGAGCCTTGTCCACCTTCTTATAAAGGTTCTTGTGCATCTGCATAAACATGAGCACACCTGACAGCTGGGCGGGCATGTTTGGCTGCATGCTCTCGCTTCTCTGCAGCGAGCGCCTTCTGTTGCCTGTACCGCTGCTCAGTCTTATCTGCACTGTAGCACGTAGGCCCTGCAGCGTAGACACAGGACTTGACACACCACCAGAGGTCTCCACCAAGTGCACACTTCAAGACTTGTGGGTAGCTGACCCTCACATGGCCACAGACGCCTAATGGGGCACTGTCTTAGTGCTGATGATTATGGCCACAAGTTTGCCGGTACATCAGTCATGGGACCTGCTTGCCTGTGGACAGAGTTGGGCTGAAAGGCTGGCTGGCCTTCCTGTGTCGTTGTCTTGCAGGATGCCTGTGCTTGTGCCTGGACCTCAGGGGAGTCTCATCGGCTTGCTCCTCAACAGAACCCAGGTGCCTTACAGCTGAGCCCTGAGCATCCCAGCCATGAACATCCAGAGGCTCGCTGCCCCTGATGTTCAGCGGCCTGGGCTCTGCTGCTTCCGCTGCAGAAGGTGGCTGCACAGGCGCTGAGAAAATCCTCTCTGGCATTCCCTCGGCTGGCATGCTGATCACTCCTCTCTCTGAGGCAGACATGCTGCAGCTGGAGATGTGAGTGTCCTCATGCTGCTCTGTCTGCCAGGAGGTTGTCCCGGCAAGCTTGGGAGCTGTGCTGCCTGGCGCCGAAGGCCCTCCCGCTGCAGTCCTTTGCCTCTCATGCATTCCCTGGCTGAGACCCTCCTGAGCTCTTGCATGACCAAGAGCCTCCGCAAGAGATCTGTCAGGTCCTGCTGCATGCGTAGCTGGCTGCGGGGGCGCAGCTGACCTGGCGGGCAGCTTGGGCTTGCGCTGGGCAGCCTTCAGCCTGACCAGCGGAGCAGCACCCCTGGGCCCTTTTGAGCCTGCAGGGGCAGCCCGCCTGTCTTGGGAAGCCTTACTCTGTCTCTGCAGGACTGCCCTAGGCGCCACTCTCTGTTCTGGCTGTGTGCCAGTTTCCGGATGGCTCCTCAGCAGATCCTCCTCCTTAGCAAGACTCTCCCTCCTTTCGCCAGCTCCATCAGCACTGTCATTCCAGATGGTGCCCTGAGCTGCGCTAGCTGTGCTGTGGTCATTGCTGGACGCTATGCCATCACCCAGGCCATCCTTGCAGATGTCGGCCAAGGACTGCAGGACTGCATGCATGAAGGCCTCCATAATGGGGCTCTGCAGAGCACTGCCAGGGCTGCTGCTGCATGCTTCTGATTCCCGCACAGGTGCTGACGTCAGAGGCTGAGCTGGCGGCTGCGCTTGCCCCTTGCCTCCCTCTGGCAGCGCTGCCGCTTGTTCTGAGGCTGAGGAGTCATTTTCAGAGGACTCCTTTGGCTGCTGTGGCATCTCAGAACCCATTGCATCTGCGTTGTGCATCTGGCAGGCCTGCAAAGAGGATGCTGCTATGTGGCTGCAGACCTGAGGCAGCTGCTCGGGGGTGCACCTCCAGTCCTGGAAGAGTCCCTGCAGCTCTTCAGCTATGACCTGCATGGGAGCGATAGGCATCACTGAATTCCCCTGGGGCTATCAGGGTTGGCCTGCCGGCATGCATGTGGCATCTGTGCGGCGTAGAAGACGGACCTTGCTGCCCAAGATGGCAAGACGATACCATATGTGCTGCCATACATACAAAAGAGCAGGCATTGCATCTCATCTGGTATGTGGCAGGCCTGTGGGCCAGGTGGACAATTGTGCTGGCTCACCTCTTGCACTGCTGCCTCCATTTGCTGCTGAGTCAGCTTGCCGGCCCACTGGGCACTCCAGGGCTGCACCCTGCTGTCAGCTGCTGTATCCATTGCTGCTGCCTTACGGGCATCGGTGCTGCAGCTGTCCCTGTGCATGAGACCTGGGGATGCGGCATGGCTTGTGCGCCCAGAAGTGCCCGGAGTCAGAAGCAGGGCTGCCAGGAAGTCCTGCTCACATGCTTGCGGGCAGCTGCGCTGCCCAGCACTGCTTAGCCTGCCCGGGCTGCCCTGAAGCAAGGCTGCCAGGAAGTCCTCCTCGCATGCATGCCTCTGACTCCCTTTCCTCTCAAGCGACCGCATAGAAGGTTCGGCTGATGTCTCAGCATGCTTGTCTGATGTCGGCTGCATGTCACCTTGCCTGCTGAACTCTGGAGCCTGTGCATCTGCATGTACTGGGGCTGCATCATTGCAGCTTGGTGCACTGCTGGGAATTTGCTGAAGGGGTTCGGCAGAGCTCAGCGCTGCCCTCTGGTTTAAGCGCGCTGCCACAGCGTCAGCAATGCGCTCAGCCAGCTGCAGCTGCACTGCTGAAGGCTCACTGGACGCAGTGCTGTCAAGGTGTGGGCCACCAGTCTGCATGCCCAAGTGCGCTCCAGTTGTATAGGGCGCACAGATGGGCCTCTCTGCATCAAAGATTCAAGCCCTCAGATCCAAGAAGTATCACTGCAAGAGCCTCTCTTTCCAAATGCAGTGCAAGCAGATGTTGCAACAGCAATCCTGGTCGTCCAACCAGGCTGCCCTAGCTGTAACCCATGATAGAACTCGACATAGGGATGCTGCAGGTCTTACCATCATTAGCATTTGTGGCGCCATGCGAGTCTGCATCCAAACGTCTCAAGGCCTCTGGCTGGAGCAGCAGGGCAGCTAGGGGCTCAAAGGCAGCCTCCCGACCTTGATGACCTGCGTGCACAATATGCAGCTTGTTTCTCCATCACTATTGGCTAAAGCAATCCCACTGTGCTGCGTATCAGTCGATAGTCTTCCTTTCTGCAAAACTTCCAGTGTTGAGTAGGCACGCATAGGTGGTGTCAGAGCCTTTCCAGCTCACCTGTGCTATGAAGCTGATGCAGGGGTATACCAGCTTGGCTATCCAGAGCTGCCAAAGCTTTGGCATAGTCAAAGGCAGGCTGAGCTGGCACAGCATCCCCATGCCTAGCATTCATCTCCTGGCTCTCTGGCATGATTCTGGGCCTAGATAAGTGCGCTGCGCTGCGCTTTGGCTGCGCTGCGTGGGAGCTGTCAGGCGCATGTATAGGCCGGGCACTGCCCAGATCTCTGGCCAACCTGGGCAGGCTGCTGCTCTGCTTTGCCGCGAGGTGCGCACGCTTAAATTGCACTGTCTTCTTCCGCTCTCTGCTTGGGATGCTTTTCAGGGCAGCTGCTCTGCTCTTGGGGGCCTTTGTACCCGCTGCAATGCCAGCTGAGGGCTGCGCAGAAGCATTGCCCGCTAGTGCATGCACATTCTCATCTTCTGCAGGCTCTGGCCTCTCACCGCTTCTTGTAGGGGCTGCGAGAACTGCCTGGCTCCCATGGCTGCCTCCAACCTCGAGGGGTGTCTCTGAGAGGAGATTCACATGGCCGCTGGCCTTGTTAAGCCCCTGAGCAGGAGGTAGCATAGACTGTGTGAAGTGGCAGTGATTGAACTGCGTGGAGCCATGCTGGAACTGTGTGGCTGCGTGTGCAGGGCCAGCTGCACTGCCGGCGGAAGCTGAAGCCGCAATAGCCGCACTCATGGCTGTCACCTGCTCAACCCATTGTAGAGCACCCTGCATAGCACCGTCATGGTCACAATGGTATGTTGTACTACCCAGACAATTGAATATGCAGCTGTATAGGTTGCAGGCCTTCCAGGCTGCAGCACTGTAAGGCTCTCAGCCTGTATATGCGCAACTCCACAAGCACTGCTGAAATGCATGATCCCAGGTACATGAGCAGTGTGAATGCTTACATGCGCGCTGGCAGTGCTCCCTTGCTGCAGCTGCTGTGACTGCCCTGCTGCATCAGCCTTTGCTAGAGCAGTCGCCTGATCTGCTGGTGAAGCATTCACGCCTGCACCCTGTGCAGTCAGCGAGGTCGCCTCCAGGAGGCTGCCAGCTGGCTGGGTAGAGCACAGCCTTGGCGCTTGCAACGCAGCGGAGCCATGGCTATGGTCAAAGAGTGGGTTGATCGCTGCCCCTTGCTGCACCGGCTGTGGCAGCCGAGCAGCTGCAATCCGTGGTGTGTCGCTGTCTGAGCTGGCAGCACCGTGCAGGCTCCTGGGAACCTTGGCTGAGCTGGCATGCCCTCTGTGAGCTTCCGCTGCCTTGTGGTGGGGTGCCTGCTCTGCATGTGGCTTTGCTTGCTGACTGGGCAGCTGTTGGGTTGCCCGGGAACCCTGCAGACTCTCAGGCGCCTCCTTCCGAGAGGAGCTGCCCTTCCCTGGAGCATGCCAGATTGCATCATCAAAGTGAAGCTGCTTCCGGGTAGCAGGATGAGCCAGTCTGCGGCTCCCTGTAGGATCCTGGCTCACTGCTCCCTGGCTGCCCATACCTGGAGCTCTGCTGGATGGCGGCTGCCTGCTGGCAGCCCTAGCTGCCTCCCTAGCTGGAGAGGGCTTGGCAGGCCGGACAGCTCGCGTGAGAGGGCTTGGCAATCTGCCCATGCCCCTGCCCTTTGCTGGCCGGGCAGCCGCCATGGGCAAAGGCGACTTCAGGCTGACAGGGATGCGCCCGTGTGCTGAGGGCAACGCTGTGAGCTCCTGCAGAGTTGACGTGTCCAAATGTAAGCTGTCTGGGACCTCTCTTGCTGGGAAAGCCTCTGCCCTGGTGTGCGTCTGCTCGGCTGGCTGTGCGTCGGCTTGTGCTGGCAGCACAGCAGGCGCAGCAGCCAGCGCCTGCTGTGTGTCGTCGTCATGCAATGCTGCTTTGGCAGGGACTGCTGCGGGCATAGCTGCCAGTGGCCTAGGAGCTTCCAGTCCCCAGCTGAGGACTCCAGTCTGCTTCTGGATTGGGCTCGCTCCTGCAGCTGGACAGCTCTGCTGCCCATCACCCTTTCTGGGATCTGCTTCAGCTGATATAGCAGGCTGATCATGCAATCCACTGCCAGAGTGCATAGGACTAGACGTCTGACCAGCGCTGCTCCCAGTCTGAGACATTGTTGCGCCACTGGGCTCTGTCTGGGTGGCCTGAGGCTGCATGCCTCCTGCGAGCACTGCAGGTGGAAGCTGAGCATTGTCCGCCTTTGCTGGTAGATATGGCTGCTGCAGCAGCGGCTCTGTATTGTCTGGGTCGGCTGCCTCCAAAGTGATCCCGTAGTTGTCATGCAGTAGCTGCGTTGACAGCAGCATGATCAGTCGCTTACACATGCCGTACTAACGCTGACTCACACATGTACTGCTAACATGCGGTTTGCCGGGCTGAACAAAGAATGGGATTCGGAGTCACAGGTTTCTGACGCACCTTATTCAGGTACTCCAGGGCATCGGCAATGCCTGCCTGGCTCCCTGACGGATGTGTCCACAGCAGATTCTTCAGCTCGCTCCTCACTTTTGACAGACGACCGAACGCATCAGGAGATCCCTGCGTATGGACTGAGAAGCATGATGCATATAACAAGATTGCACATGCACTGGCAACCCCTCATTAACTCCATCCCACAGTGTTCGCTGCTCTATGATGGCATCAGACAGTGTTGTCATTTTGCGTATTAAATCAGGAAAGTCTTCTCACCTGCGAGAAAGCCCCCAAGAACGCCTCGATGTAGGCAGCGACCTCCTCTGGGGTGGTCATGCCAAGATGCAAGCGATGAGATCGACGCCCCGACATTGTGCTTTCCATTGTATATCTCCTCGCTAGGAGGGACGACTGCAGCTCTAGCTAGAGCTTGCTGCTAGGAGATGTTGGGGAGCTGCTGGCTACAGCAGTCTCATAAAGCATGGCCTTTTCCGTCGGAAGCCGCCATATGAAGTGTTATAAACCTACATTTACGAGCTGGAGTGGCTGGGATCATATACTTGTGGCATTCGCCGAGTTGGCTGAGACATCCGCATTGCTCTTTGCATCGAAACGCGTCTGAAATGCCATCATTTGGCACGAGGCAGCAAAATGGAGAACGCTAGGTTCACTGTTGCTCCCATCTGTATAGAGAATAATCCCTGCAATTTCAGGAATGAGCGTTGACTGTTGGATTCACGGTCAACAGCTGTGCCATGTCATCAGCTGACACAGGTCCATGTGACCGGAAGTGAAAGAGAAGCGCTCGGCAGGGCGGAGACGAGGCGTGTCACAAGCCTTATACGGACGTCTAGTAGCACTACATTTTGACGTGGACATCAGGTTTGAGCGACGCAGCGCCAGAGCAGCCGCTTTTGTGATTGATAGTACAGCCTGCCTCGTCATACCTCGACGCAATAGAGACCTGTTGCAAAAGCAGTTGTAAGGCACATAGTAGCACTTAGAATAGTTTTGAGATCGAAATCCTAGCGCTAGTGTTCAGGATCATGGCTTCGACACTACAGGCCCTCAAGGGCTCATGCCCAACCTCGGCAATGCGTGCGGCAACGCCTCTCGCTCACAGCTGCAATACCATTGGTGCCAATAAAGCCTCATATGCAGTGCCTACCAAGCTGCATGGGATTGTAGCAAGGGGCCGCAGAAATATCTCCTGCCAAGGTGAATCCCCCAACCTCATACTGCTTCAAGAGAACCCTGTCAAAATCTGCCCGGACGTACTGAGAGGTCTCATGGCTGCAGCAGCTGGTGCTGCTGCCACGGAGAGAGCTGCCCCAGCTACAGAATGGTGCGTCCATGCCGCTGGCCAATGCTGGGTTTTGGAGCTGACAAAGTAGCATATGCAAAGGCTAACAGCTGCAACATCCTACCAAACCACCGGTGCCCTGTGCAGGCTGCAGAAGACAGTCTCGCTGCCAAGCATGAACAGGGGGTGCCACATCATAACCAGGCACATTGTCAGGGAGGTGCAGGAGCTGCAGGGCTTTGAAGTGGGCATGGCCAACCTCTTCATCCAGCACACGAGTGCCTCCCTCACCATCAATGAGAACGCCTCTCCAGACGTCCCCCTCGACCTCAATGTGAGCCTGCAGCATGCTGCTCTCTTGAAAGCAGGGGCCCTCATGCAAGACAAAGCCTTGTATGTTGCTTCAGCCCTCGTCATGGACATGCTATGCTCCGTCTGATGAGCCTGGCCTCACCGCCACAGCTGCTTTCCCTGGGCGTCAAGACTCTCTTTGTAATGATAAGGACCTTGCATTCAAGGGGCATGGCAAGTCATTGGCAGGTGTGGCAGGTGGCAGCCGGATGCCTGTAGTTGAAGGATGTGCCCCGTGCAGGACACTCTGGACCGCATTGTGCCAGAGGGGCACCACTACAGGCATCTGGACGAGGGATTAGATGACATGCCAGCTCATGTCAAGGTGACATCCTGTTTTCGGATTTCCAACCCCCAAGGGCCTGCCAATACCCTATCTGGTGGCGATAGCGTACTGCGAGGCTACTGGCGTGCATTTAGAAAGGTTCAAGGAATTCCACACGTAAATGCCTGCCAGGGCTTACGGTGTATATCAGCCAAAGATATATCGTCACTTGACCGCTTCGACATGTTTCTGAGTGGCTGCGTGCTTGCTGTGCAGTCGTCCCTGATGGGTCCAAGCTTGGACATTCCAATCCAGCAGGGCAGGCTTGCTCTTGGGACCTGGCAAGGTACAGCATTGCCTGCTTGTGGCACTTAGCATCATGTCTGTGGGGTGTCTCTCAATGCATGCCTTTGCAAGCCTCACCATGCCTATATATAAGATCTAAGACCGTCTAGACTGTTGCATGTCATGAGTTGCCCATGGTGCTTGCTGATGCATGTGTGTGGGCGAGGGCAGGCGGCTAAGCTGTTGGTTTCTGACCTGCTGCAGCTTTTCTGCAAGGTGCAGAGTCTCAGCAAGTATCAGTATACCTTATGTGTGAACGCATGCTGAGCAGCTGCTATGCTTGCAGGCATCTACCTGAATGAGCATCGCAACTATGGAGGCTCCAGGAAGATTGTTGTCACCCTGCAAGGCAAGCTGCGGCCAGACGGTCGCAAGTATGGATCCAATGCCTGGTGATGCATTGCAGTTGCGCTGTGCAGCTAGGGCTCTTGAAGAAGGATACATAGTCACTGAGATGCAACGAAAGAAGCCAGGAGAGCAGCTATGCACCAATTGGAGTACAGGCTGCAAGATTTGCACATTCGTAATCGGGAAGTCTTCTCGAGCATAGGTGTCAGGAGAGAAGAGCTTGAAGAGAGTCATGGGACGTGACAACAAGCGTGGAATGTGAGAGCCAGAAGTGGCAGATTCTATCAGGAATCTAATCAGCGCGAGCTACCAGCAGATGTGGGAAGCATGACATCTTGTAAGGTAGAGTGAACTTCGGAAGTCATGGTGAGAACTGGCACGGCTAATTCCTGTAATGCACTAGCAGAGCTTGCCAAGTAATGTTGATTTACCTGCCCTCAGAATTATGAGCGGTCACCAATGAGCGTCAGCCGTTCTATGACCTCTGACAATGAGAATATATCAGACATGAAAGATCTAGGTGACAAGTCTATCCTCTTTTGGAGTCCCACACCCACTGCGGACGACACCAAATCCCAGTAACACAAGCAGCCCCCTTGGCCAGTGCTGCTGCCACAGACTTGCACCTCATATGCTGAAAGGAGTCCTGTGATATGCCTTGCCACCACTTCTGCGCAGCTGCTGCCATGGCTGCATTCTGTGGGCAGAGAAACATCCGGCCCTCGGGCAGAGTACGAACCCAGGTTGCTGTTAGCCCATGGCAAATGACCGATGGCAAGCAGAGAATCCTCAGTGGCCATGCCCAGCGTCCTCACTGCGCTTCAAGATGAAGAATTCTCCACCTTCTACAATCTGCTTTGGAGGGTCCCCCTCATGGATGTTGCCCCACCAAACGATGGAGTCATCGTAGGGGTCTGGCACGCCCACTATCCGCTCTGAGAAGGATGAGGTCACCTCCACAGGTTTGTCCTCTGTGCCAAACGGGGCATCCAGCCTGCAACCACAACACAGTCTCTCAGCACCTCTGCCAGAGTACACTTTCCTACATGTCTCCGCATCACCAGGAGCATCCCTTGACCTGATTGTTTCAAACACCCCAGCCACTGACAGCACGTATGCCGGTTATTGTCTAACAAATACTTGCGCTGCTGGGCAGATCATCTGTCAGACAGTCATAGGCTGTCGCCAGATGTCACTCTCTCAAGCTGGTCACATGAAATTTGCTGCTCAATGCTCTCAACACCGTCACAGGGGGGACTGTGGCACACCAGTCCTCATGGAAAATATCCTTCCCTGATGTCAGCTTAGCCTCCAGCTCCTGCCTGCATGCAGTGAATACAGTCCTGAGCTGCTTACACTTTCAAGGTCATCAATGTGGCACCCAAGCTTATTCCCATGTCATGCGATAGTCAGGATCTTGGTTTGAGGCAGATGCACTGTCCAGGATACGTGCACTCAAGGACTGGCAATGCCTTGCGCTCAGAGGATGAGGTTCTGCAGGTACCTTTCAAGGCCTGTCGCATGCTCCATGTCCAACGCAATGTCTCCAGAGGCAAAGGACATGCTGCTGGTATGTAGGCTGCGCTGCGCCCAGCTGCCAAGGCTAGTGCAGCCCGCTGCAAGTGCCTGGCAGCAACAGGGAATATCGTCATAATCACCCGTTACGTGTGGGCCACGTCAGAGGCAAAATGCTGCCTCATGGCCAGTCCTTGAGAAGCATGTCAGCCTGGCACTAGTGCACAGCAGGTCACAGGGAGGGACCATCGGCCCTGGCAGCTGCTCTTAGACTATGGCATATTAGGATCTTCCTGCATCCTGTCTGAGCAAAGTACAGGCATAATATGGCCTCTAGAGGGCATCAAGCTTGGAACGAGGGCTCTGCAGGGCCTATCCTGAGGACCTCACACCTCCCCTTACCATATACTAAACCTAGTGATGCCGTTGCGTGTGCTTGACACCTCGAGCCAAAGCGTACATTTGACGCAGCTAAGATCGAACTTCTCAACCATGATCGCCTGTTGACCCATGCAGTAAGAGCTGCGGATGTGCCCTCACTACTCAACTGCCTTCAACCAGACTCCTTATAATCAGAAGACATGCATGCACGCCTGGCATGCTGCTTGCAGACCACACCATACGCTCACCTGCGATTCGCTCTGCCAAGATGCTGAGCTTGCGCCTATTGCTTGTCCCACGCTAGAGTTCCCCAGCGCCCTTGCACTCAGCCTCCAGGGCAGGCGAGCTAGCCGATTCATGGCCGGCCCTCAACCCGTCACGCACAAGAGATAGCCCCCTAATCCACCCTGGTCGCCATTCAAGGCTGAAGTATGCTCAGCCACAATCTTTCTGGCTCTCACCGCTGAGTGCTAGATGCTTATCAACCCCAAAAAGTTTATAGCGTAACCGGTGACTACGTAGCTGCCCCTCAAGATGCAAAGTGAATCTTGCCAGGTCCAGATGCATGTTCGAACATCACGGTGCGATTGCATGCACAAAGATGCACTCTTTCCAAGCGTCTACGTTCAGAGCAGGCCAAGGCACGTTGGTACGCGATCATGTCTTCAGGTCTGTACTGCTTCCGAAAACATACAAGGCACAGACCCATCGACGCAAGAGATGGCAGAGGGTTAGTCTACAGACCTACGCGAGGCGATTCGGCTTCAGCAGGCACAAGGAACCGGAGTACCAGCAGGTCTGCCTGGCACGAACACTGTCCTGCATGCCGGCTCTTGCTTTCACCAAAGACTGCCTGCTGGGATGCATAACCGTGTGTTGAAGGTTTGTGACGCACTCTTTGCACTAGATGTGAGAGTTGTGCCTCCCGTTCCCTCGACGCACGGTCTGTTCTCCTGTTCCCTCCAAGCAGGATCATATCCCATGCAGTGCCGGGTCACAGAAGTACCTTCAACTCTGTCGGAACTGCGCAGATAGTCCAGCCTCCTGAGCCTGCAACCCCCTCAGGGCCATCGCGGCTGGGCATTGCCATCCTCGTTGGAGCAGGCCTGCTGCTTGTTGCAACCTGGCACAAACTCACGAGCAGGTACTGTGTTCTCCTGGCAAGCCTGGTGTAGCCCAATACCCGTTCTTATAATACCTATTTCCGTACTCATATGTCCAGGTATGCCTGAAGTCTCTCAAGCTGGGCCAGCCAGATTCTACAGCCGGGAGGCGCTTGCAGATCAAGATTGCACAAGATTGCACCTGCCTGGACGGGTCCTTACCTGAGACACATCATGCGCCAAGCACACCTCTCCATACGTTTGTGCATTACCATGTGTGACATGTATGATGGGTGCAGGGGGCCTGCCGAAACTCAGCAGCAGCAGCCAGCAGCTGTCAGTGATGTGGTGCGGGAACCAAGAAGGGATGGAGCCTCTTCTCAGCAGGAGTTTGGCGGCCAGAGAGGAGAGGAGCGGGTGACGGGTGGAGAGATTCAGGCTCGCATCCAGCAAGTGAGGGCGGCCATAGAGGCCGCCAAGACAGCCAACCAGCCTGATATCCTCAGAACACAGGTACACTCACATCATGATTGTCCGTGTTTCCAAGCGCGTTTTTACCTTCATGTGCATGCAGATGATACAAAAGGCACCTTGGCTCATGCCAGCCATCTGTCTTGAGTGGGTATAGTGGTATATTTGTCTACTCTCTGTAGCTTGCTGTACTGTACTGGAGATAGAGGTTTCAAGGTTGTACACTAGCATCACAATACAGCCAACAGCTACTGCTGGAAGGTGATGGTCATGCGCTGTATGGCAACAACCCCTGGACACAGGCAATGCAGGAGATCCTTGAGATATCATTATCATGTCACAGGTCATTGAGTTGAGGGCATTGAGGGAGCTGGCAGCCGACCTGTACTCCTTCAACACGCTCACCATCGAGGCGCAGGAAGTGCAGTCTAAGATGGCATCCCTGCGGGAGCAGCACGCGGAGACATTGCCCTCTGCAGAGTCTCTGCGTACAGCAGATAGCCCGCTCACCACTGGCAGCAGCGCAAGCACTTCCTTGGTGACACAGGTTGATGAGCAGCCTCAGCAGGGCCAGTCACTGGTATCTGCCTTCAGAGAATCACAGCTGTTTGAGCCTGACCTGAAGCAGCCGCAGCCGCAGCCGCAGCTGCAGGCAGACAGCCAGCAAGCAGAGGAAGAAGACAGGTCAGCCAGCAGCAGCGGGCAGGTGCAGGAGTCACAAGCGTCTGAGAGCAGCGCAGCAGAGTCTGACGAGGCAGGCGACGAGGTAGCCGAGCTGGCGAATGCGCTCTGGGAAGGCGCAGAGGATGACATGGAAGCTGATACCCAGACAGATGCAGACCCCCCAGGACTCCTCAACGGGTCCTCACTCACAGAGGAACAGCCACTTGAAAGCACATGCACGGAACCCAGCAGGGCAGTTGACAGGCTAGACAGGCTTCAAGAAGACGAGCCTGAGTACAGCAAGCCTCCAGCCTCAGCCTCAACAAGACCATCGGATTTCAGCAATGGTGCTGCAGTGGGAGATGGCAACGGGCTGGAGATGCCTCTTCTGGGAGAGGAGAAGGAGGAGCTCAGAGAGATGCAGCAGGAGATGCAGATTGAGATCCACTCAGGCAAGCTCAATCCCACCGCACTCCATGCACCTCATCAGGCTGATCCCAGGTGCATGTTGGACAGCTGATGATGGGGTGTCAGTAGTGCCTTGGAGGGCGTACATGCATTGCAGGCGGGGTCAACATACTGAATCAAGCAAAGACAGAACACGGCTGCGATTCTTCCAGGATCAGCCCCCTTTGCATCTGTGAAGCCGCACAAGGGGTGTCAGCAATGCCCTGTAGGGTGTCTGCATGGTGCAGGCGGGGTGAACATCCCGCATCCAGCAAAGGCGGAGACAGGCGGCGAGGACGCCTTCTTCACCACCCGGGGAGCTGTGGGCGTGGCAGACGGTGTCAGCGCATGGGCTCGAGAGGGCGTCAACGCTGCGCTCTACTCCTCGTGAGCCCTGCACTGCCCCGCTTGTCCTCCATGCAAGCACATGATGGACCTAGCAGACTCCCGTCTGGCACTCTGCTCACATTTGAGGTTCACTGGCCCTGTTTTCCCAGTGCAAAGGATGCGCTGTGCGCTGTAGAGCGTGCTTGCATCCCAGGGTGTCAGTCTTAGGAGCATGGCACAGGGATGAGTAGCCATGCGCTGGTGCATGATGCTGTCAGGGAAAGAAAGATGGGCATAATTTGTCACGCATGAATGCAGGTGCATAATGCAGCATGCAAGGGAGAGGCTGGTGTCGTCCGATGGCGAGCCGTCAGGATTTGAGGTCTTGCAGCATTCAAGCACCTACTGTGCCGGCGTGGACGGCTCAAGCACTGCTGTCATTGCACTTCTGAAGCAGCAGAACATCCTGGAGGTGTGCTCTCACGACATGCCCTGCACCAAGCCTGGTGGATAGTCCCCAGCCATGCATGCTTCTTGTAGGGCTGCAAGTACCTGCTCCCTTTTCTTGTGTCCATTGAGTCCGATGAGAGATCTGCCGTGGGATGCAGGTGACCAACCTGGGCGACTGCGGCTTCAGGGTGATTAGAGAGGGATCCTGCATCTTTGCCAGTGATGTAAGCTCCCTGCTGCCTTGCCAGCTCTCACAGCAAACCCTGGCTTTCAGCTCATGCTCACGCATTGCAGACACGATGACCTGGAGTAGCTTTGCGCAGAGCGCCTTCTCTGCAACGCCCTTGTAATGATCCAGTCGGCCATCAAGCAGTACAGATATCAGGAAAAAGTTATCAGGCAGTTGAGGTGCTGCACGGTGCATGTGCCTTGGGCGATCCATCGTTGCTGTCAGTCTTCTGAGGTGAGAGGCTCCCTGCTTCTGAGCAGGCGCAGCAGCACAGCTTCAATTGCCCGTACCAGCTGGCGTCGCCCACAAAGTGGCCGGAGGCCGACAAGCCCGAGGACGCAGACATCTACGAGGTGCAGTTACTGCCCGGTGACATCGTGGTGCTGGGCAGCGACGGCCTCTTCGACAACATGTGGGACCGAGAGCTGGAGTCCATCGTGGCAAAGTATTTGAAGGCGAGATGCTTCCTACGCTTCTGCTGTGCTATCTAGTCAGATCTGGTAGACATGCCCACTGTGAGAGGAGGGCTCTGGGAGCCGGTGCTTGCATTGATTCAGCAGCCACTTCAATGTCAGAGACCGATGGTACCCTTGCCACTGTTCGGGCATGTCTGTGTGGCTGAGCGTCGCTGCCTGCCAGAAGGTTCCTCCTGGCCGCAAGCATCGATGTGATGATCAATAGCCCCATGCTGATCACCATGGTATTGTGTAGCTGTGCTGAGGTGAGTATTGACTACATGTGCAGGCTGGTCACGAGCGGAATGACGCTGACGCAAAGCAGCTGGCGCTTCAGTTGGCAAATGCAGCCAGGAAGAATGCTTTGAACGCCAACTACAAGTCGCCCTGGATCCTGGAGGCTGCAGCTGCCGGGAAGCTCCCTATGTGGCAGCGCATGCGCCCCAGAGGCGGCAAGCTGGACGACTGCACAGCTGTCGTGGTGTTTGCTGAGCTGGCAGCGCCTGTTCAGGCTCAGATGGCTGGCGCTGACGCGCCTGTGAGCGCCAGGGCCGCCTGAGCGCCTTTCCCGTGATCACAGTCATACCCGGCACGTCTAAGGACGGAGCGGTACGGTCGAGGGCAAGCAGTCAGTAGGGGTGCTCTGAGGCCAAGCATTAGCATCTACACAGCTTCGCACTGATGAGTCTCCTGGGACCTTACCGTGAACACCTGAACAGCGCCTTTCAGGTGAAAGGGGCATGGACAGCTTCCATAGCCCCAGCGCCTGCGGTCAAAGACGCAGCGCATCCACGATATGCAATGCCTGAGCGCTCATTGCAAAGTGTTGATACAACTATTGATCCTCGCAGTTTTGGCAGCATGTTGGAGTGACACATTCTTTTTCACTAGTGCAGCAGCACAGCGCTAAAATGGCGTAGCCTTTAAGACTGCGCCCAGACTAGTGCGGTCACCTGTTTCCTAGTTATTCTAGCATACTGAAGCGGGGTATCTATGCCAGTAGCCCTCTATATATTGCACTGCTCGCTGTTTGTTGAGGCTCCGCCAACTCACGACTCCAGGTTGCACCATAGCACGGTACCGGTACAGGTCCCGTCATGCATGCGACAGGTACCATTTAGTAACAGGTTGAGACAATACTGCCATCTTAGACTAGGTTGTATGTACCATATGTAAGCTATCTGCAGATGCAATGACTGTCGAAGAGGGCAGGTTCAAACACCAGAGTAGACCACTTGGTGTTCACTGCTCCAAAACAGGACCTGTCATGAAACTCCATGCTCAGCTGCAACTCCTCTCAATCACAGCATAGATGAAGAATACTGGCATCAGAAGGAGGACCTGAGAGAATATCCAATGCAAATCTGCTTATAGTACAGTTCACAAGGTAGCAGTGATGGCTGCAAGTCCTGACGACATCCCAGAATTTCTCTCCTCCTTGCCTGACTATGTGGCCACGGTACGCTTATTTCAGGGAACTAGTGTCAACTCAATGTGCAGTGCCGAATTTTGGGTAATAGCCGTGCTACACTGCAGGTCCCCGACGAGTTTACAGAGTATTTTATGGAAAGGAGTGGCATTGATATCAGCGATCCTCGCTTGTGCGCCCCCAAAGTCTTCTATCTGACACTGGCAATAGATTGACCTGCCCAGTATCAATGCTGACGGAGGCAGGAGGGACTTGAGTGCCAAGACGCTGATGTGGACATGCAGGGTGAGACTCCTGTCGCTCGCAGCTCAGCGTTTCATAGCCACTGCACTGAACGACGCGATGCAGATTCAGGCAAAGCGCCAGAAGCAGCCGTCTGCACAGCTGAAGGATGCAGGCCATGACATAAAAGACAAGCGCCCAACTCTCACCATAGAAGACCTTGCTCAGGCCTTGCAAGAGGTATCCTTGGCAATTATGCCTCCCTGATACCAATTGTGTAGTATAACCAACATTCTGACCTTCAGGGCGTTTGCTAGTTCCCTCTATTTTAGCTGTACGCATGGACCAAAGCACTCGCATGTCTGAGCAGTGCTCTCCTGCATGTGCGGGGTGCTCGTGTGAGCATGCCGGTCCAGCCTGCATGCCTGCTGTGACAGCAGTGACTCTGCTGCTTTAGCGAGTGGCTCAGGGCTGCCATGCATGTGTGCAGCATGGAGTGGATGTGAAGAGGCCGCCCTACTATGCGGATGCTCCTGCCCAAGCCCAGGGAAAGAGATAGCCTAAATGCTGGCCTGAGGAACGCACCAACAGGCTGGCCAGGGCATGAGCACAGCGCATCAGGCGTTATGAGAAACATCATCATGTACTTGAATGGCACAAAGTGTTGGAACAGAGATTGAACAGACTCCCAGTCATACGGTCGCAGTAGCAAGTCTGGCCTGTGTGCAAGGAACTGTGGGCCCAAGAGATGAGAGCTTGATGCCATTGCAATGTTTACATTCTCTTCTCTATGGTTGCAGAAAGCCCAAAGGCTGCACAAGAATCTTGCTAAGAGGCTATAGATGTGCTGCAAGGTCAATGTGAGTCCTAGCAGTTCAAGCACTCAATCTCAGACATACCCTGCCGTTGCTAACCTGCTAGAATGGTTTGGCGTTTGCATGCGTAAGGAGAGCAGAAGCTTTGCGGCCAGAATGCCATACATGCTGTGAGCAGGATTGACCACGACTCCACAGGCATGCCCATTGCATGCCTGGGAAGCAGATAAGCCCTATCAAGTATCATGCGTAAGATCAGTATACCCCTCACTGAAGCGGCTTCCCACACCCATTCAATGCTAGGCGGATCTTCTCATGCTAGAGCTGAGTAGCTGCCTCTCAGTTGCAGTTCTATCAACGTAAGGCCAGACTCAAATGGCCCAAGCACTCCAGTGCTTGCTGGAAAGAGCTGCAGCATTCTCCACCAACGCCAAGATCACAGATGAATGTTGACGTACACAGCGGTCTGCCATGCTCAGCAACACCTTCCCGTGCAGACCAGTGCAGATTCAAATGGCTTTGATGGGCAAAGGCAGGCTTGCACGGTAGTGCTACCACCACTCGGCAGTCTGCATGGCAGACTCTGCTGCCCGCACAGATGTGTGCGCTGGCGGAGCGCCCCTGTGAGACTCAATGTTCTCAGCAGGCCTGGGACTCGATGCGTTAGCGCTCCGCTCGATTAGCGCTCTCTCACTTGGAGAAGGTGGTCTTAATCAGGAGACGCGCCACAGTGTACGGGTCCACATTGGCTGCTGGCCTCCTGTCCTCCAAGTAGCCATAGTTCTTGAGCTGCGCAGCAGTGGCATGCACGCGTCAGCCGCTCTTGTCATGCTCTGGTCAATGCCTTTCTGCCTCATATGCTCAGACTCTGACCATAGACCCCCGAGCCCTAGGTCCTGAAGGGCATGTGCTGTGCATGCCAGGTGGGGGACATGGCGGCCATGGGGAGGGCGCAGTACAGATGGATGGTCACCGGGGCACTGCTGAGATCAAAGGTGAAAAGGGTGATGGGCTGCAGAAGGTCTATTGCAGGCCCCTGCTGCACCCCTCCTGGTGCAAAAGCTGACTGAGGTGGTCAGGGCTCCAAATCAGGAATGCGTGGCACAGGCCATCTGTGTGTGGTACCTGGGCTTGCAGCACAGCTGCCATGCATGGAGGAGTGAGAGGAGGCATGCAGGTGAGGTCCTACCTGGACAGGCAGGGGAATCCTGATGGAAGCACCGCGGTCAGCCACTCCAGATCTGAAGGTGTTCATGTCGCATGTCTGCAGCACAGCCACCACTCAAAAGACGCAAAGGCTTGGTCATACCAAGAGGGCACGTAGGGGCATGTCAGATAGCCGCTTCACGGAAGTCTGGCTGCCCAGGACGTGCAGTGGGATTTTGTGCAAGGCGACGCATGACAGCGCTGGAAAGAGCTGGAACACACCTCGTGCTTGCCAGTCAGGCGCTCCTCATTTCCTGCACAGTAGTGCACCTTTACTTAGTCTTGCACTCCTGGTGTATCAGACCCTCTGTATACACACAACATACTCTACAACACACATGCGCGGCGGTCAGCATAGCAGACTGCATACAGCTCACCCTCACGCAGAACAGGATTTCGCCATACATCGCTTGCAGAGCAAGTGCCAAGTGAGGACCCACCTGTGCCGTACTGGCTGATGTGCTCGGCGTGGGTCTTGCTGAGCTTCTCGATGGCGTCCATGATGTGCTTCATGCCGCCGGGATTCCTCATGGACTCAGTTGAGAAGTTGGTGTGGGCGCCAGTGCCTGCATGCATTCACAGTGTCAGACATACTGTGATGCTGCATGGCTGTCATATGCCTGCCAAGCGCTTTCATCTACTTCAGCTCTGAGGTTTTCAGCCCTGTCTAGCTGCCATGCAGGGCTTAAGCAGAGATTGTCCACAATCCCAGATCAGGCATTTGCAAGAAGTACGAGCTTTGCAGGCCTCGGTGAGCATAACGGCAACGCTTGTGCATCAGACCTGGTCATCTGACGGAGTCTGGATCCAATCATTTGTCAGGCATGCCCTTGGCAAGACGAAGAGGAGTCTGCAGATTTCTACGTCATCAGCAGGTGGCGAATGCCGCCGATCTCGCTTCTTGAGTGGTTGGGGCAAGTATGGGGCGCACCATTCCAGTCGCCCTTGACGGGCTTGGGGTGGAAGGTGCAGACGATGCCGAACTGCTCGCCGAGGCGGTGCAGCAGCCAGCGGGCAATCATGACCTCATCGCCCACGTCGGGCGCGCCCACCGGGCCGATCTGGAACTCCCACTGCCCGGGCATCACCTCTGCGTTGATTCCACTGATCAGCAGACCGGCCTGCGCATAATGATGCACTCAAGATGATAGATGTACTCGCAGCAGATCTTGCTTTAGACTGCGCTAATCGGGGCAGTGCAATACACAAGATGAGACAGCACCAGCCTGTAACGGCACCTGTGAGCTGTCCACTAGACAGAGAGAACTCCCTCACGTTGCGCCTCAGATAGCCCAACTCAAGCATCATGCTGCCAGGAAAGTGTCAAGATAGCAGGCACTGTCAAGCTAGCTGTCAGATGCAAGCCATGCTCAGAATTTGGCACTGTAGCAGCTGACAGGCCACAGCATGTACCCATACAGCCTTTGCCTGAGCTGGGCAGGTGGGCTTGCCTTCATGCAGGCATCCATGTGCGCCTCGGCCAGAGGGCGGCCGTAGACGCTCTCGGAGCCGACACCGCAGTAGAAGGGCCCCTGCGGCGCGGGGTAGCCTCCGTGGGGCCACCCGTACACCTGCCCGCTCTTGCTCAGCATGGTGTACTCCTGCATTCAATGGACACCGTCCTCTGCATGAGGACTTCCACCAGAGAATGCTAAAGGCTCCCTTCTGAGCATCCTGAGTCTTGTGGAAACGCTGTCAATGTCGCTCGTGGATTGCACAGGCTTATTCGCATTACCTCAGCATGTGGTGATGTACCTAGGATAATAATGGGAGGTGCCAAAGACTGCTACTCACAGCTTCCTCTGGCCCTCAAGACCACCAAGGAGTCTCACACATACGTGAGCATTGTCCCAGGGGCATTCAGGGCTGCGCACCTGCTCAAAGCCGTACATGGGCTTCTCAGCCATGACGTCGGGGGTGAGGAGATCGACCAGCTTGGCGCGGGTGTTGGTGGCGTGGGGCGTGCTGTCGGGGTTGCGCACATCGCACATCACCAGGACTGCACCCACCAACAAGACTTCAGTCCTGCTGGCCATCAGGTGACTGCCAAGTCAGCCCAGTACTTGGCCAGGCAGTATGGCCGCTTGCATGTGCACAGCAGCTGTCAGGGGTGCGCACGCATTGCATATTACTAACACTACACCAACCACCCAGGCTTCCGCCCTGCTGGGCCTCAGCCAAGTGCCGACCAAGATAGGCACTCAGCACACATGACTGCAGGCGCATGGATACACACAGGCGTGCGCATCAGGCTTGCGTGGTTGATGCTGATGAGGGAGCAGCCGGTATCAAGGATATGCATGCAGCTGTCTGCTATGAAGGGAGGTTGGCCATGCTGACTCACCGTTGTCTCCTCCGCGGATGGGGTCGGGGTAGATTGCCACAGGGCTGCACAAGCAAAAACCCACAGTCATGACGCGCGTCATTGAGATAGCGCAAACACTGCATGGCTTCCAACCAACACTAGTGCAGGAAAGCTCCCAACATGCCAGCATATGGTCAGATCATGCCAGGGCTTTAGTGCAGCGTCCCCAAGGCATGACATGGTGCATGCGTCGCTATATAGGATTAGCGCAGCGGCCGCATGGCGCTCTTATTAATGTCTCAGTCTGATGGAGGTTTTGCCTTATGCCATGCAGGACGGCGTGCCAGCGAGAAACATCCTCATTGCCTTTGGCAAGGTGCAGATTGCCTGGCGCAGCTGGGAGCTTGCGTGCAGCTGCACCCCTCACAACTGCCCTGTAGAAGGTGCAGGTTTGCTGGGGAGCGCTCACTTGAGGATGCAGTCGGAGTTGTTGCCCTCTGCCTGGCCTGTGGAGGATCCATCAAAGGACCAGTCAGGAAACTCCTTGGGGTCCATGCTAGTGATAGGCTTCTGAATGACCTTGGTCTTGGACCGCATCTCATTGAACACCACTCCCTGCACATTACGTGGCACTTCAGCACCTTGACGCTGTGCACGGCCTACACCAGTCAGGACACCTTGTTGCGCGCACACAAGTAGCAGATACTTCCCTCCTGAAGGCATCGGGCAAGAGCTCAGCACAGAGGGTGTCTTTCAGTGTGCTAGGCACCCTTTTCGCTGGCAAGACATAGGTGGGGGGAGGAGCACCTTGCTTTGGTCTCCTTCCAAGCCATCGGCCCTGCAGGGAAGCATCACGATGCGTCAGGCAATGATTGAGGCCTGCCACCTGTAGTGTGAGACCTGGAGCAAATGTGAGCTCTGGTGGTAATTCCCCAGCAATGAGGGGAGCGCACCAGATGTATTCGGCTCTCTGGGCGATACCTGCCCTAATCACGAAGAACCCTCTCCGCGCCTGCGCACGCGAAAGTGCCCTTTTCAAGCCTGATCAGTTATGCAGAGGCTGCACACTGACCAATACTTTGAGCGCAGGAGACCATACGAGCGTGTATACAGGTCCACAGGATACTTTGGAGTGAAAGGAAACAACCATGCAATTAGCACGCACTTTGTCCATCCCATGCAAAGTCTCATATGGGAGCAACTCACGGAAGTTGGACGGCTGCATCGGACCAGCACAGGACGTGCGGCACAATTGGCCTGCAAAGAATGCCAAAATATCAATAGATGCTTCCCTTGAGAAGTTTCCTCCAAATTTCGAGGGGCTCGACAGAGGGGTGGCTGCGCGAGCCCTAATACCGATACTGCGCGCCCTTTCAATGCAGGCCTAGCTGGCTTACCTTGGCACTGAGAGCAGTAGAGTTAGGGACATGCATTGTAAGAGACTGCTAATTTCTTCGGAAGATGCGTCCGAATGCTGAAAGCTGTGTGCGAGAGATCGTATGGTTGTCAATTTGCCCTAGAAGGGCAGAATTTGTTTACATCCCTCGAAAACCCTACCACAAGCCCTCTATAAGCTCAGAGCTCAACCGCTTCCTCCACTGTCATCGGCGCCACTGGGCTGCAGTGCAGTTAGATGTGAACACAGGATGGGAAACTTTGAATTCGGGCCAAAGGCGACGGCCTTCGAGGCCGAAGATGCCCGGGAGTCGGTCCTGCGCAACGCTGACATCCTTAGACTCCTGTTCAAGGACCTTGACCTGGAGGACCTGTTGCGGGCCTCAGCTACCTGCAGAGTATGGTTCAAGGTCTCGCAGAGTGAGGAGTTTTGGGCAAGCCTGGACTTCTCGGGCCGGAAAGTCAGAGCTCGCCAGGTCTGGCATCTCCTGCGTCATGCACGAAAGACGTGATCTTTGACATGATGAATGACATGCAATGTTCAGATGTAAATCGAAAAGATTAATGACAGCAGTTGACTGCTCAAAGGCCATCAGCCTGAGCCTGCAGGCTGCGAAGTGCACCTACCACTTGTCCAGTCTCATGCCGGAAACCCGGCACGCCTCGATGAGGCCTCACACTCTGATGTGACTCTGTTCTCGTGCAGGCTATGGCTCTAGTGTCCAGGCACGCGAGCCTGCACAGCCTGAACATGAAGGGGGTCAAGCACCTAGACGAAGTCTGGCAAGACCTGCTTCAGGCCATTCCAGGGTGAGTGGCTACATCCAGCTTCATCTTAAGATCGTGAGCCTGTATCTGCGTTCTTGGTGCCCTGTCCCTAGCTTCCTCATCTTGCTTCCAATGCTTGCTGGATGATGTCATCTGGAGCCACAGCATCTGACCAGAGGGTGCGCTGTGCAGGCTGCAGCATCTGACAATGGGAGGTGGCCTGGTGACTGAGCACCAGCTGTACCAGCCAGGAGTCTTGCTGGGCAATCTCCAGGAGTGGGTGCTGCAAGACGCTCACCTAGGCGTTCATCTGGGAATCTTTTCTGGGGTAAGGCATCTGCGCCCATCACTTACACACCCCCGTCACACAGATCCTGATGTAAGTCAGGCACACATGCGCAATGTGCTCATCACCGTTAATGTGCATGAGCATGCTTATACCATTGCATTCATGCTTTGAGCAGCCTCTGATGAATGTGCATCTCTCCTTGGCGATAGACATGCATGCCCATGTGATGGCCTTGGCGACCTCATCTGAAAGAAGGGACATGCAAGCTGAAAAGCCAGCGTGCACTGTAGCGCCTGAAGGCCTCGGCTGAGCTGCTGAGATGCTGGCTGCCTTGCAGACGGAAGCCACCATCACGCATCCCACCCTTCCGAAGCTGCATCTCAAACGCTGCATGGTGGGGCGGCTGACTGTGCGCTGCCAGTCCCTGGAAACCCTTGAGATGGAGAGCAGCACAGTAACAAACCTGCACATACAGTGCCCTCAGCTCAGGTACTGCCCCTCCAACCCCATCACTGCCCCTGGCGGTATCTCCCGATTGCAATTAGCATGCATACAGAGCGTGTAGCCTGTCCCTGTACAGATGCCGATCCCGTGCGCGATAGTGATGTGGAGGAGCAATCTACTGCTCATGCGCTGCGGATGATGTCAGCAGCACATAAGCAATCCTGGGCGTCATTGACAATTTGCTGGGTGCCTTGATGCAGGACGTTGTGCTTGCGGGATTGCCAGAAGCTTTCAGATGCAAATTTTCGCATCGCCCTCAGCAATCTGTCCTCGGTTGTCCACCTGGACTTGACAGCATGTGTCCCGCTCTCAGATGACACCCTGCGAGAGGTGCACACTTCCCTCTGAAGCCCTCTGGCTCAGCGAATGCTGCTCTGCGTGACGCATGGCGTCTTTCTGACCTTGCCCGAAGCATCTGTGAGCACTACTCGTCTCTGGGTTTCCTCTTTGTGCATTGATGTGTGCTCAATGCCATGTGTAGAAGCCAGCAGGTGTCTATGTCTCTCGCCACCTTAGGTGTATCCTTACTGTGCCAGAGTCAGCACTGATGCTGGTTATGAGCTGTGCTCGTAGGCATGTCAGCCCGTCAAAGGTATGGGTGCACTGGTGTCAAACGAAGCTCAGAAGTGAAGCTTTGCATGTACAGGTGGGGAGGACCTGTAGATCGGTGAGGACCTTGATTGCCGCAAAGTGTCCGGGGATCACTCTGAACTCCATGCACGGCTTCCCTGAGCTCCGCCACCTGGACCTCACTGGCTGCGAGGGCATCGCCCCAGGCACTGCAGTGAGTGCCTATCTCGCACACCCCCACCACATCTTTGTATCCCGCCTTCGCAGCCTCCTTGCGGCTGTCCCAGACCTGGCTCTCTAGATGCACTGATGCAATAGCATGTGGTATCACACAGCGATCCACAGGAAGGGACCAACCCCTCCTCCAGAGGGTTGCTTCATCTTCGGTCAAAGTGTGAGCAGGGTATACTGCAGATTCACTGAGAGCACGCTGGTATTCAAGTGGCATGTAACACGACGAGTGCAGATTCAGTGACTGCACGTTGGTCAAGCAGTGCCGTGCGTAAGGTTGCTGAAATGTGTCAGATCCATGGCAGGTGCCGGCGCTGGAGAGATGGACAAATCTGGAGACGCTGATTTTGGACTGGTGCGATCTGCTGAACCACCTGACGCTGTCCATGCCGCGCCTAAAGAAGATCTCCCTGCGGCACTGCAAGATGCTGACATCGGTAAGGCTCCGCATCTCCGTACTCATGCTTAGAGCAGGGATGTCATCATCCCAGTGCGGAGTCTGTTGCTGCGTCTCAGCATATTGCAGTGACTGACTCTGTCACAGGAGGTAAGGACATCCTTGCTCTGAGCACCACTCCCGACACTGGCCCATATCATAAGCTTTCTCTCAAGTTAGGAACACTGTAAGTGCTGCCCAGGCAGGCAGGATATCTCAGCCATGTTCTGCTGGATGTCTACGGCACTGGCCCTTTCGCCTGGTCACCATGCCTTGTACCCTCATGGCCTTATCAGCGGGTGGTCACGCCAAGGATACACTGCTGCAAGGCACTGAGGATAGTTCTGGTGTGCTTCCAGGTGGACTTGCACTGCGGCTGGCTGGAGGAGATCCTGGTGGGCAGGGAAGAGAGCTCCCCGCGGCACTTTGATGAGGTGGGCTCACCTCCAGAGCTGCGCTTCCACCCATATACCTGCTATATGCAGAGCTGCACGTTTGTGAAGCATCTGGCTTTTGTCCCACTTCCGCTGCGTATCTGTCCTGGTGTTAGGTTGAGGATAATACAAAGCAGGGGTGGTATGGTCTGTTAGCGATGAGAGCCCATGGGTGAAGGAGGCAGGGTGCTTGAGAAATGCAGAAATACAAGCCTTGAAGGCTGCCCTTTCTTTGCCACACATGCTAGCCTGTGCATGCAGCAACATTCGAGGCAGGTCACTCTGTACTTGCACGTGATGAAAGGGGTGCACTCACAGGTCGTCCAACCACAGATACCTCCGTGTTGCTGTATGCAGATGCTCAGGTAGAGCGCCCGTGAGGTGCTAGAACTCATAGGTTGTACATCTTAGATGTGGGCATTGTTGACATTGAGCGTGTGCATGCAGCACCCGCTGCGGCGCGTGACGGTGTGCTCGGACGCGATGCGGCGCATGCAGTGGCGCAACTGCCACAAGCTGGAGCAGATGCTGCTGGCCTGCAACTACTTGCAGGAGGCCGAGTTCCTGGCCTGCCACTCCCTCTGCGACGACATGCTGCTGACCATGGGGGACGCCGGCAAGGGCTCCCTGCTCACCTCCCGAGGCATGCCAGGGGCCTGCCCTCGCCTGAGGTAAAGCGCCTCTCAATGTATTGACGCTTTTCACCGATCTAGCTGAGGCAGTCAAGGCACTCAACTGTGCCCACTTTTGGACTTGAAGCATCTTTAACCCCCTGAACCTGAGGTGCAGCACCTCCCACTTTGGGAAAGCCCCTTTTCCCACCTATCCGAGGCTGTGTCTGAGGCATTCAAAGCAGGCGTGTGCCCGGCTCTCAAATCGAAGGCCTCCTCTTCACTTATCTAAGGCTGTCAAGGCATTTACTTGAACTCCTGTATTGCCTGTCAGACGCTGTGCTATTTTCGAGATGATGGGTGGCAGACAGCATCAGGCATATGCATGAAGCCTGCTCGGCGATAGTAGCGCCACTTTACATTGAGCCGGTCATGACACTAAGGTCTTTCTGCTGCCTGCCTAGCCCTTACACTGTGAAGGGATCGAAAAGGACTCAGGCTGATCAGCAAGACTACATATGCAGGTCACTGATAGTGAGCGGCAACAGAGGCCTGCGCCAGCCGCGGCTGATCAGCCAGACGCTGCAGAGCCTCAGCCTGTCCAGCTGCTCCAACCTGGACTGCCTCTACCTCTCTTGCCCCCAGCTCAAGCGCCTACAGGCATGTGCCTTCTATGTGCATGACTCCAGCCGCCCTGTGACCTCTATAAAGTTGGCAGTGTGTCTACATACATGTCCAGTGTTTGAGGTGCAAATCTCAGGCATGTCTGTATCATATGATAGCAAGGTGCCAGGTTGTCCTGCTTACAATGTCATCTACAGCAGGCAGGCGGCTGTTGATTGTCCCTGAGTTTCCGTGTGGTGGTCGCAATGGAGGGGAAGAGCTTCACCTGCTTGGACATGTGCAGGTGGAGGACTGCAACAGCCTGCAAGCGGTGGAGATGCACGTGGCGACCATGACGCACCTGGCCCTGGGCTCCTGCCCCCAGCTGGAAGTGCTGTCCCTGCGCGCGCCCGCCCTCATCCACCTGGACCTGCAGTGCGTCCCTGACCCTTCGTTGTCATGCCTATCACCCTGGCTGCTGCACCATGATGGCACAGCTTGCTTGTAGCTGCCTCACACACACCTCAGCTTGCCACGTCCAGAAAGGCATGGCGCATTTAGCCCAAGCTGACCATGTATGCATACACCACGCTCCCATATGGAGACAACGTGCTGAGCATGCAGTCCCCCCCTGGTAATCATGGACTGAGGGCATGTAGAATCAGGCTGCCCGTATTTGAGCATAAAATACTCAGCACACAAAATACTGTCAGGGGCTCCGGCTGGGGCCGACCCAGCGGCAGTGTGTCCTTGCATGCTGGGTACCCTGAGCACACGGCCATAGCATGCTCAGAATGCAACCTCCCTGCTCAGGGGCTGCGGCATTGCAGAGCACACTGACGTTGGACTGCCCCAAGCTCAATCTCCCTGGACACCACCTTCTGGTATGGGCATCATGCACTGGCCTGGATCCCCCGCAGCAAACCCCCCGTACTTGATTGCATGCTGAGCATGCTGCGTCCATGTGTGCAGGGGCTGTGGTATGCTGGGGACGCTGACGCTGGACTGCCCCCAGCTGGAGTCCCTGGACGCCACCTTCTGCTACCGCCTGGGCAACAACGCGCTGGCCTGGATCCCCCGCTGCCGGCCCCCCCTGCAGCGCCTCTTCCTGGGGCTCTGCACCCAGATCGACGCGCAGGCGCTGCACGTGCTCAGCAGCCTGGGCTCGCTGCGCTCCCTGGACCTCTCCTACACCGAGATTAAGGTGAGCAACCTTAGATAGAAAAAGCATTTTCTTGAAGAGGGTTCCGTGATCAGGGATTGCCATCAAGGGCCTCACCTCAATTTGCAAATGGTAGCATCTGCCACGCACGGTGTAGCAGAGGAGTGTATGCCTTATGCTGATAGCATGCGACCATGCTCACAACGCCTGCTGTACAGCAGGCCCTTGATTGAAATTCAGCACGCGGTTCACATTGCACCTATTCTGGGCTCTGTCTGCCTTCTCGGTCCTTTGAGAGAGCCCACGCTGCACAGCCTGCAAGAATGGTGTCTTGGTGTTTCAAGTCAGCAGTCGGAAGTCCTTTGGACACAGTTCATGCTATCACGAGGACATGCATCTCCGCGTGGAGGCGCTTAGCGGCAAAATGTGATGCACCTGTTGCTGAGTCATAAGTGACCACAAACTGCCGCTTACTCTCGTCTCGTCGAAGATGCGTGTTCTCATGATGTCGTGTGTGAGTGACCAGCAGCGCTGAGCCTCACAACACATGAACAAATCCGTCTTGTGTGCAGAATCTGGAGCCAGTGTTGAGGGCATGCCCAGAGCTGCAGAAGCTGAATCTGGCGTCCTGTGCCTTGCTCGGGGAGAATGCCCTGGATGCCCTCCTGCCAGCTGGAGCAAGGGGCTCGCCCAACCCAAGCTTCACCCAGGTACTGCCCCACTTGAAAGGCTGCCCACCTTCCATGCACGATGAAAGCTGGGTTTCTTTATTCCGCAACCTGCCTGCCTGTGCTTCCCTGTATATGCCTCAGTGAAAAGACACTGTCTGCCTCCACAGAAGAGCTGTGTCAAGTCCAGCCAAATGGGAGGAGAGGGTGGCTGAGACATGACATTGCCGTCATGCAGGAGTTGAAGGTCCGGGAGCTGGATGTCAGCTACTGCAACCTGCCCACCAGCATCATCACCAGCCTCCTCACCCGAGCCACCACCCTGGAGGTGAGGACACCTTTGCTGATGAGTCACAGCCCCTCTTGTGCAGCTTGTGAGGCCAAAGCTCCTCTTCTAGGATTTGCAGGCAAATTCCCAATCAGCAGATAGCTGCTGCTGCACTAGAAGCAAGCAGCAGCAGAGCCATGACAGGACTTGACAATTGTCTTGCTGGCTACGAAAGGGGCTACAGCAAGGCTTCTCCACCACATGAGGATCAGGCCTGGGCCGGGCATGCCCAAGCTGCCGTCGTGATGCGGCATGATGGTGATGATGTTCAGTGTAGGCTCAAAGACTGCACAGGGATGCTAGAGGCATGCAAAGGCATCCTAAATCTAGCTCGTCGCGCTCATTCAGCCGTCGTTGGCCAGCCTCCACCTGTCATGCAGGTGCTGGCCATCAAAGGCTGCGCGAGCCCCACAATCGAGATATGGGGTGCTGTGTACAGAGAGGGAGTTCAGACCGCTCCCGCCCATGCCCATGCATATGCTATGAACATCCTCTAAGTACAGTCACCGCCATGCAGGTGCTGGCCATCAACGGGTGCGGGGGCGCGACCTCCGAGATCTGGGACGCGGTGCACGGTGCGGATGTGCCGGAGCTGCCGCTGCAGACGCTGAGCGCGGTGGGCTGCAAGCGCCTGCGCTCCTGCTGGCTGGGCCTGCAGCCTGCCCGGCCCGCTGACCGGGAAGCCCAGCAGGCCCTGCTGTCAGTCGGCATGTACTCGCCGCCCGTCCCCGTCAGCACCGCCTGGCAGGAAGTCCCGGTCGCCCTGACCAGTGAGCCACATGCCTCCTTCATTAATACCCCATAGCACACCTTTGCACTGCTGGGAAGCAAGTAAGCCCGCGAGGAGGATCATTCAGCATTACAGAAACCAATGCCTCTGTTAAGGAGGAAGCGCCTGCACTGAGGTAGGGCTCTCAGGAGCCAAGATAGGATTGTGGGCGTCGCGCATGGCAGAAAGGGGTGATTCAGCCTTTGTCACGGCTAGGAAAAGGAGGGTCCTACAGCCTGGCGCTTGGCTAGCCCCGCTGACAATGACGTTGTCTGGGAACAGACCTGTTGTCGCTTTTGAGACCCATACTGATGCTGGATAGATGTCTCTGCAGACTTGAGGACGCTGCGGCTGGGGCTGTCGGGAGTGCGCAGCCTGGCGCTTGCGCTCCCTGCCCTGACGGCGCTGGACATCAACAACGCCGCCGAGCTGCGCTGCCTGGAGCTGCGCTGCCCGCTGCTGCTGACCGTGCACATGCAGGCCTGCAAGTGCGCGCCCATGCCCCGCTCTGTAAATGAGTGCAGAGGGAAACTTGTATTGTTATCAGCACTTTGTACACGCTGTGCACTGCATGCTAAGAGTGGATGGGTCACACTTGACAATGCTTGCTGTCCTCAGAATGTGTATTTTGAAACGGCTTTCCCGAGTCTGACGAGACAGTGCCTGCGTCGTCTTTAATCTTTGTGTAGCACAAAAGCCAGCTTCTGATCTACATTGATGTCGGGCCGGCATGCAGGATGCTACCGGGGCCTAGTTTGGAGCACACAATGGAGGGCTGCCGCAGGCTGGAGGTGCTGGACGCTCAGCACAGCGACGTGCCTGCTGGCGCGTCTGCCCGCCTCCACCTTGCCTGCCCGGCGCTGCGCACGCTGCTGCAGACAGACCCCGTCCCGCTGCCGTCCCCGCGGCCCATTCTGGAAAGCCCCGAGCCTTCGGAGTCTGGCAGCACATGCTACTGAGCTGCTGGTCTCAGAGTCCTGTGACCTCCAACTTTGGCAGCTATGCAACTGATAAGGGAAAGGGCTCATTGTTTGCATGCGCTTGCCCTCCTACAATACCATTCCCGGCAGCCAGCTGTATCTGTGCCACTTTTCAGATCCCAGAAGCAAAGCATATTCTTTCTGGTGTGTGGGGCTTCAGTGTCGGATACAGCCTGCAGCATCAAGGCTGTGAGTTGTGATTTGGTTTCTAGCACCCCTGGCGGTGTGGTGCTGAGTCTCTGGTTTGATGTGTTGCTCCCGAGTTTGAGGCTCAAATGTGGGCAAGCCTGCCCATCCTAAGCAGGCTGAGGCAAGAGCTTTTGCGACAATCCTTTGCGTTTGATAGATCAGGGAAGGGGCAGTAAGATCTCCTTCTGCCAATGCCTCAGCCTCACATGCGAATTCAGTAATCGGCAGGGAAGGCATATTGGTATTCATCAGCAATCGCAAAGATCTCAGAATCTTACGCTTTCAGCGATGCGCAAAGGCGACCAGGTGGCGTTAGGACACTTACCCAGAACATTACAGTCAGTCTAGCCCCTGAGGAACCCTAGGGGCTTTGCTACCGCAGAGACACCAGTACATGCTTTGCAAAGTGGACTTAGTGGCATGCCGAGGTGTGCTCGGACTTCTACCGTTGGGCAGTCGTGGACATGCTGCTTCTGAGAAAGCAGTGCCTCTAAGATCTCTATTGCGTTTGACTGCACAGAATGAATGATCTTGGCTGAGGCACCAAGAGGTTACTCCTGAGAAACAATGCATCATGAGGTAATTGCTACATAGTAGTGCTATGTGGTTTAAGGATTCATGAGGGCTCATGTCAGGGAGCTGGCATCTTGAGAATATGGATGCGCCATTATCTTGATACAGGTTATCGGATGTTCAACCTAGCACTCTACGAAGCTAAGAAGGCTTAGAGAGGCAACATGCACTGTAAGTTGAATTCCTTGAGGCTAAGGGCACTTCCGCATGGCCAGACATCCCTAAACAAAGTACTACAGTATTTGCTCTGTAAGAGAACAATCAGCAGGACATTTGCCCATGCTGGACTTTGCACTGCATCGTCTTGTGCACCCCTCTTGCGTATGTTTGCAGGCACGTCATGCCTCCATGATGTACTTGATTGCCGAAGGCAGCTCACACGGGCTCCAAGGTGAGACAGCAGCTGTAGGCTGCGCTAACAATAGAGTGCATGATCATCGTACATCTACGCATTTCAGACTACGCTTGCACTAAGACTGGAATGTCCTATGTACACTACAATGGGATGGGCACTGCTTGATGCCTGCACTGCTAGTCCCTGTCAGCCCACTCTATCCAGCCCCGGAGAATAGAATGGGCTGTCAGGAATCTGCCTTCATATCTGGCAAGGCTACATGAAGGCTACTTGGCCAGTAGCCTTCATGTGGCATGACTTCTGGCCTTTCAATGCCCTGGCTCAGAGCGGCGCTCAAGCATTGCCGTCTTCTGTACATCATCATACACCTCCAGGCGTGACCGCAAGCGGCGCTGGCGAGCCCATTCCTTTCCTGCCGGTGACCAGGTAGGGGTTTGTCTGTGCTGTGGGGGACTGGTCCTTTGTGATGAGATCGCCTGTGTCCAACCCTATCCCCGCACCCTCAATACCCCGGCCGTCGCTACTTGTCACCCCTTCGTGTGGGGCCATGCTTGGAGCCATCCCGCCCGCTGGCTGCATGAAGGTCTGCAGCGACACACAATATATCAGGATCCAAGCGCACTGCTGAAGCGAGGACTGCTTCAGGCTTCTCACAGGCCCCTGCAACTCATTGCTTCCTTGGCAACACGAAGATGACTCGACACGGCGTAATAACCTTCTCAAGCAGAGTTGGCCATGTCGAGGGCTCATTGTCTGACCTCAGCCTACAGATTCGTCACCATGACACACAACTGCTGGGCTTGGCAGAGCTATTGCGGCCCACAAGTGACTCACCATTGTCTGGATATAGGGGGCAGCAAAGTGGCCGATCATGAAGCCAACAATCAGGACCAGCGCAACCACGAGGCTGGAGACGAAGATGGTGAAGGGCTTCGGGCAGCGTGCGCAGCAGCGCGGTCTCTTCGGCGCAGACAGTATTCCTGACCCCTTCTGCTTCTGCATCATGCGAGCCACGTCAGCCATGCCATCCAAACAGCGCATGCTGTACGAGATGACGCAAGGACTGTGGCCAGCACGGCAAAGGCTTCTCAATCGTTGCATGGCGCATGACCTGCCCCTATCTGGATCATGTGCTATATGGAAGACCATGTATGTCAAACTCTATGCATGAGGAGCTTGAGTAGCTTAAGCCAGCACCCGCACGCCAGCCTGGTAGGTCTCAAGCATTGGGGGCCTAAAGAGGCGTCTGTTAAGCGGGAGCACCACAAGGGCCCCCCGAGTGCTCCAGCTCATCAGACGCACCTTAGGGTGTCCGTAGGGCGCTGTGGGCGTCTGAGGGGTGGGGTAGCCGCTCCGGGGCCGCTCAGAGGAGCGCCGCGGCGTGTGCAGCCCGTCCGGATGCCTGCAAGGGCGGCAATGCCTGTCAGCCTGGACCATGTGGCTGGCCTGTAGATCATGCACACGCAGACGCAACCGCGCGTGATAAAGTACACTTCAGCGAAGTTATACAGGTCAGCGTGCAGCACAGGCGCTATCTGTTGCAGAATTCACCATACCGCCAGCATGTGATGGACTTCAGGGCGTCCTTTTGAGAACGAGGCCAGTGTATAAGGCCTTGCCGCACCTATGAGCAACAGGAGGAAGGAAGATTTGAGACTCACCCGCTGCTGGCTTTGGGCTGCTGTGTGCTACCGGGCCAGTTCACATGAATCAGAGGTATATCTTGGGCCTCCTCTGCAAGCATCAAAGAGGGTTGATGCAAGTCTATAGACACAAAAGCGATGACATTGAGTGGCAGATGCGTTTGGTACAGACACCTATCTCATTCTTTGGGGCAGGGCTGCTGCTCACCCGCATCGTCCTGGGGCTGCTCTACATTGAAGGTTGTTCGGGCAACTGGAGATGCGCTGGGCGTATGCCCTTCCTCCATCGCTGCCTGGGAAGCTGCGAGCGCAGCGGTGGAGTCTGCATCCCCATAGAAGCCTGCAAGGAGCCAAGGCCAGGTCAGCTGCAGTTCTCGCCCCCGACAACCGCTGACGCCGTTGCTGCTAGTGCTGCTGTGCAAAGTGGCCCTGGCAAAAGCTGACAAGACCGTAGACCACCCGGACGGCCCTGGCTGCGTCGAACGCCATGAGGCGCGCTAGGTACGTTGCGCATCACCAACATGCACTCATCGACGCATGCCTTTAGCTGAGTGTGATTCTCACCATATCTGCCAGGCCTGTCCCCGCCCTTGCCCGCTGAAGCCTTCATCCTGAGGTTTTCCATGGCAATAATGTCGCTCGACGAGACTGGTGTCGAGCATGCGCTCGGAAAGCGCATCAGGTTTGGCAGAGCAGGTTGAGCTCCTGTCTCACTGTCAAACGACTGTGTAGAGGCAGTCTTGTGCATGTTCCCCGCCTCTGCAGGCTCCATCCTGCCCCTGAAAACCACATTTCTCCCTTGCATCGTGTTGAGAGACGGTATAGGCATACCTGATTGTCCCTCTAGCCTGTCCAGGCCCTGATAGTCAGACGCGCAGCGGGTCAATACATGCACATTTGCTTGGGTGATAACTCAACTGCGCAACGAGCAGCTCTAGCATTGCTCCGTGGACTCTGCAAAGGGGGCGCATCCCAGAACTGTGCTCACCAGGAAGACGAAACGCGTGCGGCTCGAAAGACTTCAAGTTCGAACGCCACGCGATGCAGTAGCTATCGCGCAGAGCGAACGCTTAGGTCGTATTATTCAGAGCTATAACAATTCTACCAGCACCTCACAGGTGTGCCCTTCTCAGCGATGATGTTCTGAAGTTCCGGAAGCAGTACCACCTGTCTTGTGGCGCACGAGATGGTACACACTGGCCAAAAGCTTCCGCACTAGGACATCGGATTTGCCATTAACGTCTATTGTCTCCGTCACATTCAACTGGAAGCCAAGGAAATCCGTGTCGGAATTCGTTCGCAATCGATGAAAAGCGTATCCCATGGCCTGAATTGGCCCTCTCATAGAGAGGGATGTCACAGCATGTTAAGGTCGAGAGGGCATCTAGATACCGTTCACGGTTGCTGAGGTAGCTGCTCTTTATAGAGAGGTAATGCAGAGACTTGTCAAACAGGGCCACAGCGGAACTCGGCCCTGTCTGGCAGGAGGACATCTTTAGGTTAGGTGAGAGCCACTTGGCTGTCAGGAGCCATGAAGCTCTTCAGGAGTGAAGAGATGGCGCTGATGCAGGTGCGTTTATTATTACCAGCCGCCTTAATGGCTGTACCAATCGCAGTCGGACTGTCTTGGTGACACAGGCAGTTGTGGTGCCATAGGCTGAACACTGAAGCTGCCGTGCTGTGTATGTGCAGCTCATGATGCCGGCCGAGTCTGCTCATGACACTGTCGAGGCCTTGGGCGAGGTCGGCTTGCTGCAGTTCAAGGACCTGAACAAGGACAAGTCTGCATTCCAGCGAACCTTCGCCAATCAGGCACGATCTCGATGATGGCGTTTCGGACCTCAGCGTAAATGTCTGTACTGTATGCACCCTTCCGACGAGCATTGCGCTCAGCGCTCTGTCCAGCGTTTATCCGGGTTAGGGCAAGTATATGACCACTGCGTGGATGTACAGGTGAAGCGCTGTGACGACATGGCCAGGAAGTTGCGCTTCTTCACGGATCAGGTAAGTCGCTGCTATCCCAGTCTTCTCGTTGAGGACTGACTCATGTTGAGCCAGAGCTGTCTAATTGCTTGTGAGGCTCTGCACATGCAGTCTTGCATCAGCTGAGAATGATCATGTGCCGTGCCCTGCAGGTCGAGAAGTCAGGCCTTATCACAGGCTCGAGATTAGGAGCGGACAATGAATACCAGTTTGATGAGCTCGAGGTACATGGCCCACATTCCCACTGCCTGTAGAGTGTTTGGCCTAAGCTGGTCCGGCCTGTAACTTGCACTCCGCCTCTATCTTGGGCTAAGAAGGTGGGGGTTGTTCTGGAGAGCTGAGGAAAAGGGCTGCTCAGGGTTCCAGAGACAGCTGCCTGGTGTTGTATCGATAGCAGCTCCGCAATAAATGTCAACTTGATGTGGTGTCATGGTTGAGTCAATTTAGATGGAGTCAGACTGGAGCACAGAGAGAGCTTTCCCTGGCTTGGAGATTGGAAATGGAGCAGCTCTCTAGAGAAATCAGCATCAGGCTGGGCCTTCTCGCATGCGCAAGACGGCTCTCATATCACAGTGGCTATGGCAGGGGCGGCTGGAGGAGCTGGAGCGGGAGCTGCTGGAGGTGAACGGCAATGCGGAGCGCCTGGCGCGCAGCTTCAGCGAGCTGGTGGAGCTGCAGCTGGTGCTGGAGAAGGCCTCTGCCTTCTTTGACGACGCCCAGCATCGCGCCTCCACTGCCACCTTCCAGGCGCAGCCCGCTGACACCGGCAGTGAGTCTCTGCATTGGCCTGTCTACCCAGCAGCACTATTTTCATGATCCTGTACAGAGCTGAGTAATGCAGCAGCTGGGACTCGCTGCTCAGTATACAGGACATCACCATGCCTAGGCTTGCCTCCTTGCTCATGGCATCCAAACAGCAGTTGTCCTCACTTGTAATAGGAAAGCGCTGTGGAGGCTAAGGTGTGGTCTCATGACGGCACGAGTGGCAGTGCTCCTATATGTGTGTATGGGAGGAATCATCAGGAGGCTGCATGTGCTGTCGGCAGAGCCCTGAGTGTTCAAGCCCTAAACCCCACAGGCAGCAATGATGTAGGTGCACCACAATGCAGAAAGCCTCATGTGTGAGGGCAGAGCCCTGAGAGCCCCACCCCTAACCCCCGCAGGCGGCAACGATATAGGTGCACCCCTGCTGGCGGAGGGCCTCCCGGAGCCCAAGAGCATGCGCCTCGGCTTCGTGGCGGGCACCATCGCGGAGGACAAGCTGCACTCCTTCGAGCGCCTGCTGTTTCGGGCCACCCGCGGCAACATGTTCCTCAAGCACTCCTCCGTCGGCACCGTCGTCGACCCGACCACCACGGAGAAGGTCGAGAAGGCCGTCTTCGTCGTCTTCTTCGCCGGCGAGCGCGCCCGCTCCAAGGTCCTCAAGGTGCGCACGCGAGCGCCTGTTTAGCGTCCTGTTGCGCCCCCGAAGCGTGTCATTTGGATATTACGCCTGCTCCAAGATCCTAAAGGTCTCTATAAGCCGGTTCTCTGCCCAATTGTGATGTTGCTCCAGTGCTGCCTGCTGGGAAGTGTCCTCTCTTCAGCCCGCGCTAGCACAGCCAGAAATCACCAGAGTCTTTTCTCCTGGTCATGGCATGGAGACTTGCTGTGCCAGTTGTCCAGTAATCAAGCTCTGCTGCACAGTGCAAGGTGCACTCTGGTCGTTTTGGCTGCAGGGCGCCCCGAGCTGTATGAGATGGGCTCGGTAATGTAAGATAATGAAGCTGAAGGACTATGCTCAGTGACGTCAAATTAATCAGCAGAACCTGAGCAGATGTAGATTTTGTGCAGATCTGCGAGGCATTCAGCGCCAACAGATATCCCTTCCCAGAGGAGCCCTCTCGGCAGCGCCAGATGAATGCCGAGGTCACAGCCCGCTTGAGGGAGCTGCAGACAACCATTGAAGCAGGTGACCCTACCACCTGAGCTGCACTTGTCTTGTGTTGAGCTGCTGCAGGTTCAGCCGTGTTCCTGACCTGGCGCGAGGCGAGGAGCAACTCAAAAGAATGTCAGCCTGTTATGTGGATTGTAAGTGACCATTGAGTGCTGTCTGCCAACCCAGAGGTGCTACAGATTAGCGCGTAGGCTTCATGCAACATGGCTTTTGTGCAGAGGACTGCCATGCTGAGACGTCCCTCCCCCACCATCTCACATCTGGGTGCAGGGGAGCGGCACAGGGACAATGTGCTGCAGGCGATCGGGTCCAGCCTGGAGGCCTGGGTGACGCAGGTGAAGCGCGAGAAGGCCGTCTACCACGTCCTCAACATGTGCAGCGTGGACGTCACGCGCAAGGTGCTGGTCGCGGAGGCCTGGTGCCCCGTCTCCGCCAAGCCCCGCGTGCAGGAGGCCCTGCGCGAGGCCGCCCACACCACCTCCGCCTCAGTGCGCCCCTGTTCTTCTACTGTGACAGATCCTCTCTGGTGTTATGTTCCGTGTCCGTCAAGGCCCGCATGCATGAGGTCCTCTGCAAGACTGCTCACACCACCTGCGCCTAGGTAAGTCTGCTATTTATAACAAGACAGCCTCAATGATGCAATTCTCAAGCCAGTCATACTACAGCCATCTTGTGTGAGCCATGAGCGCGGCGGCAGCAGAGCTTCCACCCTTTGCCAGCCCCCACTTCTTTGTGCGGAGATTTTCTCTCTGCACTCCCATGGAGGGAGCGGTATCTTGCTGTGGGTGTATGTCACCTGCAGGGTAGCAGAGCTGTCGCTGATCCTTTCTGAGAACTATTCCAAACAAGGGCAGCACCAGAGACTGCAGGTGCAGCTTGGAAATGCATGCTGAGGGAATATTTGCTTGCCCAGGTTGGCACCATCTTCCAGCCCCTGGCCACATACGAGATGCCTCCCACCTACTTCCCCACCAGCAAGGTCACCAGCTGCTTCCAGACCATTGTGGACGCCTATGGCATCGCCCGCTACCGCGAGGCTAACCCTGCGGTAGGCATTCCAATTTTTTCGCTGGGGTGAAAGCAGTCTGTAGCTCCTGCAGCTCCCTGTCAGGTTGCTAAGATACTGTCAGCATTTGGGTAGCAAATGCGGCAATCTCAGATCACAGCGCACAGTCTGCACTCATCCCTGCTAACATGTGACAGACCCTGCTCATATGTCAGCAAGCAACCTGTTGACTGACAAAGGTACAGCTGTATCACAGACCTCAGCAGCAGTCTGCAGGGCTTTCACAATGAGTCTGGGGACACCTACTGAGCTTCTGACCTTGCAGATGCACCGCTTCAGTTGAGATTGCTGGGCATTGTAGGGTGTCTGAAAACGCTATGCTGCCTGCAGATCTTCACAGTGGTCACGTTTCCGTTCCTGTTTGCGGTGATGTTCGGGGATGTGGGTCACGGCTTCCTCATGCTGCTGTTCTCGCTGTACCTGGTCCTGAACGAGAAGGCGCTGGGGCGCATCAACCTCAACGAGATGGTGGACATGTGCTTTGGAGGTATGCAGTGCCTATCCTGACCATTTTCCTGCATGCTGCCTGATCCGGCTAGTGAGCAACCCCGTATGTGCTGCAAATGTTGTGAGCCACGCTCACAGCCCGAGCAGAGGTGTTGCCAGGCTCAAAATATTTGATCAGCCCTGGAAGAGATGTGATGTGATGTGATGTCATGTGATCCTTGTGAGACAATGTGGCTGGACATATGCTAAGCCTGTCAGCGCTTCCCAATTCTCCTATGCTTGGGGTCGAGCCAGTCCGGTGACAGCAGCACGTGCATGTGGCCGCTGTGCCTGTGCTTGAATGCACGGTTTGACCTGTGGTTGAATAGTTGAGCACATCTTCTAGCAGCGGGGGCTGATGTCAGTTATCTGGGTGCAGGGCGCTACTGCCTGCTGCTGATGTCCATCTTCTCCATCTACACCGGCTTCATCTACAACGAGATGTTTTCTGTGCCCACCACCCTCTTCGGTACCGGGCACTGGGCCTGCCCCACCAACCCCCAGGTGCGTACAGCCTTGTGTCAGGATTCTAAGCATGAGGGGAGAGTTTTCCAGCTATGCCCTCGCAGAACTGGGTTCTGTGTGACGGCAAACATTACACAGGAGGCAGTCTCTGTGTGCTGATAGGGGTTTCCTGCAAGAGGCACAGCTAGCTCCTCCTTGCGGCCTTATCAGATGGGAAGTTTTGAAGGCAGGGAGGTGCTCCTTATGGATGATGTATCTTGCAAGGAGCACCTCCGCCTTCTCAAGCTATCCATCTGGATTGGGCTTTGGCCATGAGCTGGCTGCTCCAGCTGGTATGCGAGTGATTATGGTAGAGCACGTTTTGAGGTCTGCTATTGTCGTGCTCTAGGTGACGTGTCCAGTGAGTGGTATTTGAAGGGGTCAGCTGATGCAAGATTTCCGTCTTGTTAGCCTGCTCATTGAAGCTTCATGACAATAGACGTGAAGGCTGGCTGTTGGTGCAGATCAACGACAGGGCGCAGATGCACTTCCAGCCAGACCTCTGCCCCGAGGCCTTCTCAGACGGCCTGGCGATGACAAGCTCGCAGCCCTACCCTTTTGGGATAGACCCAACATGGCACGGCACCCGCACAGAGCTGCAGTTCCTGAACTCCGTGAAGATGAAGCTGTCCATCCTGCTAGGTGAGGACCACTGCCGTCTGGCATGCCTGAATTCATACAGGATCACTATTGAGTTCCGTATTGCACTAGTTGCCACAAGCTCACTCTTCAAGCTAGCTCTGTGTCAGGACATTTGCTTCTGAGCTGAACAGGCAGCAACGACCAGGACTGAGCTTGGTGATATTGCGCCAAAGTACCTGTTTGAACAAGCAATAGAAGGATGACAATTGTCCTACTACCCGATAGAAGGATGATGATTGTCTTACTACCAGGCATCCTGCGGGGCTTTGGCTTCCAGAGTGTGCAGATGTGCAATGTTGGGACTGGTGAGCAGGGTGAGCAACTGGTGCAATGTACTGCAGGCGTCATCCAGATGAACGGCGGCATCCTGCTGTCCTGGTTCAACATGCACATGACTGAGAAGATGTGTCAGCTGACAGATGCAGTATGATGTGCAGGCGTCATCCAGATGAACGGCGGCATCCTGCTGTCCTGGTTCAACATGCACTACTTCCGCGACCAGCTCTCCATCTACTGCGAGTTCATCCCCCAGATGATCTTCCTCAACGGCCTCTTCGGCTACCTCTGCATCCTCATCGTCTCCAAGTGGATCTCCGGGTCCACCGCTGACCTGTACCACGTCATGATCTACATGTTCCTGAGCCCCGGGACGGGCGGCCTGGCGTGCCTGGACGCCAACGGGAACTACGGCTGCAAGGAGAACATCATGTTCCCCGGCCAGGGGCCCCTGCAGGTGCTCCTGCTGGCCTGCTAAGCCTTACTCATGCCTTTCTTGATGCTGCTGCCTAGCGTCCCCTGATGTTGAGGCTTTCTATGGTACACCAATCTGCGGTAGCTTTGGTGTTAAAGCCTGAGCCCAATGGTTCTGGCAGCTCTTGAGGCTACTGGGCTTATGAGCTTCATGTCAGCTTGCAGGCATTACCTGTTATGTCTGATCTGGTATTCTATCAACATTGATTTGCAGCCTCGACAGCTGCTCTGGGTGATAGACTATGTATAAGCAGCCTCATCAGGTCCTGCTCCACTACTGCCACAAAGATTGTGGTCTGTATGCAGGTCGGATAGGCTCTTGTAGTTGATCTGCTCATCCAGTATCATCATGCACAGCAGATACCTGTTCTGGCTTTGCAGCTTCTGTGCTGAGACTTGCCACAAATGCACGTCCTCTCTCTCAACCTAGCAATGTTTTGTGGTGCAGGTGATCCTGGTGGTGGCGGCGCTGATCAGCGTGCCCATCATGCTGCTGCCCAAGCCGCTGGTGCTGCAGAAGCGGTTCAAGGCGCGGCAGGCGCAGCTGGAGGAGTACGGGCGCGTCAGCCCCCACGACGAGGACGAGGAGGCCGGGGGCAACGGCGCCCTGCGCATGGCCGCGCCCGCGCACGCGCACGAGGAGGAGTTTGACTTCAGCGAGGTCATCGTGCACCAGGCGCGCTCCGCTCTGCCATTCCCAACAAAGCTTATTCCATGAAGGCATGCAACCAACACAGATGATAACCACTCATTGCACTCTGACTGAGGATAATTGAGCTGACCTGAATCTATGGCACTGGCACCTTAGCCCCAGTCTCAAAGGAGCTTGGTGGATCATGCACACTTGTGAGCAAGCCAGGCAGCTTTATTGTGGTGTCCAGTCTCACAGGGCGAGTCACAGTAGAGCTGCTTCACCATGATTTCATCCTCGGGAAGAGGGCAGTTCCCTCCTCATTCTTGAGCCTTCATGGATGGACATCATGTGCAAATGTTGGGTCAGAGCAATGCTGGCTCTGGGACATGATGTATGCGCCTGAGCGGTTGCGACTCCTGTGCAGATGATCCACACCATCGAGTTTGTGCTGGGGGCGGTGAGTAACACGGCCAGCTACCTGCGGCTGTGGGCGCTGTCGCTGGCGCACTCGCAGCTGTCCGCGGTGTTCTACGACCGCGTGCTCATGACGGCCCTCAAGTTCAACTCCTGGGCTGCGGTCTTCATCGGTGAGCTCTCCAGACCTACTTACCACCCCAGACGCTGCTTCAGTTGACCTATGCGCGGCCTAAACTGCGTAGGGTGCGCCGGAGAGTGCAGCTTGCATGTGCAGGCGTCTGTATGTCTGATGCGCAGCACGGTCCAACTCCTGCAGAGTGTATCAGTGTGCAGCTTGCATGTGGAGGCTTCTTCGGGTCTGACTTGCAGCTGTGGTGTGCAGGGTTCTTTGTGTTTGCGTGTGCCACCCTGGGAGTGCTGATGGTGATGGAGTCCCTCTCAGCCTTCCTCCATGCGCTGCGTCTGCACTGGGTGAGCCTTCTCTCACCTCCATCTGCCAAGGAGATATACACATGGTGGTCACCGCAGCCAGAGGATACAGGGCATTCACAGACCTGTCTGCAGCCAGAGCCGGGGGCCACCTGAATAGCAAGCCCTGTGACTGACTTTGCCTAGGATTACTGAGGTATTTGTGGTGCTACTGCTGCTGAGCAGTGAAGGGAATGCTTCCTGGTTGCTGACCCGCTGTTGTGGCGTGTGCAGGTGGAATTCCAGAACAAGTTCTACCATGGAGACGGTGTACAATTCAAGCCTTTTACCTTTGCAGCATCAGATCTAGAGTTGTGATATCCAGATCGGTCTAGCAGTAGCAGTTGGTGTGGGACTGTGAGCTCCATCTCCCTCTATGTAGCACTTGCAAGCGTCTGCTCGCGAGTATGTACCATCAAGGCCAAGCAAGTCAGTACTCGAGATGAGCTCATATGAGTGGCACACATGTGGCGTTCTGTAAATTCTGGAACAGAGTGATGCAGTCTTTCACCCATTACCTGATCCGTTCCCATTCACATGTGCTCCTGCGGGACACCACGCATGTGCAGTCCAGGTATTTGACTGTGCAGAGCACATTGCAAACAAGTGACTTACATAGTCAACTTGTCTACCTGGGCTGAAGCAAGTGCAAGTCCAGCCATGCATTGACTGCATTGTCAATGCCTTGTGATGGAGCATGCGGCAAGCCCTTCTCATAGTACACTTTCAGGTTCTGTGGGCACCCCATCTCCTTGTAAGCCTGCTGAGCGGCCAAGACAGGCGCCTCCAGGCCTGCTATGGGGCACCGAGGATCTAGCTCTCCATTGGCTATGAGCAATGGCCTGGGCGCTATGGCCGGTAGGGAGTATGCGGCATCATAGCCCTGCATGTGCAGCAGATCATTGGGCGATTGTGCAGGTGTCTTAGCACTTAGAACTGCGCATAATGGGCTCTGCTGAGCATTTTCTATCAGCCCATAAGCTTTCCTCTCCTGAGCTGCTGTGGTATATGCATGGTCCAAAGCCCCGTGGGCCACCGGCACAGATGGGTATACAGGCAAGATAGCAGGTCCCCATGCCACAACTCGTCCTTTGGTACCATTGATGAGAGGTCTACCTCCAGGAGTCCAGGCAAAAGGCACTCCCAGACCCTCTTGACAACATCCCTGTCCACAGCGCTGCAGCCCATGTCCTTCGCAGCGGCCGCAAACACCTGAGGGATGCTCGCTACGCGCGCCTGCCATCTGTCATTCTCCACTGCCCACTTGAAGTTCTGCGGACATCTCGAGGACATTCACCATGCCTAGTGATGCCCAGTGCAGAGGCACTGTCGAGCTGTGGCCCATGCATGACCATCTGGTTGCGGCATATGTGACACAACTCTGTGAACGCGAAACAAGAGCAGCGAGGCGCCTGCTGGGGCAGGGTGCAGCTGAAGTGAACGCCTATCATGGATGCTACGACTGCCACTCTGCTATCACTGTCAAAGCTGTGACCCACACACAGGGTTGGCTCCGTTTCTGACAAGCCCATTCTGTGCATGAGACGGAGGTGCAGTTAGAAACGAGCTGCTGCAAGGTGGCTGCTGCTGACCTGGACGCCTATCATGGGCGTTGCCACAGCCACTCTGTCATCCAGCGCTGCTGTGAGCCAAGTGTGCATGCCTCCCAAGCTGAGGCCTGTCATGCCTATTCTGGCCGCGTCCACATCTGGCCGCGACTCCAAGTAGTCTAGCAGGATCACAATGTCCCAGACATTATCCAGCAGGAAGGGATGCTCTGGACCCTCTCTCCAAGCTCTGCATGGTCGACCCCTGGTGTCTGAATGACTGCACATGATAGGCAGTACTAGAAGCTGTGGAGGGCGCTCAGAACACTGGCATACAGAGAGGCTAGGCTCGTGCTCAATGACTGGGAATTGGCAAGGAGTCACTAACAGAGGGCGTACTAGAAGGTGCTGCCATGGGTGAATTGTGGGGTGGAAGCAAGGGCGGACCGCACAAGGGCGTGCTCATAGCAATCCCGCTTGTCCTCCCCTGGCGGGCAGCGCCTGCCGTGGTAGCGGCAGTCAATACTAGCAGTCAGGTAGCCTCGTTTGGCTCCAGCCTCTGCTCTGCCCTGCATCTGGTCCATATTCCCACCTGCACAGCATGCTGAGCATGCTCATGCCACCGTCAGCCTAGTGCTTCTTCTGTCACTTGCCTTCAGTATATGGAAGGGGTAAGAAATCTGGGCATGGCCCCCACGCCTGCCCTCCTTAGCTGCTGAGGAATGTGGAACAGAACAGATGTCCCATCCCTTTCATGATGTGAATGCACCACAGCTTGCATCCCGGGGCATTGCTATATTAAGGTGTATGAGCATCAACAGGTCAGCCTCCAAATGTGATAATTGCCCTGGATGTCCTACAGCTGTGGCACTTTTTATGCATATGGTGGGTGTAATGAGAGCTGACATCTCGACGAGCTGATGGGCACATGGCTTCATACCTGTGGCATGCAGGTATATGACTGTGGGGAGGGGCCCTTTCGCATGCTTTGGCTTTATGATGCGCAGGGGGACCCAAGTCTCTGGACTGTCCGCTACCTCAGCTCTGTACTCCAATTCCTCAACGTGAAAATCTGCAGTGGCAACAAGAATATTGGAACAGCTGCAAGGGTGGGGCAGATGCACCGGCAGTGTGGGGTAATCTTGCCATACAAGAAGGATACAGCTGCACGTGGTGAGCAGCTGGGTGGCTGCTGCCACAGCAATGCAGCAATGGAAAGCTACACTTGCCATGCGCAAATGGCAATGACATGATCTGTGTTCCTGCAACATTGGACAGGAGGATGGTACACTTGCCTGGGTGGCTGGGGCGCGCAAACATGTTGCCATCCCTGATTGCAAAGCTGGCGTTGTGCTGCAAGACGCGGTCCTCGCCAGGATGCTTGGCTTGTCTCACCTATGGCATGTGTTAACCAACCTGACCGCCTTCTTCAGGCTGCAAACTGCTGTAGGAGCATAGAAGGAAGGCAAGCAGTAAGTAAACGCAAGCAGCATAGTAACATACCTCCATCTTGGGCTTAGAGCGTCCTCGAGCTACAGCATCCCTCAAGATGGCCCGCATCTGCTGCTGTGCAGCATGCAGATCAGGGTGGGCTGTCGGCATCCCGGACGCCCCAGGACTGGCGCAATCCATCATTTGAAAGACTTTAGTAACTGTTACAACAGTTTGCAGCAACTATCGGGCAGGCAGAGACCAGGACGGTGTCTCGGAAATATTCAAGCGCATCTGTCCCATGGCATCCTTGCAGCGGCCTCGTTGCCTATAACTTCCACTTCACAGACATTCTACCTGGTGTGGGATTTAGGAGCGTCTTTGGTGTCTCTATCACCATCCCCCATCCCCGATTGCGCCCGTTCCCCCAAGGAGATAATGAGGTGTTTCGGAAATTGTTACGTCTGAATGTCGCATCGTCAATGCTGCATCGAGGCATTCGGGAGGAGGCAGCTGGCGAGGCAGGCTTTGATGAAACTAAGCATGTATGAGTCCGTACGGCGGACAGTGATTATTGCTCTCAGACTGAGAGCTAGTTTTCAACCTGAGTGATCCTGCAGCCCTGTTTCCCCTGGACTCAGCAGCTCTGAGCAGCGTCAAAAGGCCACCAGTGAGGATATTTAGCCAAAGATGATGCGGTGTACCGACACATGATATCACACATTTCGAGAAGGAAGTACTGGTTCTGATGGTAGGTTCGTGATGCTGCCATGGGCTGCCATGTTGCATCAGGTGTGCGCGACAGCCCTGGCATGGAACCGCTTCAGATCCAGTGACGTGAACATAAGGCCGATATGACTCCTCACGGGGCATGATCTTGGTTGATGACCGAAGAGAAAGTATCTGAGGATCTGACAGCAGGATGCCAGCCAGACCTCTGCCGTTGGCAGCCTGATGTAACATTGGACGATGATGATACGGTCGAGATCCTGAGCTCTGGCAGTGAGTGGTCTTACACTTGATCTGATGTCCAAAGCACTGCCAACATCCTGATGTTCTGAAAGCTGTGCTTACAGCTTGCTCATGTTTCAGCGATCCCACATGCAACTGCACGGCCATTTGTGTAAATGAAAGGGGTCAGAGTCCTCCTATAGGATCAGCGCCATGCTCTCCTTCGACGAATTGCCAAAGCGATCGTGGGGTAGCACGGGACCTCCCTGTTGAACAACAGGATTGTCCAAAGTCTTTGCCTGCATATGCCCTGGCCAATTGTCTTCATTTAAATGCCTTCTCGTTCTGCGTTCCTTCCCAACGTCTGCTCATCATGTGGTAGAGTGGGAGATGCTGGGTGGACCCACATGTCACAGCCCATAAGGCGCATAAGGCGCATCAAAGACGCAGAATTTCTGAGAGCTGCACATGCATCTTATGAGTCTCTTCATCTGCTGGTTGACAGTCATAAACTTTCACAAGGAGCAGGTCCGTAATAGGCAACGGGTCCATGCACCTTACAAAATTCGTTGCCAGGACATGTCGTAGCCCATTCAGAGCAGACTGTAAGCTTATAGTATAACACAGAAAGACTATATGATGACAATGCAGCCAATGGCAAGCTCGCTGCTGCCTTCGAGATGCCTGAAGTGCATGGCGATGGCTAAAGGCTTCGCAGACAGGAGTATCTCGATCGATGAAGTGAGCAGCAAGAAGAAATTTAAAGCTGACAAGAAGAACAAGAGGCGTGAGACAATCAGCCATGAGCTGCAGCAGCTGCAGAGTGCTGTTGTGCCAAATCCTGCAAAAGCACCACTTGCACTGGGACAAAAGAGCAATGGCAGCCAGGCAGCCCCCTTACAGCAGCCACTAAGCCCTGAAGAGGTGGCATCACAGGCCAAAGACCTGCAGGAGGAGGTACTGAGGTTGCAGCAGGACGTGCGCAACTCAGAATTCTTCAGGTGCCTCACCAACATATCCCGCTGCATGACTCCCTGGCATGCACACGACACGTTGTGTGTATCAAGGTTCACTGCCATGTGCAGGAACTTTAATAATGTTTTCCTGGCGGTAGAAGAGCCCGTAGCTGAAGCAGCGTCAGCAGAGGATAGCAGCACGTCAGGTGAGACGTCAATGTTGAAAGGAACTCACCGGTACAGGCATGCGGCACAGGCAGTCTCTTTGCTACTTTTCACGGCAGACATGCATGCGTGAGAGTGACACGGCTGTTGCAGGCTGCCCTTCCGAGCAGGACAGTTGGCGATGGAATGCTGTGAAGCAGATAGTCTCTTATGGCTTGGGCAGCCCAAGGAAAAGCGTGGCGTCAAGGTATCCCCAGCACCATCCTCCCTTCACACGATGGAAGAGATCTGGTTTAAGCAGCCAGCGGAATATGCTCAGCCCTTTGTCTGCAATAGCCCGGACAAGTGCGTGCAGCCCACAGCAGCCCAACGCAGCTGGTGTGACCTGAGGCAGATGGCCTGATGTGCAGGTACCAGCTGGGCTTTGCGTTGCTGCTAGCAGAGCTCCTGCCAGGCCTGACAGAGCCCCTGAGCACCTATGACCCTGCCTTTGATGAGGTGGACAGAGCTCTGCTGTCCAACTTAGGCGTGACGGTGAGAGGCTCCTGTCTCAGCAAGTGCTACTTGGCAAGTGCTACTTGGCAAGGGCAACAATCCTCAGCACTGCGTCAAGGTGGATGCTGAGAGGAGAGTCTCGCTGATGCAACTTGCCAAGAGCACCTTGTCTTGAGGTTTAATACATGGCTGGTATTATACCTTATCACCAGGACATGCACAGTTTGTACACTATGCTCTGTGAGCCCAGCACAGAGAGACACGCATGGCTGATATGCAAGAGCTCTGTAGAGCTTTATCCCCGAAAGCTGTACGCGGAGCAGTGAGACATACGTGTACGGCGCACGCAGGTGCACGCAACAGATGAGCAGTGCGCAAGGGTTGCAGAGGTGCCGACGCTGTTCTACATGCCCCACTGCATCACTGCAGGCTTCGGCAATCTGCTGAGGGCAAATGCCAGCTGCCTGGACAGAGTCGCTATCTTTGGCAACAGCTTTTTGGGCTATCGAATCAGCTGGAAGGTTGGGCGAGTAGAGTAAGCCCCTTTCAAGCTGTCTCTCCTCTCATTACTGTATACACATTGGCCCAGTCCTGAGGGCCCCTTTTGTGGCAAAGCCTCAGGGATGCACAGTGCAGATGCTTTCGCAGCACAGCAATTGAAGTGGTCATCAAAGCACCTTGCACTACCCAGAAGGCTGCCAATCCTGAGGTAGACTGATACTCATTGTGCAGGCGGGATGAGATCCAAGATATCTTGCAGCTGATGGAGGAAGGGAGGGTCAGGGAGAATGCCGTAGATGAGTGTGATATGGAAGGCATCTCTGACCGCGCGTTTTACCGGCACTCTCTACACCTTTTCAGGAGCTCACATTGAGCAACACGCCTGGAAATGCCAGAGGATTGTGCTCGTGTTTGACTGCTACAACACAGACCGTACCAACCACCTGGTGTGTGAGGGGCGATCAGCAAATGATGACCCTACGCAGACTGCTGTGAGAGAACACAAGTCCACAAGATCATTTTCTGGGATGCTCTAAGAGCACTGACATTCACCATTGCCTCTGAGCTAGCAAATTCATCCTTTTCTCTGTCACGAAGGGCCTGGTGAAAGCTCCTCTCATGCTTCAGCTCCCATGCCTGCAACACAAATACGGTCAGACCGAGAGAGGGAGCTTGATGCATGCCACAGAATCAGACTACTCGGACTATTGAAGAGCAAACGTGTAGCTTGTCTTCTGCATACATCTCAAGCACCCATACAAGGTACTGTAGAGTATGGGACTTGCTGTGACAACATTCTAGATAAAGGCCATGCCAGCTGGGAGGACAAGTAGGTACCTTCTCAAACTTCTCCGATGTGTTCTCCCAGTACTGACTCCATTCACTGCTTCCCTGTATTAGCCTCCGCAGGTCTTCTCTCAGGCTCCTCCATTCTGGTTGTGCAAGCAACTGCAAAGGCGCACAATCATGGCTTTGTATGTCTCAGCTTACTCCTGTCTGCACCCTTCAACTAGGATATGGATGCGCATGCGCGGCCTGCTTAAGAGGTACCACACTTCTCAAGATTGCACCGTACCACTCATCAATTATGAGGCTGCTAACAAGTTCTCGGTGCTCTTGACTCTCCTGAGCACTCTGCGGCAGAGTTTGTAGCGGGCAATGCGGTATGCACCTCTCTGCAGCGTGTGCTCACAACAGCTTTGGCATATGCCTCAGCGTCCTCTGTGCCTCCATGCAGTGCTTGCAGAGCGGCTACAAGGCGGCCATCGACTGCCTGTGATTGCCCGCGACCATAGATCTGCGCACCCCCACAGTACTATGTTATCTCTCAAGACCACCTCTGCATTTGCCCTCTTTGATAAACCATCCTACAGCATTGACGCCTTGACACCTATGCGTTTGACCTGACAGGAGACATCGCACCAAGTCTTTTGCCAAGGTTCCTCTTTTGCTACACAAGTCACCTTCAGCAGAGGCAGATTCTCAAGCTCATCTGGATGTAAAGCGGTGGAAACGGTGGCTTCTTTGGCCACGCCCTCTGCCTTCTGCTCTGCTGCGCGGCAGCGCTCCTGTACTGTGTCTGCGCTGGCTGTGTTTAGCGTCTGCATTTAGGCAAGCTTCAGGTCTTTGTTTTAAGAGGACTTGCAGCACAATTTAAAGGATGCTCCCAAGGTCAAGTAGCACCATCTCAGCATCGCCGGGCAGTCTTAGCACCCCCATAAAAGCCCAGTTTCTTCTCATGTGACTGCTTTAGCCATCGCAAGCACTCCCAAGTCAAGGAAAGGCTTGTCTCACCTCTGGTGAAAACTCCTGAAGGACCCACTGAAGAGCCTCATGCAGTGACGTAAAGAGGATAGCCTCATCATACGAGTTGCAGACTGGCCTGCACAGGAGCAATCGCGAGTTGAGACATGCTAGATGATGTCACAGATGCCACTGACCGCCAACCCTGAAAGCATGCTGTGCTCAGTGTTGGCATCGCAGACACCAGCCCTCCATGCCGCAGCTAAAGCAACCCAGTCTGCTCAAGGGCACCTAGAAGCTGTGCTGTTGAGGGTGTGTCTAGGAGCTTACACAAAGCCATAGTGCAGCATGAAGTAGGCACTGGACTGACTCCTCGTCCCATATGAGAACAGCGCCTCTTCACCGGGATCAGCCTGTCGTGTTGCCACAATCTGAACTTCCCACTGGTCTTGTTCGCCTTGCTCAACCTGCCACCTGCAGACACCCAAGGTGCAGTTTCAGTGAGCTTGCCAAAGCTTCAAACCAGCAATTGATGCTGAAGCACAACCTAGCCTGATGACAACTGTCTGTCTGCCCGCAGCCTGCCTGCTATTTCAGCGCAAGCTGAAAGCTTCTGAGCAGTTTATTTCCTTCTGCTGCGCCCACTGCAGGATTGAGTGCAGTGGTCTCCACGCTTCCAATAGGTGCTCTCTCCCTGCTGGTTGCCTTCAATATTTTTTGCAGTTCTTAGGGCATGGGGAGCACACCTGACGTTCTCTGAAGGCCCGGCAGCGTCTTGTGCTAAGACGTTGCTGCTCCCGCTAGGTTCACTGTCAAGGTCTGGGATGCTGCTGCCAACATAGTTGCCGTGGTTGAACATGTCGACCATTGGCACCAGCATGGGCACAACAACTCCATCTGGCCCAGGCACCGCCAGGGCTCTGGAATGTACCACCTGCAGTAAGCGCCAGCCCTGAACTCTGTTGCAATGGTTGCGCAATGCCAGCAGCACTCTGGACCTGGTTTGCAGCATGCATATGCACTGCAGATTCCTTGAGCTGCTGTGCTCTTGCACAGTCAGGCCCTCATGCGATCGAACCACGACCTAAGCTATCAGGTGAGTCTTCTAAAAGCATGCTTCAAGGTGATGCCAGAAGCTGGAGAGCATCTCAGAGAGGCTGATGGCTTGCTTACCGAGAGGGCCCATCTCCACTGCTCCAGGCTGAAAGCGCTGTTGCTGGGCAGCGCAGCAGCCCGCTCCTGGGCAGCCCGGTTCCTGGCCTTGTCCAGGTCAGCGCTGGGCACAAAGCCCTCAAGCTCTGGGTGCAGCTCCACTGGGAAGCTGCCGTACAGGCTGGGCACCTCCCTGGGCAGCACCTTCACATGACCCAACCTCTAAAATGCCCTTGCATTGTGACCTCCAGGATGCCCTTGTGTAGTCTTCATTATGCACAGAGAGACAGCAGCTTTTGCATGCTGCCTACGCGAGTGCTGAAGGTGTACTGGCATGATCAGTCATGTTGGACGCCAGTGGAGCGTTTACGTTGGCGCAAAGCGGATGTCATCTTGCGCTTGTGAGGGTAAGTTGTTGGCGTTACACTGCAAAGAACGAAGTACGTGCAAGGCAGGTGTTCGATTCCTTTTGCTTACCCGCAGCCATGGCCATCTTTGAGACTCGCTGCCCTGTGACAACTCCTCCAGGAGAGCAAGGGCCAAGCAGCCCAGCTCGGTCAGCCCCGGGCACTGCCGGTGTATCTGGGCGCCCTTGTCCCAGATGCCCAGCCTGAGGGGGACGCGCAGCAGAGGGGCCTCCGCTGTCACGTCCACAACTGCCTGCAGAGCAACATGGTGTTGCTGTAGAGAGCCACCATGAGCATGGCAGAGGCCATGTGTGCCCTCGCATCTCCCCTAGGCAGCACCTTGGCCAGGAAAAAGCAACAGCCGAATCATGTCACCAGCGGCGACATGAGCAGCGTCATATGAGGCATCTGATATCAGATCCTACGGGGGACGGACGCTGCTCTGTACAGCCGATGGACATGCGGGGGGTGCTTGCCTCTGTGAAGACTACACCCCTGTTTGCAGAATTCCCAGCTTCTGCCTCTTCCTCATAGAGGGCCAATTTGGCCCCAGGTTGATTGACTCCCGAGGCGCCATTGGCATGCAGCCAGCTGATAAATTGGGGCAGCCAATCTCCTTCAGGGATGGACAGTGGTTGAGATACGAGAGCTGCGTGAGCTGTGGTGGCAGTCTGATGCTTTTGCCTGATCTTTCGAGTGCTAGCTTTACAGGGCCTGGTCCCAATGCACCCTCCTTGTCTACTGAATCTTCTGCTGTTATGATCAGTGTGAAGCGAAAGGGATAAACTCGAGCATGTTGAACATGTATAAGCTTCTGGCGATATCTTGTGAGTTCGCATCGCTTTATTGGGCCCCCTTCACAATATAGTACTACAGATCTGACCAGATCAGATGGATCACCGGCATCAAGATCGTTTCACTGCCCCAATTCCAGACGTAAGCAGCCTATATCTGATCAACACGTTTTTGTGATAGAGGCTTACATTGCAATTGAATGTGCCAGGGAGCCTTTGCGATGAGCTCATGAGCTGTGAGTCATCATCTCATGGGTGACACCTGGCCATCTGCATTTGCGTGGAAAACATCGCTAGGCTCCCTGACCAAGCTCATTATTGTAGCAAGAAGTATTGATCAGCGTATGACACGACCATCGCTGCAGGCACGCTGATACGTCACTACTTGTGACGCTTAATTGTTTGAGGCAACCCCCGTATAGACTCACCAAGACTTTGACAGGTGTTTAGGACGACTTAGAAGCTTTCAGAAGCTCCCAAAACCCCCCGAGCTACCCGGTTGCACAAACATGCACGGGGGTGGCGGAGGCCGGAGGAGGATCCTCAGTAAGGACTACACACTATTGAGGGACGACCAAGACCCTGATGACATCGAAGTGGCCAGTAAAAAGAGCGGAGCATCAGCATGGCGTCTGATTGCTCTGGCCAAAGAGCAGGCCCTTGTGAGCACCCTCTCTCTCCTGACTAAAAGGCTTGACTGAGCTACAGTCAACTCGCCTGAGCATAGGCGCTCCTGAGTCATCGAGTGTAGCAGCTTCTATCGTGCAGTCAGAGTATGCTCTGACCCACGTTATCGCCTCACTAGGCCATAAAATTGCATACTAGGCAGCATCACAGGCAGTACAGTGCTCCATGCACTGATATAACGTGAATGCCTCCTGCAGGTGCTGCTTCTTGCCACAGTCGCTCTCTTCATCGGCTCTCTGGCCACAGTGGCTGTGCCCAAGCTGGCAGGCACCTTGATCGACATCTGCATCCAGTTCGGCCAGCATGGGCAGACCGCTCATGATGCTGAGAATGAGCTCAACCAGAAGCTGATGCAGATTATTGGCATCTTGGCCGTGGGTGCTGTCTTCACCGGCATCAGAAGCTGGTAAGCTTTTCTTTCCCCCCTCGGTACACTCTAAGAAAGCCAGGCCAGCAGCATGTAAGCCGCTCCTTAGTCCTGAAGTCATGGGCTTTGCAGCAGTCAAGATCAGGACACCCTGGTCTATAATAATCAAGGCCAGGACCCCTGGTCTTGACTTTTTCCGGGATGCTATGGCTTTGGACTCCTCTAAGATTTTTATGAAGCCTGAAAGATTTGTCAGCTCCTGTGTTTTAGGCTTGCAACACGGGTGCTGGGGCAATTTGATCATTCCTCAAGGATTGTTCTACATGAGCAGAGGCAGGGGTGCAAGTTGCTCTGACTGATCAAAGGCTCCCTCTGGCTCCCAGTCAACACACATGCAGCGAGTCTTGCATGAGCAGTCCCTACATGTCTCAGGCTATTCAACCCTAACGCAGAGCACAGCAAGTGCCATATTCCAAGTGCTTTCGGTGCGTCGGCAAAGGAAATCCTTTGGCAGCTCACTGCTGGCACCTGGAGTGTGGCAATGCTCCTCAAGACCCCTTCTTACATGTCTTCTGCTAACCTGCTCTTCTGAGCTGCTCCTGTGCGTGGTGCAGGCTGTTCAACGCCAGCGCGGAGCGGGTGATGTGGCGGCTGCGCAGCCGCCTGTTTGAGCACATCATCCACCAGGAGGTCGGCTTCTTCGACCGCGTGCGCACTGGCGAGCTCATGAACCGCCTCAGCGAGGTGCGCGCTCTCGTTGGCTGCCCGCCACCCTTCTGTGCAAGGGGTTTGCCTGCCGTCATGATGTGTATGCAACCATGATTCTGTCTGCGAACATCATGCACCATTGCCGTGCCCCATGGTTCCGAGGACATCAAAACCATGGGGTGCCAGCTCACCATCCTGCATGAATGATTGCAGACAGACAGTACCATCTTGACAAGGCGCCAGATCTGAGACTGGCGGTCTCAACTCAGTGCTGGCAGGGTCGTAGTGAGTGCAGCGCTCCATCACAGACAGGGACGCTCCTAAGTATCCATGTGAGAGTTGTCTGGCTGACCCTCATGCTGGATCTTTCTGATATGTAGGACACACGCCTCATGAAGAGCGCTGGGACGACGTCAATATCCATCGCGCTACGTTCAATCGTGGTGGCCACGTTCGGGCTAATCTTGATGTTCATGACGAGTCCGCTACTGTCGGCGCTCACGCTGGCCTGCCTGCCGCTGCTGCTCATCTCCTTCCGGGTGTACAGCAAGCTGAACATGCGCTACACCGCCGAGCAGCTGACGGCGTCCGCCAGCGCGGCCACAGTGGCTGAGGAGTGCTTTGGCTCCATCAGGACGGTGAGGCAACCTTCTACGCATGGCGACGTCTGGTCATAGCCATAAGCATGTCTTGCAAGACCTTGCCCTAAGCACTGAGGCGCTTGTGTTAATTTGCATGCCTTGCTCCCTGTGCAATGCTGTTCTTTGGGGCAACCAAGGTACAGAGTATCCGTCATTAAGCAGTACTCCTTTCCTCAAACTTGTTCAAAGTGGCCCTCAGTTGGAGCCTTAACATCGCCGAATGCCCCTATACTAGTCGTTGGTGAACCTTAGGCTCGGTGTAGGGTGATATCCTGTCGTGTTGCTTTGCTGTTCAGCTCACACTCTCACATTGCTGCAGGTGCGCTCGTTCGCCAAGGAGAAGGCGTCGACGGGGCGCTACGGCGGCGCGCAGGACCAGGTGGTCGGCTGGGGCCTGCGCTCGGCGCGGGCCTCGGGATTCTTCTTCGGCTTCAACTCCCTCGTCGGCACCGGCTCCATCGTCTTTGTGCTGTGGTACGGCGCTCGCCAGGTGAGCCTCTCCTGCTCTGCTCTACTCCCCTTTGCTCGTTGTGTCATGTCAGACATGAACAGAAATTCAGGCTTCTGACGGATGATTGCTGTGCTGGGATGTGGCGGTGGAATGCACCTGTAAAGCTGCTGGGATATCTGCACAACTGTGGACAATCCAATCAGCACAGCAGTGAGACTCTACATGAAGAAGTCATGGGATACCCTACATGAAGAAGTCATGGGATGCACCAGCAATGCACAGGTGCCCAAGGGAGGGTGTATGAGGGCTTGCACTGGCTGCCTACCTGCTCTGCCTGCAAGTAGCTAGACCTCATGAGTGCCGTGTGAGCTGCACTGGGATCCTGAGATGATCTCATAAGTATGCAGGTTGTGGAGAGCAGGCTCACTGCAGGAGAGCTCAGCTCCTTCGTCATCTACGCGCTGTACGTGGGCTCTAACGTCGGGTCCCTGGCCAGTGTCATCTCCAACCTCATACAGGTAAGCCCTGTTCCCTCCTGGGGAAGGCTCTGCGATAGAAGCATTGTCCTGCTCCTACCTCAAACCAGTGTGCGCAGTGCGGGCAATGCACTGGTGTCTTGAGGGAAGCCGTCATCACTGCGCGGTAGCGCCATTATTGCGAGCGCTGACTCCCAATGCAAGGAGTATTGACGGATTGCAATGGGGATGCTACAAGCGCTGCTGCGGTGCACCTCAAGACACCAACTGTCCATTGCAGATCATATAGAATGGCACCTATCTCTTGGTTGCTCATGATTTGTGACGGGGAACTGACAAGTGTGCTGGGTGCAGGCGGTGGGGGCGAGCAGGAGGGTGTTTGAGCTGCTGGATAGGGAATCCAAGCAGCCGCCAGCTGGCGATGCCCTGCCCAAGGGCTCCCAAGGCGGCGGCGAGATCATCTTTGAGAACGTCTGGTGAGATCTACATTCATGTGTAACCAGCTGCAGGCCTGAGTTGAGAAGATATGTTCACCTCTCATGAGCTGCGGACCTGAGACAAGACAACACGAGGGATGATAAGTGCAGTTCCAACCAGGCGTGGCATTGCTGTGTCGCCCACTGTCCACACAACACTGCAAGTCTTGTAGCCCTCATAGAAAATGTTCAGGCCAGGAATCCATAGTTGCCTGTCTACATGCTAGGCCTCCTTTAGAAATGTCCTGTCAGCTGTCACGGGTTTGCCTAGGGCTGAGTCTGCGGTGTTGTGCAGGTTCGCATACCCCAGCAGGCCTGATGTCCAGGTGCTCAAGGGGCTGAATCTCAATGTGAACCCTGGGCAGAAATTTGCCCTGGTAGGCTCCTCTGGTGGAGGCAAGTCCACCATCGTCAGCCTCATACAGCGCTTCTATGACCCCCAGGTGCAACCTCAGCTACTCCTCTTCTTTGTGCGGCAGCTGATGAACCCTCATGAGTGTAAGCATGAGGGTCATAGGACTAGTGAATGGGAATGTGTACAGTGAGAACAGGATGAAACCTTTCATGGCTGCTGTCCTCCATGTGCGCGATACTCTGTGCTCACTTGTTGCAGTGGAATCTTGCGAAATGCTGGAGACTGGTGTCAACATTGTGTTGTTGCGTGCAGAGGGGTGCAATCCTGCTGGACGGAGTGCCAGTGCCTCACATACAGCATGAATGGCTGCACTCACAGGTGACCACCTTGCAGTGTACCCTGCTGTCTGACCTGTCCACCATACCTTGCAGTGCTCCCTGACAAGCAAGTGAAGCTTTGAGCAGCTTGAAGCCTGACAATGAAGTTGTGGCTGTGTAGGTTTCCATTGTCAGTCAGGAGCCGGTGCTATTTGCGGAGTCCATCATGTACAACATCACTTTTGGCGTGCAAGACCCAGAGAGCGTCCCTTTGGCTCAGGTGCTTTCCTCCACTCGACTATTCACTCCCAGTCCTACGCTTTCCCCTTCTTGTTGGGGTCCACAGTACGGCGCGTCTTGTATTAGCGTATACCTCGCAGTTCTCACCTGGCCTGGCTATCTGGGCGCGCAAGATCAGAAGCAGGGCATTGCTTGGGTACTGCTGTGCTATGGCTGTGGCTAACAGCGCCTGCACCTAGAGTTTATTCACCAAGCCGTTATCTATGGCTCGTTACCCAAGCTCCTCCTGAACACATTTTTGATCTATTGGGGCGTCTGATCCTTACTGACGCATGGCAACGGGCAGAGTGGACAGCCATGCTGGAAGTGCGCACAAGCTGATCAGTAGAAGCTTGCTGCATAAAGAACTCTGCGGGAAGGCGCTGATAGCCTTGTGCGCTTATTCACAGCATGGCCGCCCATCACACCTGCAGCCATGACGCACCAACAACAAACATCAGTCAGACGCAGAACTCGCTGCGAGTCAATGATTGATGGTACAAATGACGCTGCAGGTGGAGTGGGCGGCCATGCTGGCGAACGCGCATGAGTTCATCAGCGCCTTCCCGCAGGGCTACCGCACCAAGGTGGGCGAGCGTGGCATCCGCCTCAGCGGCGGCCAGAAGCAGCGCGTCGCCATTGCGCGCGCCATCCTCACCAAGCCCCGCATCCTGCTCCTTGATGAGGTGAACCTTTCCTTCTCGCTCCTGCCACGCAAGCAGCAGGACCTGCGAATCTGGCTATGGAGCTATCCTTGGCCTGTCCGTGGTCCATGCCAACCATCATGCTTGTGCCAGGGCATCCGGCCGCCTAGAAAGTGCTGCAGGAAGCATATTTGGATGCACTGCAAAATAGAATGTCACATGCAATCAAGCTTGTGAGATGTGAGGCATGTGCTGGGAAGGAGCTTTCCTCGACAGGTGCTGGACATATGCTTGCCTATATGGGCAGCTCTGGGATGATCTTGAGTTGGGTGCCTACACATGCAACGAGTGCGCTGACCTGCAAGCTGCTGCCTATGCAGGCAACGAGCGCGCTGGACGCGGAGAGCGAGGCGCTGGTGCAAGAGGCGCTGGAGCGGGTGGAGGCAGGCAGGACGGTGCTGGTGATTGCGCACCGGCTGTCAACGGTCAAGACGGCGCAGCAGGTGGCGGTCATCGACGGAGGCGTGGTCGCAGAGCAGGGCACACACCAGGAGCTTCTGGCCAAGGGTACGTCCACTTGCTTGCACAGAGCCTGATGTGCCTCATGTAGCGACTCGGATCAGGACATGAGTCTAGAGCCTCTGGCTGTGACCGAGACACCTCAATATCTCTGATATGCCAACCTCAGCAGCAGGCACATGCAAAGCTCCACGAAATGCTCTTGGCTGAGGGGCGACTACACAACATGGGAGCCCAACGTGAGAATGAGAACTGTGGCCCAAGGCCTGCCTGAAAGTCTGCTAACCACCCTCCTCAACCACCTATAGTGTAGTGCGCTCATGCTCCTATCTCTGTGCCCCACCTATCATATCAACGACATCTGGCAATGCACAGGCGGGGTGTACGCGGTGCTGGTGAGGCGGCAGCTGCAATCAGCTGCGCAGGACTCCTCCAGCTCTCTGACATCCATTGGGGAGGATACTGTGGCGGAGAACGGCTCCCTCCAGAGGGCTGCCTCGGAAGACCCCAACGCAGACCTCCTCAAGCGCCAGAGCACAGGTGCAGGGCTTCCTTAAACAACCTCGGGCTGCCAGTGAGGGCTCGGTCAGACGCTCATGTTGGCTCTTGATTTGAGCATGTGGTCATTCTAGCATGGGTGGAGGAACAGCATTTGCTGCTCTCTGCCCACTTCATGCTCCTGTGGGAGCTCAGGCGGCTCCTCTGAGACAGTGACACCTCAGCGATGATCTAGCTAAGACTTGTGGACCAGAACAGGTCTCTGGAACGCACAGCGGATGCCTGCCGGTAGAGGGCATTCAATGTAAAATGCTGACTGTGCATGCTCATTTTGCAGGGCGCCTGGTGGATGACCTCATGGGTAACCTGGTGGCAGACAGCGTGGGGCGTGCCTACAGCGGGAAGCTAAACAGGCAGCGCTGGGGGCCCATCAAGCAGACGGTGCCCCAGGTGCAGGAGGAGAGCAACGAAGGGGAGGATGAGGACGAGGAAGAGCCTCAGAATGGTCAGGATCACAGCGCAGAGAACGGCAAGGACAACGGCAAGCAGTAGAGGCTCTGGGCGCCTCAGCATCTGGTACTGGCAGGGACCTCTGGTTTTGGGGATCATTGCTCAATAAGAACAGCGTGCCTACAGAGGAAGCCTCAAAAGGCAGTGCTGCGAGCACAAGCAGCAGACGGTGCCCCAGCTGCAGGAGGTGCAGGAGAGCGATGAAGGGGAGAATGATAACAAGAGAAACAGCTCCAAGACAGTGAGGATTGTGATTACAGCAAGAAGGATAGCAAGGACGGTAGCAAGCAGTAGGTCTGAACTTCTGTAGGAGCTTGAGGAGAGTTGATGCATGGACCCACCACTTTGGGTGAAGTATGCATCCAAGGACAATGTACTGAGTGTAGATTAATCTCTCCTGGTACTGATTCACTCTGAACTCTAGATCAAGGGCAGGTTGCGGGTCAAGCTATGTAAGAGCTGCAGGGCTGCATCATCTCTGGACAAGGCTGGAGTACTTCCTGCATACCATGCTCTGATGGCTGCACATGAGATTTGCTAAGCCCTGGCTGGTACTCTCCTCAGGCATGGGACGTGATCTATACCAGCTGCTTTACAGTTTCTGCAGATCTAGGAGAATTGCAGGCCTGCATCTGTACAGTCATGCAAGGGTGCAGGATCAATAGCTGGGCAATAGGCAGCTTGCTACAGAATAAGGTTGCCTTTCTTCATCGCTGCTCTAGGCCGTCCAGATAAGGGCTGTCCCAATCGTGATCCCAATCATTTGTTGACTGTGTGAGTATTTTTCGCTTCTGACTATTCTCTCCTGAACACTGGTAGCATAGGCCATAGCAAGTTGCCATTCGCAGCAAGTACCGACTCGAAAAGTGTGAATCCAAATGTCAGGGTGTAGGGCCTGTTCTGGCTTCGGAACCCTCATTCCGACACCATAAGGAGTGAGCAGCCTCTATGATGACCCGAAGGGACCAATGCCCAGCTGTAATGTGAACATGGCATTGCCTCTCATATTGCACTTCCCGCACTATGTGGAGATGTGAAGTCAGGACAGGCCACGAGCATGCGCAAGAACTAGAATTGCACCCTGGCCTGATGACTCCGTAGCCATGCAAGTATCAGCCGGTATAAGATACGTCCGTGCACACTACAAAATGACATTGAGCCGCTTCGTGTCTCATAAGGTTGGATGTGGAGCGCTGGCACACAGATGTCACAGGGCATCTGCTGGTGCAATAGCAAAACTCACTCCCTTTCACCGAGCACGGTGCCAGCTGCTACATAAGCATCGAGTATGCTCTGCTCAGCACACCAGTGCTGGGGCATCAGCAGGACAGGAGCAAGAGGTATCTGCATATGACGAAGCAGAGTCTATAGACAGCTCGCCTCCACCCGAAGCAGCACCCCATGTACCAGTACTACTGCAACAGGTGATGTCGCATTTCGTACACAGTACTATGTATCTTGGCCGGCTTGGGCTACCCACTTACACGTGGAGCATGTGACCTCCCGCTGTGTATGAAGGGAACTTTGCTGCTGAAGGCCACATCTCCTGAATGCTGCATCAGTGAGTGGCATGCATCACTGTGCAGGTGCTGGATGCATTCAAAGAATGCACACTGGGGACGTTTGTGGACGGCACACTCGGTGCTGGCGGCCACTCAGCAGCCGTTCTCAGGGCCCACCCTGAGATGAGGCTCCTGCTGGGCATAGACAAAGATCCCATAGCGCACGCCATAGCAGAGCAGACACTGGGTGCAGCTGCTGTGGGCCGAGACCCACCACTTGACATCAGGCAGATACAGGTGCAGACACTGCTCTCATATGGCGCGAGAGGTCAGCATGCAGAGCTGCGCTTGCATGAGTATGTCAAGACGTCTGCTTTCCCAATCAATGGCGCCAGAGGTGTGTGCGGTAGGTACCCAGCTGATGATTGCTCTGTGGGCTACAGGGGACATTTGCAGACCTTCCTGTGCTGCTGGAGGACTCTGTGCAGCGGACCCCCGAGAGTGTGGCTGATGGGATCCTGCTGGATCTGGGCATGTCATCGATGCAGGTAGATATGCTCTTGGACACTCTGTTGCACTGTGCTCACCCGTGAGTCTGGCTGCAACAAAGCTATCTCACAGGCTATGCATGCTAGTGTGCTTAGCCTAGGTGCCCACTGCAGCTTGATGCCGCAAGCCAGGGGTTCAGCTTTGCCAGCCCATCCCGCATGTCCAGCAATCCGTCCTGTGCAAAGCTGATCCGCGGTTCGCGGTGTGAGTCTGCAGTGAGGATACTAATCGTGCCTCTACCCATAGCTTCGCATCTTCTCTCCACTGCACTGCGCTGAGACGTCCCATCCGCATGTCCAGCAAACCTATGTGCAGCCGCACGGCACAGCATGGTTAATTGCTTTATTCACATAGGGTCTGGGGCTTACAAAATGTGCTCACTGCAGATTGACACCGCGAGCAGGGGCTTCAGCTTTGCGCGAGACGGGCCACTGGACATGCGTATGGGGCCTGCCGCGCAGCACAGCGCAGAGGACATCGTCAATACCTGGCCCGAGGCCGAGCTGGGGCGCATCTTCAGGGAATGGGGCGAGGATCGCGCCTGGCGCCGCCTCGCCAGCAAGATTGTGGAGGTGAGCATTCTACAGACCATCTTGCTTGTCTGTACCTCAATCCTCTCTTAAGGACATGTTGCGCGCTTGCAATGTACATGAAGTCAGAACGCGGCTCATGTCCAGCAAGGGTGCCTTGACATTATTACTGTGTCCACGTCATTCAGGCGTGTGTAGTCACCCAGCTCACTGGCTTCCCGCCAGGGTGTTCCTCTCATTCTTCTTGGCACCTGGTCAGCGGAGATAAGAAAGTTGAGGCAGTCTATGATGTCCCTGATATACCAGGCTTGCTACCAATGGGCGTTGAGGTCCTGAGACAGGTCATTGGAAGGGCTTAAACTTGAGATAGCGCAAGAACAGGGAGGCAGAGCTGAACGAGCTTAAAGGTAATACTGGCATGCAGGCGAGAGAAGAGAAGCCCCTCAGGACCACCCTGCAGCTGGCAGATTTGCTGGGAGGCCCTGCCAGGCGACCAAGCAGCAAGAACAGGCGTCCCGGCTCAAGGACCATCCACCCCGCCACAAGGGTCTTCCAGGTGGAGCTCTGCACTATGACACACCCCTTCCTCACCCTCTTCTGGCAGTGTGCCCTGCACAAGACCTGCCTGGGCACCATTGCCTGCTCTGTGGGAGAATAGTCATGGACGCGCCTGGCACCCTGGCACATCTTCTCTCGAGGTGTTCCCTCGATTGTGGCTGCAGCTGCCAGTCCGAGACAGGCTCGGCAGCATCTGAGACTGATACCTATCTGTGGCGCACTTCACAGGCGTTGAGGATAGCTGTGAATGACGAGCTGGGATCTCTGGAGAGAGCCCTCCCTGCAGCCATCAGAGCGCTCTCCCCAGGAGGGAGGCTAGCAGTGATATCCTTCCACTCCTTAGAGGACCGAGCAGTCAAATGGGCGTTCCTCAGAGCTGCTGGCAAGCCCACGCCGGAGGAAGAGGGGCAGCCGCAGCCATGGCAGCTGCCCGGTGCAACGCCTGACATGCAACCACAGGCAATTGCCAAAATAGTCACCAGGAGGCCCCTCACCGCAGACGATGCTGAGTCAGACGCTAATCCCAGAAGCCGCTCAGCCAAGCTAAGAGTGCTGGAGAAGCTCTAGGCTGCTCCAGCAAGTATCTACGCATAGCAAGCAGAGAACACAGCTGCAAGCAGCAATTGCCTGACCTACATCCTGGAACCTGGATGCATCATTAAAAGGCCGCACAGCAAAATGGCATGAGCCAGGGACAGGGCAAAGTCAGCGCAGCCATGAGCTCAGTGCGCTCGGAAAGGTGGGTCATCTCGCTTCCTTCGGATGACACACAGCTTGTATGCTGGGACGGCCTGATCAGCACGCTGACCTGTCAAGCTTGAGGGCTGCCTAAGGTGCCCGAGCGCTTTGTTGATGCTGAGACTCTTCCCTCATACTTTTGCTGAATTGCTACTGATGTCATGCGCCTGCTCGTGCAGGACTTCAGCGGAGAGGTGTGATGCACAAGAGGGGACAGGATGAGGATGCTGAAGGGAATGATCTCAGAGGTTGATATGCGGGATGTGTAGAGATCCTTCTGGGCTGTCCTGGACATCTTGCTAAGATTACAATACTGGGACCAGCATGCCAGAAGTGATACAGCGGACTCATCATGTAGGGACCGCGTCTATTGGAAGTGTGTAAGACTCTTCTTACTGTCAGCATACCCTACCAGAGGGCCGTAAGGACACAACAACGCCGCAGCCAGAGCAGCAGGCAAGCAGGAGCGCTTATGTACATGCAGCAACCATTGACACGTTCGCAGCTCTGATGGGGCAACGTCTGGGCCAACCCTGCAACTAGACCCTCAATCCAAAGCGCCTCGATCATTCATTGTGTTAAGGACTCTCAATGTCTTCTCCTGGTGCCAATAGTCCCAATCTCCAATGCGGAAAGCAAAAACAGATGTACACAGACTAAAGCTCATTCCATGATGCGCTCTCAACGGCCGCATCTGTACATTGTTGTTACTACATTTCACAGATCCCTTCCAGTTACTTTAGGCTAAACATCATGTACATAGATGCAGACTCCAGGCAGCCTGTACAATGCAACTGCCTTCTGGAAACCTGTGCAAACGTCTGCCAATGCAACAGACCTTGTCCTTGCCAGAGACGTCGCGCGATATCAAGCCACTTTAATCTGCATTTCTGGTGTACGGTCCAGTACGTCCCTCCGCGGGGCTGCCAGTATCACTGCCGTCACGATACCTGCGGTGACGTCTTGAGGGTCTTTTGCATCATATGCTGGACTCCTCAGGCGGAACTGACTGGCCTGAACAAGAGACTGTGTCGTCAGGTCTGCTGCAGCAGTAGGGCTGGCCAGGCAGCGATGATGTAGGATAATGGGCGCTGCGTGAAGCTGCCTCGTGCTGCTGACGTTCCGTGCAGTTTAGGACCGGCGCCTTGACCGACGCCTTGACTAATGCCTGCTGAGCCTGAGTAGCTCCAGATGTCTTGGTGTGACTCATGAGCTTGCATGCGCTTTCTTACACAGCTGCAAGCACCTCAGAAGGGCAGTAAAGCCCCAGTCACCATTGTCTGCCAGGGGACGCTGGAGGTCAGTAGTGGTGTATTCCAGGGGCGCATCCCTAGATGGGCTCTGCTAGCCACTGAGCAGCCAGCACCTGGATGTCCGGGTCTGGGCAATGCTGCAGCCGCTGCTTGAAGTCTGTGCGCCAGGCCACAGTGTTGACGCTGGGTGCTGCGCAGCTTTCAATGGGAGGCGGGGACTGGGCGGCATTTGCAGAAAAGGGTTCCAGTGACAAGCCACCTGCAGCATGCAGAACGACATTCTAAGGACTGTACAAGCCTTTGGTCCTGCTTCAGATGGTGCAGATTGAGAAGGCGCAACTCCAGATTCGAGAGCATGTGTATGCTCGCAGCCAGTGCATGAGGGTGACATTGTTCTTCAGCATCAGGGGAAGGACCGCCTCACTGCGGCATACAGACAATGCCAGGCAAAGACATCTGTATGCCATCTATTGCAGGTCATAGCCGCCTCTGCAACAGGCGTCAATAGGCTCGTAAAGCTCAGGGATGCAGGCCATAGAAAGCACACTCACCTGTGCATGAGCGCGGCGAAGCTGCCTGAGGTGGACTGGCTGGGCATGCAGCAGGCGCTGCAGCTTCTGTGTCCTCGCTCAGGAGGTCCATCATAGCCTCCCAGGTGGCAGCAGACTCATCTCCGTCGCTCTCCATGAGGTCAGGGTTCTGCTGCAGGCCCTGGAAGGCAGCGCTGACGGCTGCGCCTCTGGTCGATGAGGTGGCGGCGTCCGGGCAGGAGCTGCCCGAAGCGGGCAGGCCTTGCTCCAGGATTGCCGCTGGTCTGGGTGGGCAGGATGCTCCTGTGATTGGTGACATGGCAGTGTCTGGGCAGGAGCTGCCCGCAGCGGGCAGGCCTTGGTGCAGGATCGCCATTGTACTGGGTGGGCAGGTCGTGGCCTGCTCTGGCTTGCCTCCCTGCGCCAGGTGACACAAGCTGTCAAGCAACCACTGCAGAATGGTGCGAGCGTACAGTGAGAGCAAAGGCATGTGATCCTTGCACCCCAGATGCAGGGCATTAGACTGTACCTAGGCTTTGCTGTCCCGCTGGCAGATACACCATCATGTGAGCTGAGGTCACTCTGACCCGCTGCAATGGACAGATCATGGCGCCTGATCTGTCACATCATGCAGAGCTGCTTGTGGTGTGAAGCTTCACCTGAGAAGGCGACTCGGGGATGGCTGCCCTGCTCCTCTTGAACACCTGCGCCGGTGTAACGGGTGGAGCGCAGGGGGTGGATGACTGGGTGGGTGGGGATGTCCTGCCCTGGTCCAGCGCATCCTTTGCCAGAGCGCCCTGCAGCAGCACATCTCATCTTGAGATGTATGTACCACTGCAGCAGGTGACCTGTCTTGCATGCGGTACTGCAGCGCTTGCATGACTTGCAGCAGTAGCCAAGAAGATAAGAAGGCAGATGCCTTTTAAGCGCAGTGCATCCTACTAGGACATGCATCTGGCGGAGCTGTCATCATGAGCTGACCCCCTTGTACATCGGCTGCACAGAGAATGGCGCTAGCTGATGTCAGATTAAAGCAGACGTTTGCAACGAGAGGCCAGACCTGAGAGAGGGTGCCTGTTATGGCTGGAGTGTCTGCCTTGGACGCCAGGCTGGGTTCTGCGAGTGGAGGGCTGGGCGTGTCGCGCGCCTTGCGCATGGCACGCATCCGGGTAGTGGCAGGGGATGTGCGGCGTGAGCGGCGCGTCAGGGCCGCTTTGCGGCTGCCAGCCATTATCGCAGCATCGAAGAAACTGGTGACACACCTCGGGAGAAGCCCCAGTGTTGGCAGTACCACAGCCTGCACCTGCACATAGAAAGCACTTGGAACAAGACCAGACAACACCACCTGAGGCACATGAGGTATCTCATCATGCTCCCGCAGGCTTCTGCTGCTGCTGCAGCATGCAGCAACATAGGAACATTGCAACTCTGCCACCAGCAGCGGCCCCCACATCTAAAGGGTAGGGCAGGAATGCAGGGGCCTCGCGAGCCACATCAGGCTGAGGAGCAGGCATGATATTAGGCACACTCCTTACTCAGCCGACCAGTATTGACATGACCACATCACAGCTCGCAGGAGCTTGGGCAGGTCAGCACGATGTACCTGGTGGGTCCCCGCTGACAGTGGCAACCTGAGGCCGGATTTGGCGCTTTCTGTGGGAGGCGCTGTCCGTGCCTTCTTGATGGCGGGCTCAGGATTTTCTGCATCAGGACACACAGCATCAGGTACAAGCTCAAGTACAGCTGCAGGGACTATCTCTAGACTCATATGTATACCTGAATGTCAGAATGCAGTTGGTGTGAGCTCTGTCCTCGGGTACCGCCAGTGTCAACTGCTATGAACGACAACAAAAGCTTGTGCATGCTAAGCTGACAGCCAAACGACAACTGAGCAAAGCTTTCATGCCCTGCTTTCTTGACAGACGCCGTGAGGGGTTGAGGCATACAGCGTGGTCTTACAAGGGTTCACCGAGGCGATGCACTCAGCCACAGCAGTGCAGGGGTGGGTCTTCAGACACGTACCTTGCTCAGAGGTAGGCTCCTCCTCCAGGGCCCTCTTCTTGGGAATGGGCCTTCGCCCAGTTGCCCTCCGGGGCTTCCTCTCAGCAGAAACTGTGCTGTCGTCAAACCCTGCATAGTGCTCCAGGGGCGGGTAGGGGGTGCTGGTGTAGGGCACACTTAGCCCCTGGGCTGCGAAGCCGCCGATCTGGAGGCTGGCTGGGATGTTCACCCCCTGGCAGAAGCTGAACTCTGCACCCACACATGGAAGGCGTCAGCTGCGGTGCACACGCCTTTTGCATGAGTGCGCTGACCAGCGTTGGCTACTCTGAAGGGGAAGGGACTCCTAACAAGATGTGTCCATAGGTCTGTCTTGAGCTGCAAGGCTGAATATTGCAGGTCAAGGTCACAGCCTGTCTAAAGGTTATTGACAGATGTAGCTAGCACTGCTTCTGCAACTGAGGATCTGAAAAGTACTGCTGGTACATGCACGCAAGGGCTGCACTGCCATATGCTGAAGTGCGCGAAACAAGCGCTTGGGCATGCCTGTGCTGGGCAGAGCAAAGTGCGATGTGCAAAACAGGTGTGGAGCAGCTACCCTCTGGTGTGTAAAAGCACCTACAAGCATAGGCTGCAGACATGTAGCGCCAATGACATATCACTGGCAGAGGCCAAAGAGAGCACACACCTCTGACTTTGGGCATGAGGGAAGTGGGCTGTGGCCCTGTGAGATGACCGGAGAGCCCAACCATGGTCGAGGCGACGAAGCCAGAAGGCATCGTGTTGACGTCTCCGCGCGTACTTGAGCCTGCAGCAGGCTCGAAGACTCAGGCTTTCTTGCAGATCGCCCTACACGTTTCAGGAAACAGGTGTACCCCGCTATGCAAGTACACCACAGCAGCTTGAAGACCAGGCCTTGGAAGGTGACGATCCAGCTCAAGCTGCACCAGACTCCTCGAGAGCCTCGCCAGCAACCTGGGAAGCTGATAGAGGGTGTTGCATGGACGTGTGAGTATGACCAGCTATCCTACCTGACAAGGCGTTTCCCGGTCCCTACGTCGCGCAGACGATGCCCAGGAGTAGTCCCTGTTTCCTGATTACAAGCGAATTGCTGGCCCTAGGCAGCGATAGCGAGAGGACGTTCTGCTGTAATCATGGTCTGCAGCGTGATGCGAGGTGTAGCAAAGCTGCAGCACTCCGTAAGGCTTCTCGCAAGGTATCAGCTTCGATAAGAGAGTCGATAGCACTCTTGAACACTTCCAATTATGCAAACTGTGAAGTCCTGGAGATGCCAGAAACTGGTCGCGGGGTGCATGCACGGGGGGGTCCACCCCCTGGCACCCCCAAATTAGGTCCACCCTGTGCTGCGCCAGAAGACCTCGTGTGACGTATCTTGGACGAGCAGAAATAACTGCAGTGTCATCTTGTCTTGCCCAGGGCCGTCGTTGAATGCTGCAGTACGTCTGAGTGGCGCATAAGCAGGGGAATCATGAAGGAAGGTATCATTGTGCCTGCCGAGGTGCAGACGGCCAACTTCGATTATCTTGCAGTGTCCAGAACTTGAAGCAAAAGCAGAGATCTTCTTCAGAAGGAACTTTGGCCAAAGAGTTTGACGGAGCTGCTTAATGCAGCTCCCGAGTGGGCCTCACCCCGAGCAAGGTAATGCCATCTGTTCAGCCCACTCTAATACACTGGCCGGCTGGCTATTGTCCATAAATTGCATCTGCTGAGCCTACATGCATCCCATGCCATATATGAGTTGCCCTTTGGGCTGCATGAGTGCTCTGCAGCTCACCTGCATTGCAACGTTTTGCAGGCATGCAGGTCCGCCCCGCACCTGGTCCTGCAAGAAAAACACCCAGCAAGAATATTCATCCCGGCTCATGATGTTTTTACCCTGCCAGGAGGGTGTTGAGATAGGATCCCTGTCAGCCTTCAGGCTCTGTCCTGGCAGCCCTATCTGCACATGATCTGCCTGTGCGCCAGTGACCGCTCTGAGGGATCTTAGCCATGCACGCGTCTGTGAAAAGCTTAGCAGCATGCAGTGCTGACAGAGGTTTATTCTGCCCTTTCACTGGCCCAGAGGATAGTGTCAATGCCGAGCTAGGCTCTCTGCAGAGAGCCACATCCCGGGAGCCATCAGAGCGATATTTCTGGTCTGGGACAGAGAGTGGCAGGTGCCTGGCGTATGCAGCCACATGCAATTGCCAGAATACTACCTGGAGGCCCCTGACAGCAGACGCTGCCGAGGCAGACATGCACCCCCAAAGCCGCTCATCTAGGCTAGAAGTGCTGGAGAAGCTACAGCTGCTCCAAGACAGCTCTATACATGACAGAGCGGCCGCGCAGCGGTATTGCATGAACTACATAAGGATATAGGACAGCTGTCAGAAGCAGTTGGCAGCGCACAAGAGCGTTCTCGGGAGGGGGTTGCCAGATCAGACGAATGAGACCAGCGCGCTTGCAACGGTAGGTCATCACGCCAGCTCCACTCACGCACAGCTTGAGTGCTGAGCTTTACTGACGCTCAGCTTTACTGACGCATAGCTTGAGTGCTGAGCTTTACAGCTTGGGTGCTGGCTTCACTGACGCACAGCTGGAGGCCTTCAGGCACTTCCTGGATGGGCTTGAGGGCTGCCTGAATGAGTGCCTTGCTGACTTCCAGACTTCAGCACAGATTTCTGAGACAACTCCACATGAACTCATGGGCCGTGCTCATACAGATGGACAGCGGACAGATTTGATGCGGAGCACAGAGGTGACAGGATAATGAGGCTAAAAGGACACAGAGGGTTTTGAGCATGAGGAGTGCGATTAGGTCCTCACTGACAGTTCAGGAGGCACTGCTTGTGCCTAGGTACTGATGCTCATACCAGATCAGATGGCAGGTCACTCGGACCCACTCTGAAGGCAGTGCATCATTGGAAATAATGCTGGAATCAGTTACAATTGGCATATCCAGACAACAGCCATGAGACACAATACAATTGGACTGCAGCTGGCAGCTAGTACAACAGGCCAGCAGAAGCACTTATGTACTTTTGGCAGCCTTCATCAAATCTGCAGCTTGATAGTAATGTGTCTGGGCCAGTCTTGCGATCAAACACCCAACCAACGCTGGCTCACTCATTCAAATTTGTCTGTTTTCTGACAACATTTCTAGGTCTCTCATGGTGTCACTGGTATAAGCGCACTCAGAATGAAGCTGATATGACCTGTCCTCAACGGCTGCTTATGTATGGTGGTCACATTCTCTCTCGCAGGAGCCATCTAGAGCAAGCTAAGACATCCTGTGCATGCAGACTCCAGGCAGCCTAGCCTGCTGGACTACCTGTCTCCTTGCAAGTCTGCACATGCTTGCCTGTGCAACAGGCCTGATTCTTGCCGGACACATTGCGCGTCATCATGCTACCTAGTCTGCGTTTCTGGTGTACATCCTGGTACACGAAACCCCTGCAGTGCTGCTCATATCACTGCGGTCTCAATGCCCAAGGTGATTACTTGCCTGTCTTCTGTGTTGCATGATGAAATTATCGTGGGAATTTGCTATTGTGCCAACATCCTATGCTGTGGATTCTACGGCCGCAGTAGAAGCCGCTCCAGGGCTGGCAAACAGCTATTATATTGCAGATCGAGCGCTATGCCAGAGACCAGACGCTGCTGTCTGGCTGTTGAAATGTCTTGCCTTTGATGAGTGGCTTCACAACCTTAGCACGCACGTCTGGCTCTGGATCTCTCAGCCATTCTGCGTCTGCACTTATGATCTTGAGTTTCCCATGTATAAGGCCGCAAGCGTTCTAAGGCTGGGCAGCACAGCCCCAGCCACTGCTCTCTGCTGTGACTGCTTGCGGGTGCAGTCTTGCGCTTTTGTGTGGCATCATGATGAGCCTGCCTAGATAGGCACCCACAGCCACTGCGCTGTCAGCGCCCTGAGCTCTGTGACTGTATGATGCAAGGTGCGCGCCTAGACGGGCGCTACCAGCCACTGGGATGTCAGTGCCTGCATCTCTGGGATTGGGCACAGCCCGGGCAGGTGGACCCTGATCTGCCCCCAGGCTGATGTGTGCCTGCTGACGTGGGAGCGCCTCTTGCCGATGGGTGACCATGACTCAGAGCATGGTGTAAATGCTGGGGCGCATTCATCCCACAGGCCCCCTGCAGTCCATGCATGGCAACGTGAGTCCTGCTCATTTGCAGTGCTGCTGGAAATGCAAGTTGGCAAGGCGCAATACAAATTCAGAGTATAGCGTGCTCAGGCGCTGCAGTGCCCTAGATTGCTCTGGAGCATCAAGGAAAGCACAGCTTCACTGCAACACGCACTATGCTCAGAAACACGTCCGGACGACAGCTGTTGCAGCTCACAGCCACCTCTGCAACAGGCCAGAACAGGCTCGTCAAGCTCAGGGTGCATGCTGCAGAAGGGACTCACGTGTGCACAGGCGCGAGTCGGCCACTGGGAGAGGGCTGACTGGCCATGCAGCAGGCGCTGCAGCCCCCGAGTCCTCGCTCATCATGTCCATTGGTACGTCCTCGCTGCCAGGGTTCGCATCCCACCGATGCCAGGGCTGTCCTCGCTCGGGAGGCCCACAGCAGTCTGCTTGCTGACAGCAGTCCCGCTGCCATTGCTCTCTGTCAGCTGAGGGCTTTCCTGCGCGCCCTGGGAGGCAGCGCTGACATCTGGCGCGGTGGCTGGTGATGTGGCGGTGTCTGGGCAGGCCGATGCGGGCAGGCCCCGGTACACAATGCCCACAGTACTGTGGAGGTCCCACGCAGTCTCGTTGCCGTCGGTCTCCATCCCTTCAGGGTTCTCCTGCAAGGCTTGGGAGGCAGCGCTGACAGCTGGCGCGGTGGCTGGGGAGGTGGCAGTGTCTGGGCAGGAGCTGCCCTGAGCGGGCAGGCCGATGTCCAGAGTTGCCATAGTGCTGTCGGAGTTGGATGCAGCCCAATCTGGCTCGCCTTCCTGTGGCACATGATCCTGCAGCACCACAACTCATCATAAGAAATTTGGCATGAGTGTCTGCAAAACAGCTTGTACTTGGCTGGGGCTCTGAAATACAAGCTGTCTAGGGACTGCTGCGAGTTCACAGGACAGGCAAAGAAGGAGCAGACACATGGCGTCCTCACGTCAGATGCAGGACTGCTCACTGGTTGTAGATGCGCACTAACCAGATCATGCCTGCTGGTCTGGCTAGCACATAGAGCAGTGGAGTCCCTGTGTTGCTCTGAGCTGATGACCTCTATGCATGACGACACCGATGCTGGCACATTGAGCACCATTGAGCAGAGCTGCTTGCAGTGAGAAGAATCACCTGGAAGGGAGAGCGCGGGCTGGATCTCCTGCTTATCCTGAATACCCGCTCAGGGTAGACAGGTGGAGGGCAGGGCGATGATGAGGGCGCAACTGGGACCAGCTTCCCCTGGCCGGGATTCTCCTTTGCTAGGGAGTCCTGCAGCAGGCACAGCTCAGCGTAAGACACCAGAGCCACTGTGGTAGGTGTGTTCTGAATTGTGCACTGCCATGCAAGCCCTGCAGATCTCCGAGGGACAGGCAAAACAGGATCAGGCAAGTGGTGGTGAGCTGGCATCAATGGCGTCATGGCGCCGATGTCACACTAATTGGATGCATATTTTATGATGCCTGACGCTGTCACATCATGCAGAGGTGCTTGCGTTGAGAAGAGGCACCTGGTAGGGGGTGATGGGACTGGTCGCCCTCCTCTTCTTGTACACCTGCTGCGGGGTGACAGGTGGCGGGCAGGGGGTGGTGGGGGAGGTGGCTGATTTTGGCCTGCCCTGGCTTGGGGCATCCCTCGCCACTGCGCCCTGCAGCAGCTAAACTCATCATAAGACCACTGTGCCATAGCAAAGCATGTCACCTGCTTACATGCGGTGTTGCATGCACGTGCGCCATTGCAGGAGCTGCTGAGAAGCAAGAGGGCAAATGCACTGTGACATACACAAGCTCTGCAGAGTGCACAGCTGAGTGCACAGCTGTGTCAGGTAATGCAGCTGGTGTGGGTGTCATCATGTGCAATTTTTGCTCTGGGGTGATGAGCTTCATGTGATAGGGCTTGCTGATGTCACCTCAAAAAGTAGAGCAGAACAGAGCACTGCGAAGACGCACCTGTGAGGTAGTCTTGGGGTTGGCTGGGTTGCCTGTCTTGGCCACCTGGGCGGGCACAGGGGAAGGCGCTGCAGGCATCCTGGCGATGCTGGAAGCCTCAGCGGTAGCAGCAGACATGCTGCCTGAGCGCTGCCTGGAGGTCTGTTTCTCTGACAGCTCTTGCATGCTGCAGCTGGTGATGCAGGTAGGCTGTGGGCGAGGCGCTGGCAGCTGCGCACCGTTCACCTGCATACAGAAAGGCTGTGAGACAAGACCAGACAAGCCCACCTGAGGCGCATGAGGCATCTTGACTGACTCGTGAAGGCTTCTAATGCTGCTGCAGCATGCAGCAATGTAGGGACATCACAGGACTGGCCATTAGCAGAGACATCACTTCTTTCTCAAGCCTACTCTGGCTCCTGAGCACCTTGCATTACTGCTCCTTGCTTTAATGATGGATGCCTGGCGCATCCACACTTACAGCAGGCCAGCATTCTCACGAATACACCAGAGCATGCCAGAGCTAGGGCAGGATTACAGCGGGTGAATTACCTGGTAGGGTCCCACTGGTGCTGGTGAAAGGTTGCAGTTGCTGGCGACTGGGCTCTTGGGATTTGTAGGAGGGGACATACGTGCCTTCTTGGCGCATGCCTCTTTGTATCCTGCAGGACACACAGGATCAGTCATCAGCTCAAGGATGCTAGCAGGACTGTCTCATGCCATGAGGCCTTCAGGCAGGCAGCCTGAGCTGTCTTAGTTGTTTGATGTGAAGCCTTGCCAGGGTCACAGAGGCGCCTCACTGCATATGCATGCACTGCCATGCAGGGTGCGCAAGCACGCTGGGAACGCTGCAGGACAGGGAAGTCAGAAGCTCACCATTTTCATTGGAGAAGATGATCCCCTGCTCCCTGATCCTCTTCAGGCACTCCTTGTGAGGGGTCCGCCGCGCAGTGGTCGCGAAGTTTGACGAGACCGGCTTCTTGCCAACCTTGGGGATCACGTTGATCTTGGGGTAGCACGTCTTCATGATGTCCATCGCCATGCTCTCCGTGAGGAAGCTGGCAGGGATGTCCCTCCACTGGCGCAGGTCGTACTCTGCACACGCGCACAGAAGGCGTCAGATTTCGTGTACCAGGCTGCTTTTCCAGTTGCACTGACTGGGCGCTGCCACCTTCCAGAGCAGTTAGAAGTCCTAACGCACTCACGCCTGAGGCTGACAAATACGATCACATGCATGGGTGCCATCAGTCTGTGTACCAGTCTCCCCGGGCATTGCAAAGGTGATAACAGGTCAACAAGTGCTTCACTCATGGCTGCTGCTGTATGAGACTACTATGAGACCACCATTGGCAGCATGCACACATGCAATGCTATTGGCGCCAGTGCCATGCGGTGCAATGCGCTAAAAGAGCGCCTGGGCATGCCTGTTTTGGAAAGTGTTGCAGATGTGCAACGCAGGCAGGTGGTCCAGTACAGCTCTGGCTGTGCATAAGCAAGCGCGTACGGAAGGGTCTGCAGTACCCTGCAGTGCCCCTAGAAATGTGCTGCAAGAGGCCAATGGATGCGCATACCTGTCTTGGGCTGAGTCAGTGGTGTCGGCTGTGGTCCCACGAAGAACTGTCCCTCGTGCGGCCTGGTAGCACACGTAGACGCCATCTCAGAAGCTCTCGCTAGCGCCGAAACCTGCAGTGGGCTCGAACACTCAGCACCTCCGCAGGTCTTCATATATATCTTGGAAGACAAGGGCATCCAAGCGGATTCTCACACGACAGCTCACGAATATGTCCGAAGAGGATGATGTCAGATAGTAAGCTGGCCTGGACACCAGGAAAGTCTTGGCGTGCCAGACAGAAGCTCGGAGAAGGTGATGCCAGTGTGCAAGTTTCTGAACACCTGTGCTCACCTAACAACGCGTTGTTCGCGGCTCGCTCGTGCAGTTGGTGACGGAAGGGAGTCCTTCCTGGCGATACGCAGCTGAGCTCGCGGCTCCTGCAATCAAAGGGTGAAGATGGCCTGTATGTGGAACTGCGTGTTCTACCTCGCTAGTATCCGCGGTGCTGCTCCTGCTTGTGCAAGGCCTACGCTGTCGCTACAGGGTCAACAGCACGAAAGCTCTTGATCTATCAGAACTGCAAATGTGCACACTGTGAAGTCCAGGAGATGCCAGAAACTGGTCGCGGGGTGGATGCACGGGGGGGTCCACCCCCTGGCACCCCCAAATTAGGTCCACCCTATTCTGCGCAGCAGACCTCGTGACGGATCTTGGACAGGCGGAGAAACGTCCAGTGTCATCTGGCATCGCTCAGAGTGGTCATGAATGCATGGCAAAGTGGCCGAGCGGCGCATCAGTGGGGGATAGATATAGTAAGCCTGCACAGGGGTCGCATGTGTAGGGTGCTTCAAACTTCTTGCGGTGCTTCAATTTTCAGCAGAGAGCTCCTCAAAGCGTGGTATTGATGAGAAAAGATCATATAGCAGTTTAATGCAGCTTCCCAAGTGAGCTTCGCCCCGTGTGAAGCGGTGCCATCCAGGCTATAGAGAAGGCAAGCCCTTCCACACGGACATCAGGCCCATTGCATCTACCGGGCTCACGTATGAGTGCTCTGCAGCATGCATGCACTGAGACTCTGCGATGTTGGATAGACTGCGACTATCTGAGGAGAGACAATGATGTGCTGCAGAGACAATTGCAGGGCTCCTCCTCTTGATGGTAGTCGACGCTGCTCCAGCAATGAATGGACTCCTTCGGAAGGCCTTTGCAGCCACGCAGCTGCCCAAAGCAATACCTGATGCGCATTAACGGCAACTGTGACACCCACTGAAGTACCATCAGGTCAGTGCACTGCCAAAGGAACCCACCCTGCCCTGTACCCCAGATGCTTGCCGTCCAGGACATTCATGCAATTGCTGCTTGGTTGTTACCTGACTATTTTAATGACAGTCTGAAGTTCAGTCCTATTGTGCAGGTCATCACCTGGCAGGCAAGCGCCAGGTTCTGAAGCTTCTGATCGGGAATGACGCCACCTGATGTACATTCTAGAGGCCGGACCGCACTGTGACAGCCGAGTCAACTCTGCTGGACAAGGCGCAGCTGCTCGACAACGGTGAGAGCATATCGCTAAAAGGTACTACAGGCATACTAAGAGTCTTTGTGCAATAGCAGCGCTGCACACATAATGCCCCTCTCTTGGCCAATCCATACAGGGGACATGCCTGCTTGCAAGCCCTTGTAGGGGAGAATTGGCCTTGGCAGTACTACAGAGCCTGTTCGTGATGGCCTTTTCAGTGGTGACAGTACACTATGTAGCTGAGCAATTCTCCCCAGTTCAGGCCAACCTTCTAGACGGTGTATGGCTTGCCTGGCTCCGGCATACGCTCATCAAGAGTGTGATGTACAGGGCAAAGCGCCTGCGAATGATAAAAGAGAGTCGAAGAGACGTTCCAGGACTTCTAGTGCGCAATGAGAAATGTCCCGCTTGCCCGCACTAGCAGGAGCAATGCTGGAGGCAGAAGCAGCAAAAACACTGTGTTTGACCATGTAGGCGATGCACGTGTAACGATGAGTACATCGCTTGGCTCAATGCAGCCACATGCATGCGGCATGTAAGTCTGTATACCGTATACAGACAACGTGACAGCACAGCCGAGACAGACAACTCCACTAGGGAAATCTGCAATCTTCAGAGCAGAGCAAGCATGCAAGTTATAGCTGTCCCAGGTTAGTACGCATGCACTCTGACCCTTAATCCTGGCTGGCTCTGCTCTTTGATAGACTCAAAACCAGGGACGTCAGAAGATTTAGACCTGAAGCAATCTGCGTTGCTGAGGATATCAGAAGTGCTGAGTGTTGCTGGGACAATACTTGGCTTTGTGATGTCCCTAGGGCTGTTATGGGCTACATACAGTGCAAGGAGGCAACTCCCTCCTTCCCAATCCAGTTTCCGTGAACGTATCCACATGGCGCACTTGAGCAGTCTGCTGTATGTAGTTGTGCATGCAGTTCTGCCTATGTATGGTAAACCCTGACAGTCCAGTATGATGAGCCCCTTGCATGATTCAGAGACGATATGTCATGCTGCAGAGTCCACTTATCACAGCAGCCAATAGTACGATATTTCGCACGTGTCTGAGGCAACGCTATAAGACTTCATCTAGGCTTGCATGCCTCTCTGCGCTGCCTGGCAAGACCTCTGCAACAAACAACCATCTAGCGTCTGCTAAAATTTATGGGCAGTGCTGTGATGGGAGAGCAACCACAATGCCATGGCTTCAAGCTAGGCCTATCTGGTCTTTCATGTGCTCTGCTGCTGCATAGCAACTTCTCATATGAAATTGCTTGCATTGGGCACAGGAGGTGGTGGTCGGGAGGACTCACTCAACTACCCAGACCCTAGGTTGCAACTGTACAGCTATTGTGTTGCAAGATCGTAATTCAAGAGCTGGGTAGCAGAGCCTCAGCTGATGCTTTCACTGGAGGTGATTGCCACTCTCACTAACGGATTAGGGGCGGGTCCTAGCCATGGTGGCGCCAGAGAGGCGGCCAGCTCGGCAGCAAGAGGGAACCAGGGGGGAGGGGAGAAAAGGCTGCAGAAATACCTCCGGGAGAGGGATGTCTGACTTCAGGGAGCCCAGGTGCATGTGCCAAGACTCTAGTACAGAAGGTCAAATTCCGTGAGTGGGGGGACAACTCTCAGAGCAGGCTCCGCCAGCCAGCGAGCTGCGAGAGTCTGAAGATCTGGGGTGGGGCAGATGTGTATGAAAGCTGCAAACTCTCTCTGGTAGCTGCCCCTGGCGGGTGCAGCAATGTGGGCCATGAGGCTGCTTTGTGCAACTGGAGCAGCACTGGGGCCTTGAGCAGGAGTGGGGGGACCCTCTGCGCTCATGCAATCACCATGAATGCTGCATCTTGTACAGTCATGCCGTGAGGCAAAGAAAGCTGAAGGATTGTAGCAGAGGAAGCAGAAGACGAATGTGGCTAGATTCATGCATCAAGCGTCTATGCAAAATAGCCTCAGGAGAAGCAGGGCCTTTTGAGCTAAGGCTTTCACAGGTACCACCAGGTTTGTAGCTGGCGTGGCTCACAGCCAGCCATCTCATAGGCGCAGACAATCTTATTACCGTCAGGGGGCTTACGTCAATGCATCCTGTTTGAATCTCACCTATGCACAGAGGCAGGTGAGCGGCCTGAGCAGGACCAGGGCGGGACATGGCAGGCGCTGCAGGGTGCTCGTCCTTCACCAGCAGGCTCTGAGGCATGCCCTTGCTCGCATGCGCGGCTTCCGCCTTGATCTCCGGCACGCCTGAAAGAACGCAAGCTGAGTCAGCATAGCGCAGGACTCTGATCAACACATGCGCTCTGAGCAGGGCATCACATAGCTGTTCCATGCACATCAAGCATGAATGTACAAAAGCCCTGGGTGAAGCATGAACATCGAGCAGCATGAGACACACTCTCATGGGAGGCCATTAAGATGTTGGCTGGCAGCGCTCACATGCCACAGGTGTAGACACAGTCACAGGCCTCAGGGTGCATGCAGGATTGCATAGTCACCTAAGGGGCGAGGCAGGAAGGCTGGCTGAGGCAGTTCAGGCGAGGACGCAGCGGGTGCTGCAGCGCCCAAGTCCTCACTCAGGAGGCTGTCCCAGCTGTCACCGCAGAAGTACACCTCCTCAGCCTCGCTCTCAGCCAGGTTGCTGAAGGCCGCGGTCACAGCGGCAGCCAACCACGATTGCGCCACAATCTGAGTGCTTGACCTAACGGGGGTAGGTGTGCCCGGACTTGGTCTGCCCGTGCCCAGAATGCCTTGCGCCTGAGCGCCCTGCGGCGACACACCCCTTTGTGAAACAGCTGTGCCAGTGTGGCAGAGGCTGTTGGATGCAAGCCAACGTGGATCTACTAGCAGGATAGCAGGAGCAAACACAGAGGGCTGGACTCCTCTCACAATTGCAGAAGCACTGAACAGCATCAGCAACGCGAGGCGCCCTGACTCAGGTTTGTTGATCCAGCTGGCACAGGTGTCATCTTAGTGATGCTGATGTTGTGACTTGCACAGCTGAGATTGTCTGAGCCATGGCCTTGTCCTCATGTCGCGTTGAGCATACTGGCTTGTTTTGACAAGATTTACCTGGTAGATGGTATGAGAGAAAGCGCAGCTGCCCTCCTTGTATGAAGGTGCGGCTGGAGGGCCATCTGATGAGATGACTCCCGGTGCGGAAGCACGACTGTTGTCCATGGGGAGTGCTGGAGCGGCATCGCTGCTGCCAGCTGCAGCTTCTGCCTTGTGGGTGGTTGCGCGGCCGTCAGCGTAGCGGAAGGGTGACGCCACATTGTGCGCCTGCATAGAGAAAGCAGATGGGGTCAGCAAACCTGTCGTCTATAAAACAGCAACATCTGAGGCACATGCTCTCGTTATTGGCGATCCCTGGTACTGCTGCAGCATGCGTCAGAGAGTGAGAGGGTAACATTAGTCCTCCAACACCAGCATGAATCAGCAGCTGTGCAGAAGAAGGAGGAAGGAGGACTGCAAGATCTCCATGAGCCATATCAATCCCCAGGCACGCAAAGTATGTCACCTGGATCATTAACTCGACACAAGGTCTCATATACATGACCCAGTCACTCTAGGCGGGGACTTCAGGGGTTGGCTGCACCTTTGGGGGTGTTGTTGGTGCAAGGACAGCGCTCTGGTTGCTGGCATCTGAGGAGGCAGCATCTGTTTGGGACCCTGCCTTGGCCCTCTTTGTGGAGCGTGCTAGGTGCTCTGCACAGCACACATCACCAGCTCAGGATGGGGACGGGAGTGCTTCAATGCATAAGCCTACGAGCCCTATGTTACATACTTGCAGATGCACTGCTTCACCTGCAGAGTCTGTCACAATAGGCAGTGACATTCTTAACCAGCAGCCACCTCATTACAAAGCAGCACTGCTGCAGACAACACTGACACTACATTTCCTGAGCTAAAGAACGGCCACTGAAGCCCTTCTGAGTCTCAAGCCTTCTGTTTGCCTAGGTGTTATTGGACACCAGTGAAGGGCTCAGGCAAGACTGCTGACATCATGCAAGAGGAGGCACTCAAACGCACCCTCTTCGTCACTGCTAGCAGCCCCTTGCCTGGCCCTCTTCTTGCCAGCCTGGCGGGAGGACGCCCTGCTGGGCAGCCCGCTGCCCGCTGCGCTGCCCAGGACAAAGTCCTCGTCCATTGGGTCATCAATGTATCCCACCACCTCCTCAGACAGGCTTCCAGGCATTGGGGTCTCCTCTGCCTGGAGATTGCTGCTCTGCCTCAGGTGTGAGGGCCGCTTGGCCTTTGTGACAGTGGGATTGCAAACCTTGTCAAGGCTCCTGCAATACATCAAGCAGCCCTTTTAAGATTCTGATATAAGACCTCAAGGCATCAGGTGGGGATGTGCAGCACGTCTGGAAGTCGCCCTGACATGCATGACTGTGCAAAGCAAGCTGACAACAGACAGGCCCTACGTTGCTCAGATGTAAGTCTAGGAAGATGTCCAGCTCGAGTGGCCGATCAAAGCACTATGCACAAGCTGAAAGGTTTTCTGCACAGGCCCTACTCTAGGCAGTCATGCGCGCCAGAGCAGCTTGACAGCACCTGCTCGGGCGTGTGCTGAGGCACTTGGCGGCTTGATGAAGGGCGCCAGGTAGCATGGTAGCCTCTGAGGACTGTGCAACGGTGGTCCAGACGCTTGTAGCTGGCACAGCGTCTCTGAGGGAGGCCTGACTGTTTTGGCGATGCGCTGCGCTGATGCGGCCCCTGCCAGTTGTTCTGGCGCGCCTCGGAACTGCTGCAGAGGTAGAAGGCAGCGCATCTGCGGCGCTAGCTGTTGCCTGATTGAACCCTCCCTGGCTGAGCGGCATCCTGCATACATGCATAACTTATGAGACGTTCGAAAAGGTATTATATGCTTTTTAGTACTACTAGCATGGTCTCTCAGTGCACCCAATGGCAACTGCTTCAACTTCTCTGCAAGACATGAGGAGTTCCTCTTCTATATGCGCAAACATCCCTATCTTAGCTGGATCTGTGAGACCTACTCATCCTTAGCCTCAGCCAGCCAGAGCTGTCATCACATGGGTCGTCATTCTGATGCTGCTTCAGTAGATGCGAAAAGTGCTGACAATATCAAATATTTGACATTTGCCAATATTGACAGCCCTTGAGCGCAAGGCGCGCTAAAGGAGCGCATAGCCATGCCTCTCTCAGGCAAAAGGACAGCCTGCCGGCATGCAGTGCAAGCAAGAGCCTAGATCGTCTCTGGTAAATGGTGCAGCAACTCTGCAACGATGGTTCGCTCTATATGCCCCTGTCTGGGTATCAGCAGCAGGCAGGTAAGCGAGCACACCTGCCCTCCTCAGTCCTTCTCCGGCCTTATTTCCCTGCAAAAGAGCCAGAAATTCTAGCATAGGCCTTGGGGCCACCGTGAGAAGCCATCGTGGAAGCTACACAAGGGCCTATCAACGCCCACACTGCGCTCAGGCGGACCTATATCCCTCACAGATCTTCCTGATATACCACAGGTGTTCAAATGCCTCCTGAGGCCGTGGCACAGTGCCAGAAACTCATATAACAAGACCTATGAAGGCCTTAGATTCATAGGGAGTGCTCGATGCCTTGAAGGAGTTGAGGCGCCATTGCAGAAGCACAAAACAGACGGTCTAGGCACATATCATTGATCAGCTTTGCTTACCTCCTCCGCGCTGCTCCGTCTCCCTCTGCTACACTAGAGGGCTAAAAACTGCTCCCTCTTTACTATACGCAGCCGGTATGGCGTCTTCAGGAGCCACAGCTTGAGATTTTCACTCCAGAAGTTCCCTGCAACTTCCTTGACTGCTCCAGCACACTGGCACCCGCAGCCCAGCTGCACCACTTGGAAAGCCTTGAGTAGATATTTTAACGTTGCAATAAAGCGAGCTGTAGCTCCGCGAACGCTTCGCATGTGACAACAATGTAGCCCAGGAGCGAACAACTAGAAGCTGTAGGGTGGATGCACGGGGGGGTCTAAACCCTGTCACCCCTAGATTAGATCCACCCTGTGCTGCGCAAGGAGATCGATCAGGGCCTCGTGACGTATCTTGGACAGGCGGAGGATCGCGCACTGTTACCCCAAGATGCTGCAGTGACCATTGGAAGTGGTAATATGCCAGAGTGGCCCGAAAGAGTAAATAGGGAAGAAGGGGCAGTATTGAGCCTGCACAATCGGCCTGGCAAGGCTGTGCAGGAGCAGCCTCTGAAGCTCTTGCGGTACGCTAAGCTCGCTTAAGACGCGAGATCTCAATTTGCAGTACAAGTGGACCCAATTCTGCAAGCATGCTCAGTGCAGCTCCTGAGGGGGACCTCTACCCATGCAATGTACTGCATCCCTGCAAATGGTGACCCCACTGCCAAGGAAGGACCCCTGCTTTCTGCTTTCAGCTTGCTTACAAGTGGCACTTCAAGGCAAGGATCATCAGGACATTGGGCCCTGCATTGCACCATTCTGGTGCTCAAAAGCGCAAGCGGCGCGTTGGGAATATGCATATGCAAGCAAGTCTGGTCATTGGCAATCACATGGGCCGCGGCGGGCATCAATCGTTCAATGTGTTCAGTACTTTCAAGTGTCTCTGAGCTCGAGCTGTACCTCTGTTCTCAGATGTTTTTCATACACGGGCTTGCGCTTGGCTGTACAAAGGTGTCTCTGTGATGCTGCCTTTCTCCACCAGCAGGGAGCAACAGCTCAGGTGTCGCACAGCTCAGCTGTTGTCACTGCGCAACCTCAGAGATGCAAGGTACACTGCGTCACGCCATGGTGGCTGAGGCGCAATTTGCAGTCACAAGCCCTGTACACTTCTGTCAGGTGATCACTCATGAGACCCGAACGGGGTCAGTAAGCTGCTTTCTCTGAAGCTGCTCTTCTGAAGTGATGCCAAGCACTGTCGGTTTTGCTTAGTAGAGCGAGCTATATAAAACTTCCCCTCAGCCTTTTCAATGCCTGATTGCCTTCTGTTGTGCTCGGCGTCATCTCTTCCCGCCATGCCTGCTGAGCAGGGTCTGACCCGCATCCCCTGAAGGGCGTTTGATGCAATAGCGGGGGCAGGGCTGGCAACTAGGAAATCACCCGCAGCGCTTGATACTGGGCATCAACTGTACCAGAATTACTGCCCTCAAGCGGGCACTTGCCAGCCTACAGGGAGCTGCGCATGCCCATAGCCCTGGAACCTGGCAGTGCTGTGCAAGTGGGAGTAGGTCTGCACAACCGGGCGGCATGCTGCTGAGAAAGGTCCGCCTGCATGCGCAAACCCCTGCTGATATAAAGCATACAGCATGCCTCTGCTTGAAGGGATGCTAATGTGGGCAGGCGCTGTAAAGCTGATGATCACCACTTGCACTCAGAGCATCAGAGGAGTGCAGAGAACACCAGCACTGTGATGACAGCATAGCAAGCAATGAGCTTTCTGTAGTTGCCAATGAGATGACAGCTGGCACAAGACAGGTGTGCCAAAGCAGGCTCACGGGCCTCAGGGAGCATGCTTGACAGAGTGCTGACCTGTGCAGAGAGGGCGGTAGGCTGACTGAGGAGACTTGGGGGCGCATGCAGCGGGCGCTGCAGCGGCCAAGGCTGCACTCATCAGGCTGAAGGACTCGCTCTCCAGGAGAGCATCAAACACAGCGCCGCCAGCTGTCTCTGGAACTGGCGGCAGCTGAGAGGAAGTGGCTGTGCTCAGCGGGCTGTAAGGGGTCGAGGTGCCCAGGATGTGCCCAAAAGCTGGTGTGTAGGGGCTCAGGGCATCGCACATCAGAGGCCCCTGCACCAGCACAGCTCATCAGATCCCTGTGCCATCATGTCAAGCGCTGCTGGACTGCAAGCTGGTTCTGCAAGCAATTTCATTCTTGCAAGCAGGCCTTCTAACTAGTACAGGTGTTTTCCAGCAATGCAGACCCATGCGCCCAGTCATATCCTCACTGATGCAGATGGTGCAGGTGTCAGGTTACTGCTGCTGTCGTCTTGAATTGGTGAGATGCAAAGGTGATGTTGTTTGGTGGTAATAATTATGGAGCAGAGCAGCTGACCAGGTGGAAGGTGCACCTGATAGGATGGAAAGCCGTATTCGCTGACTGCGTGGTACATCTGCGAAAGCATTGCTGCTGGGCGCGAGAAGGATGCCTCGAATGCAGAGGCCTCAAACGCAGAGGGGGCAGCGCAGGTGGTGCCTGAGTAACACGTCTGGGACGCGTAGTAGGTTCTGTCCATTGCTGTGCCGGTAGTCGCGTCTCCAAGGTGACGTTCTGGCGCTGGGACAGCATCCGCCTGCATTGGAAAATCACATGTAGTCAGCAGATATGCAGGCTTGACAATACCACCTGAGGCACATGGGGTATTTCGGCTGCTGTTTAATAGCCCGCTGATGGCGCTGTGGTACTTGCAAATGTTGGGTCAGGGGCACCAGTTAGCAGCAAGGCGTGCACCATAGTAGGCAGGAGCGGGAATGCACGCGTGTTCTGGTGGCCAGGTCAGGAATCACAGATGCCTGTTGTCAGGCAGGTAGAAGGGTGTTTGCGGGGTGTACCTGCCAGGCAGCTGCCGAGAAGGGCGCGGAAGCCTGTCCAGTGGTGACTATATCAGCTGCTGAGATGGGCGCAGAAGCCTGGCCAGTGGTGATGCTACAGGCTGTGTGTGCCAGCGGCCATAACCTGGCTCGTTTGCTGCAGCGCTGGGGATGACCTGCAAGACAACCACCAACGTCATCAGCCATGAATCCCCTCCAATGGAGCGCGGTACCGTTCTGCTTGTCACATAGATGCACCTGGGGATTGCAGGCTATGTGATGGCATGGGATAACACGATGTGGCTGTGCTGCAGAAAGGGCAGTCCCCCTGCTACGGGGAAGCACTGCTGTAGACCACTGTACTCACAGAAGCTGATGCAGACCTTCTTCTTTAGAGGTATACCAATGGCTTTCTTGTCTGGGATTGGCGGGCAAATGTGAGGCATTCAGGAAAGGTGTAAGAGGAGGCGGTTGAACATACCCTCATCATTGGTGTCCTCATCACTGGAAGGCTCCTGCCTGGACCTCTTCCTGAGAGCCTCTCTCTTGGCAGGCGTCCTGGGCTGCCAGCTGCCCTCTGCCCGGCCCGGCACATACTCAGGGTCTTGAGGATCGCCCACGTCCTTCTCACAGACACTGTCCTCCTCAGTGCTGGGAGGATCCTGCCTGGGCTTCATCCTGGGGCGCTGCTTTTCTGCTACCTTTTTGGGCTGCCCGCTGCCCTGGGTGCTGCCCGGCGCAGGTTCTGCCTGCTGAGGGCTACTGGTCTCCTCCTTGCTGACAGTGTGCTTCACGCTGCTGCGAGGCTCCTGTCTGTGCCTCGTAGACTCAGCCAGCTGCTTAGGAACCTCCTTCCTTGCTGGTGTCTTGGGCTGCCCGCTGCCCTCTGCCGTGCCCGGGACATAGTCCTCATCCTGAGGATCGCCCATCTCGGCCTCACTCACAGCGTCCTCTGCAGCCTCTACACTGCTGTCTGCATCGCTGCAAGGGTCCTGCCCGTACCTCTTGGGCCGAGTCTGCTGCCTGGAACGCTCCTTCCTGGCTGGCATCTTGGGCTGCCCGCTGCCCTCTGCCCTGCCTGGCAGGTGCTCCTTGTCCTGAGGATCGCTCATGACCTCCTCCCTGACGTCAGTGTCTTCTGCAGCGCCTAAACTGCTGTCTGCCTCGCTGGAAAATTCCTGCCTGCGCCTCTTGGGCCGAGCCTGCTGCCTCCGACGCTGCTTCTGTGCTGGCGTCTTGGGCTGCCCGCTGCCCTGTCTCCTGCCTCGGACATACTCCCCCTCCTGAGGGCTTTCCACGTCCTCCTTACTGACAGTGTCCTGTGCAGCGTCCAAAATGCTGTCTGCATCGCTGGAAAGGTCCCGCCTGTGCCTCTTAGGCCGAGCCTGCTGACTGGGACGCTCCTCCTCTGCTGCCTTCTTGGGCAGCACGCTGCCCCTTGCCCTGCCCAACAGACACTCCTCGTCCTGAGAGTCGCTGGTCTCGTCCTCGTAGATGATATCTTCAGCAGGTTCCTTGTCCAGGAAGCCGGGCCCTGGAACAGTGTCTGCCTGAAGCTCCCCCACTTTCCGCATTTTCTGAGGACGCCCCTCCTTCTGGTTCTTTGCAGTGTCCCTGCAGTGCATAGCCATCCCTGCTCAGACCCTATCAATCCAGAACTGTGGCATCAGCGCTGGCAACGTGGATGTACAACCCCTTGCAGGCAGTGCATTCCCTAGCAGCAAGCAGACTGTAATATCATCATGATGCTGCCAGGTACCCATCTTGCAGAGTGGTGATATGCACCTGCTGTCACATCTGCTGATCTTGCCCTAGCCAATGCCATGCTCATGCAAGTGAAGTCTGCAGCGCTTCATCATGACAGGGTGTGTGAGGATCGTCTGCACCGCTGAGTGCAGCAGCGCTCGCAAGTCTCTTGCCAGAGTGTGGGCGAGAGAGCTCACCCATCAAAGGCTCCACTCGTCCTCCAGAGGCGCGCACTCTGCAAGCGCCTGCGCTGGAAGGCTGGCTGCGCCTCTCTATGTGCGCTGCGCCAACCTGGCGCCCGGTAGCTGCTCCATCAACAGTGTGTGTCGGCATGCCCGAATCCTTCTGAGGGTTTCTGCCTGCCTGCGCACATGAACAGAGATGTCAACGCCAGCCAGTATGCTTCGTGGCTGATCCGTGAAGCCATATCAAAGGTCAGGGACGCCGTCCTACAGGCGCCCTAGGTCCAGCCTCCGAAGCTAAGTCAGACTGTGCTTGCCTATCAGTCATGAGCCCTGTCAAGGCTTACAGACTGTTCCATGGGACTTTCAGGAGGGGCATGAATGTGTGCAGATGCCACTGTGGATATTCGAAGTGCTACCGGCACACAGCTGTCGAGTAATGCTAGTTGCGCCAGAGCAGCGCTAGAATGCGCTGATGTGGTGTCAGCTGAGGCGCTCTGTTGGCATGGCTGATATGATACTGGAGAGGGTAGCAGCCCTCGAACATGCAGTGTTGTCAGAATCAGGAGGCTTTTGCAGAAACGTCCCCCAAATCGGGTTCCCGGTTCGAGCACAGTCTGTGCAGGTGCATTGCCAAGTGGTGGATAGCTGTGCACACCTTCATTCACCTCCTTGTCTGTTGACTGTCGGTCCTGGTCGTGACCCTGCAAAAGGAGCGAGCTGCGCTTGATGCAGGTATATAATGATATGGACGCACAAAACAAGCAATCAGGAGTCAACTCAGGGCTCCAGGGTCTTGAGCAGATTCAGCACTTCTCAGATCGTCTTATATATTATGCGGCACAAGATGATTCCAGAGCGGCGCACACGTCTCACAAAGCGATAAAACATGGTCCCCATCACCATGTCAGAGTGCCTAAGGGCTCTCGTTGGCTGCCGAGCCGTCCACAGAAAAGCTTGTGAAGGCGATGCCAAGTGCAGAAGGGCTGGCCAGTTTGCTCACCTCACAGTCGTGGTTGTCCACCCCTCTCTGGTGTCTCGTGAGCTGGTGAAGGCCTCTTATGTGCTGTCCGGAGGCGGCGAAGCGGCCTCGGTCAGCGGAAGGACCACAACTCTCTCCTTGCCTCTGCACGCTAGCAAGCGCCACTGCCGAAAGCCTCGCTATTCCCTCGTTTATCAAAGAGCGTGATGAACAACGCACTCCGTACCCTGTTATGTCCGGAACTCTGCAGCAACACTTCAACTCTGAGCAGCAAGACAGAAACTCTGGGTGGACATTTGGGGGGGTGGTCCTGGGGGGTCCCCCAGATTAGGTCACCCCTCTGTGGGTTCCGGAATCGATCAGGTCCTCCGTGACGGATCTTGGACAGGCAGAGGACCCTGCAAAGCCGTCTGCAGGTTTCTAAAATGCTGCCATAAGAGCCTGCAGTCCGCCAAGCTGTTCACACAATGAGCGAGATGGAGACATGGAAGGTCTCAGCCTGAGCAATCGGAACCAGAGATTATGCAGGGTCTGTCCTGCACGCTCTTGCGCTTTGCAAGGCTTGAGCTAGAGCTCTCAAATTCCATTGAATGAGGCTTCGGTCATGGCTCAGGGAGACCAGCACAGAGCAAGCTTCCGAGTGGGCCCTGTTCCAGCCTGGGGCAACTTTAGCGGTGGCCTGCTTCCCTACCGTGAGGGCAGTTCCTGGTCCTTCCAGAACTCAATTAGCATCCTTTCTATGCTCAGCCAGCATCGGGAACCAGCATGGCTGGCTGAGCCAAGTACATATGCTGGTGCGGGATGCAGATGCCCATCCACTCACAGCACCCTTTGGACAGTCTCCTAGAAGCTTTAGGCCCCTCCAGGTCGTACTCCTCACAGCACATATTGATTTTGAGCCATGCATGGCATAGATTTGACATCCAAAGCGCATCTCAACGCAGGCGCATAAGCGGCCTAGAAGAACATTCCCCAGGTTCCCGCTCTGCAGCAAGACTCTGAGGCAGTTGCCATGTACATGACAAGGATACCTCTGCCTTCACATGGTGTCGACTCAACAGTCAAGGCCGGTGAATTGCATGCATGTGTGCCATGTGGTGGCGTGCAGGACAGACGACGCTCAGGAGCATCAAGGCAGCTGAAACGGGCTGTAGCTATTTTGTGGAGTGTGTGAACGTCACAGAGCGAGAAGACCCTCTAGGTGTGCAGCCAATATCTGTGCGCGTTGGAAGCCAGATGATGCATGCCTTGGGCCCAGCCCAGGCTGCTGAAACTAAGAATAAGACTAGCAGCTGTGACAATTGCTGGGAATATGCTGCGCATTTAAGACAAGCGCGGTGTCTCGTGACGCCATGCCCATGTAGAAAGTGTCCTGCGAGGTATCTGAGATCCTCCTCTTGCCGGCATTAGCTAGTAATGCTGTTGTATTGGGCAGGAGGAGGCAGGAGTAAGGAGGCGAAGAGGAAAAGACAATCCATGACAATCCCAGTACAATGCGGAATTCCTTGGCTGCCCTACAGACGGCAGCTGTAAAGACAGTAGTGCGGATGCCACAATGCTTGATGGGACTTATCACCTGTGCTCACCATGTAGGCAGTCACCGTGAAAGCGAGTCTTGATCGTTGCAGCTGTAAGAATCTATCGCTTCTTACAGCTGCACAGTTGCAATCAGCAAGTAGGCAACGCCTCAACTCAGACACAGCATGTTTGTGTGTCCGTATTGTTATCTGTAAGCGGACCCTTCTGCTAAAGGAACATCCGCATGCGCCAAAGCTACTGCAAGGGTACCAGTTTATGACCTGCACGGAAAACAGGCAGGGCATTGTGTGGCTTGCCAATCCAATTGACTCAGTTTCTCAAGCCCTCATCGTCAAGCCCTCATCAACAAAGGCCTTGCAAGCCTGGAAGCCACTGCAAGCACTGCCACCAAGGCTGATACTAAAAGCACAAAGAAGGAACGCTTGATGCGCCCATATATGGCCGAGTACGACGACCTCTGAATGGTCATCATCGGCACCAAATTAGGATCAGCAAAGCTGCTGGGGAAGGCGCGGTGCAGCCACCCATGGATGAGCAGATGCGTCTGGAAGATCCAGTAGCTCAGGTTCAGCTTCCCTCTGAAGCCCGCAAAGGCCTCCGCCTACAAAGGCAGCACCTTGCTCATCAATGACACACCTTGCATATCCTTTATGTACGGGTTGCTATGGCCAAGTCAGGCTAACATGAGGCCTTACTGAGCAGCCATCCCAGGTGTACTGTGCATCTCAGAAGACTGTCAGGGCAGATGGACAGAAGACCATGATCAGAATGTGGTGCATGGTCAGGGCTGTCAAACGTGCACATCACAGGGATTGAGGGGCTCATCAGGGCGATGAGTATTGAACTGCCCACCTGATGGTCCATGGTGCCCAAAGCGTGCACGTCAGGCTTCCGCTGCCGCTCATAGCGCTCCAGCGCAGCGTCGATACTGTCAGGCTCCCGAGCCACAATGTCTCCCAGAACCGAGCAGTCCTGCGCCAAAGGCACCACAGATCTTTGTACCCAGCGGCAAGATCACCCTCTACTGCCAGGCGCATTGACGTGTCTGCTCTGCATGCTGCTCTGCATTGAAGGCTGCAAGCAATGGCACAGAGCTCCATACGGATGGCTGCACCCCGAGAGTACAGCTGGGAGACCACCCTCTCAGGTGCTTTCAGTAGGGTCACGAACAATATCAGTTACTTATGTCAGGCTGTCGCAGTGCATTCTAACAATTTAAAGCATAGACAGGATACAGCCTCGCAGCTGTATGGCTGACATGGCAGCTGGAGTCCCCAGCAACAACACAGAGAGCGAAGTGTGAGGCATGAGCATCTCAGAATGCATCTGCACCACTGCGTCCATATTTGTATACTGCAGATAGGACAGTCCACACCTCTAGAGCAGAGTTGACGCCCTGGCCGAAGGCAGCGGACACGGCGTGCGCTGCATCCCCGAGCAGCACCACTCGCGGCGCTGTCAGGCGCGAGACCTGCAGCGTGCTCCCACTAGTGTACCACGGCCGCTCCGTGAACTGCTGCGCGATGTCCCTCCTCATCTCCTGCAGATCAGAAGTATACAACGATAAGGTGTCAAGCTCCCTCCTGTGGTGCCTGAAGGTGCACCCCACAAAGATATTGTGTACTGCAACGAAGATGGCGCCAGTCAAGAATGCTGGGGCACAGGCAGCTGCACTATGGCCTGCTCTTGTTTCCAGTATGATGGTAGTTGTGATATCCTTTGCAGAATGCTAAATATCAAGCAGGCTGTAGAAGTACCTAGCCGAGGTCAAGTCAGAGTCCTGCTTTGACAGTCAGCTCTATGGAAGATAGGAGTTGACAACGTCACCTCAGGATACATAGTCAGGCCGCTCATTGCTCTACAATAGTCATCAGCAGTCTTGAACATCCCACCGCTGCCCGCTTCAGTGTAGTCCGCCCTCGTGTATGAGATGCCACCTGTACAGATGACTGGCATCACTTGCCATGGCATGAAGCACCAGCAACGTCCACAGGCGTCACATGCTACATACACCGGGTATGCTTAAGGCAAGGATGCGCAGAAGTATGGCAACGCAATCATTCGTGTGCCCAGAGAGCTGTGACAATGTGTTAAAGACAGCTCTGGGTTGCAAGGAAGGCACTCAGAACAGACATGTTGCTCACCGGAGTAAGTGCCATCTGAATGGTTGTGGATAAAGAACAGGCCAACGCTGAGAGGCGGTGGGCTGTCTATGTAGTAGAAGCGCAGCACCGTTGCTGTTTTGTCCAGCTCCCCTGCAGCAGAACGTCCAGCTATGACTTCCATCAGAGGTTTCAGTCAGCTCTCATGGCACAGGTCCAAGGCTCAGAGTCTTGCCAATCTGCTAGTGTGTCGATCTCAACATGTGCATGCACAACGCTACACCATCAGCTGGCGATGGTGACAGTCCATACAGCTGGGGGTCCAGCACTGACGCATGCAGACATCAAGATTGGGTCAGCATACAAGCTATAAGACTCTGCAGGAAAGCTGGGAGCAGGGAGCGCAGGTGTGGCACCTTTATGGGTGCTCATCTTTGCGCCAGGAGGCGGCCTTACTCGGTGGAAGAACTTGTCGATACGGTGCATCCGCCCAAACCACTCCTGCTTGAAACCTGCTATCTGCCTACTAACCTCATCCCTGCACATAGCACCATAGCTCAAGCTATCAGGGCGAGAATCTGACCACCTGTGACACATCTTGACCCTAAAGCAGGCTGATGGACAGAGCATCAAGTCAGGCTGGCAAGCTGGAAAGCAATGAATTGCAGCTTGCAGATTCAGCACATCACCATGATGAACGTCCCCTAAAGCATGCAACAGCACATTAATTCCAGGGAATTGTTGTGAGCATTACCTGACTCTGCTGTTCACCCCATCCGCGCCAATGAGGAGGTCATAGTCCACCTTAGCGCTGGACCCATCCTGACCAAAAGTCACTGTCCTGTTGGATATGTCAACTGCCTGCATCAGTGTTTGCCAATGTCAGCGCCAGGGCCTCTTGACATCCACACCAGCCATTGGCATGTAGGGCAAGATCGAAATGCTCTTAACCTGAGCCGGTAAAACAGCTTTAGACCCGACAACGCACACAGTGTGAAGCTGCCAGATGGAACGCCCTACTTGTCAAGCATGAACGTCTTCCTGGCAGCTGCACAGTGTACAAGTCCGGGCAACCCATAAAGCATGCGCAGAGTGATTTGGCTATGTCTGCAGCTGCAGATGACCATAACACTGCAGCGTGTCTGCAAGCCTGGGTAGCACTAAGTGAGCATGCTTGCACAGGCATGGGATATCAGCAAAGCCCTGCAGCGTGAGGATTTGGCGAATGTCTCTGGGTGTCTAAAACCTCATCTGCCATTGAATTTCTTCAGGAGGCACATGCAGCCACCTGACAGGGGGTAGACCAGCGAAAGGGTATACAGATGCTGCAGCTTGTCGGGAAGCCTGGCCCTAAAGCTTCCCCATCATGATCGCAAAGACAGAGAAGGCCTGGCAAGACCAGAAACGGCTGTTGCTGGGAAGGGTTGGTGGAGGACGCCACCTGGCAGGGGTGGGACCAGTGAAAGGGTATGAAGATGCTGCGGCTTGTCGGAAAGTCTCGCCCAAAAAGGTTCCCCATCATGAATGCAAAGACAAAGAAGGGCCGGAAAGACCAGGAATGCCTGTTGTTGGGAAGGGTTGGTGCAGGAGGCCACCTGGCAGGGGTGGGACCAGTAAAAGGGTATGAAGATGCTGCACCTTGTGGGGAAGCCTGGCCCAAGAGGTTTCCCATCATGATTGCAAAGACAGAGAAGGCCCGGAAAGACCAGAAACGTCTGCTGTCAAGAAAGTTTGGTGGAAGAGGCCACCTGGCAGGGGTGGGACCAGTGGAAGGTGATGCGGTCGGGCGCTATGCGCTGCGCTTCGTCCACGAGGTGACGCACCAGCTCCATCCGCTCGATGAGCACTTTTGCGCTCATTGGCGCATGGAACACCTGCAGAGACACAAAGTCTCTCACAGACAAGACAGCACAGGCATGTCACAGAAAAGCGCAGCATGGCAGCCTCTTGCGGTCCAGTTCCATGCGCTTGACCAGCACTTCGCGCTCACTGGTCGACAACCTGCATAGCCATGCAGCTCAAGTAGCCAGGACAGCACAGACATGTCACAGCAAAGCGTAACATGGCAGGCGTGCTGTCCTGTCTGTAAGAGGCTCCATATCTTTGCAGGTGTTTCACAACCCAATGAGCGCAGATGTAGGCATCCAGCGCATGGACCAGAACCCTAGCATCACTGCGCCCCTGCGATCCAGCTCCAAGTAGGTGTAGCAATGCAGGAAAGTGCAGCATTGCTGCCTCCTTCGCCCCAGCGTTGTCCATCTCGTGAGCACTCAGGCCTTGAATGAATATAACACACATGCACAGAGCTCTACAATGTACCAGGTCAGGCGAGCGCAGCAAGGTGTGTGCAAGGATACATGCTCATGTTCCTCGTCACAGATCAGACACCCTCCTGTTCAGCCAGTCAGGAGAAAGGGAGTGTCTCTGATCATGATTAGGCCAAGGTGATTTAGAGTAGCAGGACTTGGTATTGAAAATTCAGGCGGAATGCTAACCTCCTGTATGGATCCATTCTGGGACTGGAGCAGGCTGCCTCTGTAGGGAAATGCCCTGAAGCGGCTCATGTCCACTCCAACCTGAATGCAATGCCGCCTTGAAGCCATATACTGTGATGCGTACACCTGCATCCTTAGGCATTGCCCTTGGCTATGTGCAAGGGGAAGGCACTGTCACTATGGGCGCACTCTCACGCCGTGCCTGAATAGCTTAGGGCAGCACCTTTTCAACAGCACCCATGCCTCTGTGTGACATCGCCAGGTGGTATGAACGGTCCAGATTTCTGTGTACTGGGTCTGGAAGGGCTCTTTGCTCGTATACCTGCACACACGGACAGATGCGCTAATCTGCGTTGTTGTGACGGAAGGGCATCATGCATAGGTTGATGATGCTCTTGCACTGCTGCTGCATGATGCGTGCAGCATCACAGTGGGGTCGATGTCGGAATTTGGGCAGCTGACTTGCCTCAACATGGTAGTTCTGCTTTGCCAGGTAGATAGCAGCAAGGGCGCCCGCAGGACCTGCCCCAACAATCACTACCTTTCCCCGAGAAATGCCATGCCTGCATAGTAACGCAATATGCGTCCTTTGTCTTTGTCAGCTCAGGTGCTGAGAAGTTCCTCCCATACAGTGTAATGGAAGGTAGCTGACGTGTATGGTCATGGTTACATGGAAAGAGCAGGCAGACAGCGCGCACTCCGTCTCCTCCCGAGATTCCAATAGCTCAGTCTGGGCTACTGGCCGCGAGGCTAAGCGCTTTCTGCTGTGAGGCTTGCTCATGGCTTCTTTCTGCAGGAATGGTGCCAGTCAAGTCTAAGCATACTCTGCAAGGCTTGCAGCATAGACGCGGATTGCACAGAATGTATATAGACGCGTCATAAGGGTTTTACATCGGTGCAGAGGGTCAGGCAGTGCATGTCCAGTGAAACTCACCGAGGCATGGCCAATATTACATCGCCTAAAGATTGGCTGTCCGGCCGCCCATAAGGTCCTATCGAGCTTAAAAGCATTATTCCGACAGATGCATCGAGTTTTGCAACCTAACGGAAGCGTTTGAGATGCTACAGCTATCATGATGCCATGTTATACACACTTTCCCACTGGTTCTGCTGCACTGCTACGACCGTACAGAAGACACAAGTGACTGCAAAAGGTTGTCTTGTGCTATTACAAGCAGCTTTGCAGACTGGAAGAGATGTGACGTAGAGCACATGGATCCTTGGACTTGGTCACATGCCAAATCTGTCTCAGGACACCGTGCAACCATTTCCGACATGAAGATGGGACAGACCCAACAAAGCATACACCAGGACAATGGCATACTTATCTCATCACTCTGAGACCGTTCCCACTCGTATCAATGTCGAGCGCTATATCTGAGATCGCCTGAATAATATGCCTACTCATGCCCTCCGAGGGAGGCTCAGGCATCTGATGACCGTGTAACACTGCTATAGAGAGTTTTGGTCATGCTCAAGATATCGAGCTCAGCCTGAAGAAAGGAGGGGTACGGCGCTGTGACCCACTTGCAGAAGCGATGTCCCCATCCACATGGAATGCAGTGGAGTATTATCAAATCTACTCACATAGCTGATACATGGGGATTTATGTGCAGCATGGAGGGCGAGTGCCCTGCCCACAATGAGTGCCAGCGGTCAGCAAGCAGAAGCGTTAGACCTAAGAGTCACCAGGTCTCCTTCACGACGTCCACTCTCCGGCTGCAGATTGCCTCTGAGGAGCCAAAGGCGGCCAGGCTCGAGAGAGAGCCCCTCCTTCAAGACCAGATCAGCACATCTAGGGCTGGGGCGTCTCACAGAACAGCTGCCAGCTTTTCTTTTCTGGATGGGAGCAGCAGTAGCCGCATGCCCAGCACAGCCAAGCAGCCAGGGCTGTACATGTCCTCCGCAGCAGGAAGGAGGAAAGGGACCCGGGAGGAGTTTGATATGAGCTACGTATTCTCTGAAGGCCCGGAAGACAAGGGTGTTGTGCCGCTCATCACTGTTGGCAGCGTATTCAGCATCTTCAAAAGGAGGTACGCTTATTCCCAGATACTGAGACAGACATGCAGCCAGCCTCCAATGTACACCATTGTGTAGGACAATAGCTGCTGCAAGCACTGGCTTTAGTATGGTCGCCAAATAGCAAGCAATGCACAGCCCGAAAGACTGACGTATGGGCGCAATGACAAATATATGCTTCGGCATGGGCTGAGATCTGCCTCAACGCAGGGCCCGTCAGCTGATCCAACTTGACGGGCGCTCATTCACCTCGCCAACAGTATTTTCCTGTGTGCAGGGAACTCTTCACGCCCCCTGGCGTCTCTGTGGGTACCGTGCTGCTGCAAGCGCTGCAGCACAAAAGGGCGCCCAGCATCGAGTGGCTGCTGGACGACATGAAAATAGGCACGCAAGTTGCCATGCAGGTGGGTCACTGAGGGGCATGCATGCGTGTTGAGAGGGCCCTGATCTCAAACAAGAAGGAAAGCGCTGTGCTAGGACAGCTGGCAGTCTGTCTCGGTACCCTGAAGGTTTCCCAGGCATTGCGAGGGACGTATATGGGGTGAAATGCAGCACTGCAGGTGACGTGAAAGATGCCATTCCTTGGTGAAATGTCGGTCCTTGTTGCAGTTATGACCCAGCAGATTGTGGTTTCCCTCTCCATCACGGGACATGACGTTGCTCGGCAGCACACTTAGCTGGGTCATAGGAAGAAGCGCGGACGTGCTGCAAGCCGCGTAGCTCCTGTGATGTATGCTCTCTGTAGAGTGGTCCCTGGTGTTCCGAGCATCGGCCACAAGAAGCTCGCGGGTGACTGACTGCCTGTGAGGAATGTCGAACTTGCAGGGTGGCAAGGTGATGAGCTGGGTCACCCAAGAGTCTGCGAAGGAGGCTCAGCGATCTCGGGAGGTCTTTCGGGAGGTGTTGGAGCGGCCGGCTGCCGGCACACCGCCTCACAGGCGCTCTGACTCAGGCGGGTCCAGAGGAAAGCAACCCCTGCACAGCAAAGGTGCTTTTCGGCACTCCCAATGCACTTTGTGTGCTGTGCCTTGTCAGCTATCAGAGGCAGCCTATGCGGTCAGCCTTGTGGTGTGGGATTAGCCCTTCAGCTATGTGACGAGCTGAATGCAGTCCTCCGGGTTGTGCTCAGAGTGCAAGTCTGATGCCAGGCATCAGCAGGGTGCTCTGCATCAAACTTGCTGCTGTGCCTCCAGCTAGTCACATAGCACTCATTACATACATTGACCATGTGCTGATAATGCAGAGGGTGTGAGGCCCAAGGAGGAGGACTCCACATCAGCTACTGTGAGGAAGGCCTTTCCAAGACCGCCTTCCTTCCTGCTACCCAAGCACTTCTGGCTACCCGGAGCCAAGCCACCCACGGAACCTTCAGATATGACAGGCATGCCCCTGTCGTGCTGTCACTGCCAATGTACACGTCAAGCCATCCTGTCATTCTGACACCTGGTGCTAGACCTGCACCATGGCAGCAGAACCGTATCATGCTTGTTGACACCTTCCGTCCAAGCTGGGCAAGCGTAGCTCTCCTGCATCCAGGAGACTATCACACAGACGTTGGCTTGATAGTGATCAATGCCATGAAAGCCTGTCACCTTTCTAGATAGGAAGGCATGGCGCAAGATGCAGCAGTCCCTCTATGCTGTTGTTATGAGACAGCTGACGCAATAACTTGGTGTAGGTGTACCAGGAGGTGTACCAGGGGATTACGACCCTGCCAATGTCTACGTGAGGTCCCTGGAAATTGTTGGATCGGCGCCTCTGGTGCACATGATCAACGCGCTGAAGGGAAACCCGCCAGAGTGCGGCTTCCAGCTGGAGCCTGATCAGGTGCGACGCTTAGCCTTGCTTGTCAAGTGTCCTGGTACGGGGCTCCTCAGGCAGCTTGGCATGCTGCAAAGGAAGAGAAGGCTTGTGACTCTGAGGCAGTCATACCTGTGACCAGGCCGAGTGCTCTTGCTTGCTGTGAACAGATGTTGTATCCCTCTGCCTCTAAAGTGTCATTTGACATTAGCCTCAGCTTCAGCATATCTGAACCCCTTGACATGGCTCGTGCAGGAGCAGAGTGCCCTAGACACTCATGCTACATGGCAGCGTAAGCAGCAGGCTCTAAGAGCCAAGGACCCAGACTCAGCTAGAGCGACAGGTGGAAGTTCCACTGACAGCACTAGCAGTGGCAGTGAGCAGAGGAGTCTGACGTCCAAGACTGGGAGCCTCAACAGCGGAGAGATGCCCGTTTTCAGGCTGCCCGGGGTCCTGATTAGGCTGCCCACAGCTGTGGGCATTGTCAGCTTCAGCCCTCTGTTCCTCTCCAAGGAGCAGCTGACTAGGACGTGGGTGAGCACACCTCTCCATGCCCCCTTTGAGAGTGCCGGGGAGAGAGGGAAAATACATTGCATCTCTTCCAGCTACCTAGGTCTGATATATGTGCGACCCCCCTTGGGGTCAGTGCCACAATATATGCCCAAACTATCTGTGACATCCTTGGCCAGGCTCTGCCTTTTTGTGGCGAGATGCAATGGCAGAAGCCTTGCTACTGGAGTTTGTTGTTGGCCCTGCTGTATGGGTATCATCATGTATGCGAGCATATGCGGCATAGAATTCTGTGAGCGATTTGGACATTGCTTGAGCAGAGTGCTCCTCGGGCTGTTCTATGCGGCAGCCGTGCCATGTACTAAAGGCCAAAAAAAGTCATGGCGACCTTGTCGGCAAGATGATTGGCCCAAGCAACCCGCCCTCTCAAGGACGCAGGAACTGCCTTGCTCTTCGTGAAGGACAGAAAAGTGGTCCTCCTTGGAGCACTGAGGGACTAAAGTGGAGAAATTCACTTCATTGAGAGGCACGTTGCCTATACAGGGCGCTATCCGGGCGGTGCACTGGCGGTGGCTGATGCGCCAGCGCCGCAGGGAGCGCCGGCAGCTGCGCCTCAACATCGAGCAGCTGGCAGCCGGACTGGCAGGTGACCTGTCTGGCTGTCAAACCTGGCATGCACATTATGTCAGCCTCATGGGTCTGACAATGATAATGGCTAGCAAATGGGGCATTGCATCAGAGCGGTGCTGACTTGTTCCCACAATATTGTCCTCAATCCCACGGACAGAAGAAAGTGGAAGCGGCAGATATAATTGACGTTGCTTCATGCGCATGCTTGAGCGTGTCTGTGGGTCCTGATGATGCTGCTGGATGTTAGAGGCCATGTGTCAGTCCCACAGTAACATCAGTCAGCCACGGACAAGCTACCTCAATCCAGTTGTGCAGTGAAGTCCCATCAGCCTTAGCAGCGCAACATGGGAAATGGGTACTGCATCTGTTAGGAATTTGAGCTAAATCAGGGTTGTCATGCAGGGGTGCGCGTCAGCCCTCCTGCGCTGCCGCCTGCAGCAGCGTCAGCAGCGCGGCCGGGCGAGGAGGAGGACGAGGAGGGCATGGACGAGCCGCCAGAGGTGAAGCAGTTCCTGCAGGAGCTGGGCGAGGGCGGCCGGGCTGCCCAGGAGCCCGGCCTGCCCGAGGATGGGCTGCCCGCCAGTGGTGCGCGCCTGGCTTCCTGTGGCATCAGTGCAGGTCTTTCATCAATTGCTGTTTGATAATGACAGAGCAATCAGTCAGGATCACACTGCCATGCATGTGCACGGTCCTGGGTTTTGTGCTCATCATATATGAAGAGCACTTCCTTTAAGGGATGCACACACTGGACTTATTGCTGGAGGTGGAGCAGAGAAGGCCTGAATGGTCACTGCCGCCCATATGTTGTGCAAATTTATCGTCTCTCCATGTTGGCCAAGGCCTCATGCAGCCGCTTGTATCTGCGTGGATGCATGAGTACGTGATTACAGTGCATGCAAGGCTCATGGGAGGTTGCCTGGCGCAGGGGTGGGCTTTGCGCTGGTGAGCTGCGCCACAGGGACGCTCAGCCTGGGGATGCGCTGCATCGAGCAAGTGTGCAACCAGGCAGAGAGGCTCTTCAGCCTCACCCCTGTGGGTGAGCGCCTGCCCTGCCTCGCTTCAAGCACTGCATCTGCCCTGGCACACAGCACTCGGCACTTTGCGTCACCCCATCTGTGGTGTGGGTTGATGCAAACGCGCTACCCAAGTAGGGGGAAGCAATGTCAGGCTCACATGTCGTGCTCTCTTCTGGCTGCTGTGTGCGGTGCTGGCAACACCGCGACCCCAGCAAAGGAAGGCAGAGCTGTGTGAGAGGTGTCGGTATCTATAGTCTCTTGAACAAGATGGGGGTGTCTTGCGCAGGGAAGCAGGCGCTGGGGTTCCTGCCCGAGCCGCTGATTAGCGTCCACTCCCTGGGGGCGCTGGCGGAGCGCACAAACGCGCAGAACATGCGCGTCCTGTACGACCTGGCGCAGGAGGGCGCATTCGGCCCAGGCGTGGACGTGACGCCAGCTTCCGGCCAGGAGGAAGCCGCCAGCCAAGAGGAAGCCAGCAGTGCAGACAGCACCATTGCACACTCAGCAGCCAGTGTAGAGGGCGTTCCAAAGCTCTCTGCAGGCGGTGACATAGAGGGCAGTACTCCAAAGATGCAGAGCTATCCTGTGGAGCAGATATCTGATCGGGACGTTGGACCTAGCGGCAGCACAGCAGCTGATGCCACCTCAGCAAACAGCACAAGCAGCATGGAGCCTGTGAGTCAGGGGCAGGGGTTGACAGAGCTTCATACAGGTGACCATAGCAGGGAAATCGAGCAGGATAGCATCAGTCCTCACAGGCGCTCCCGCCTGGGCAATTTCCTAGGCAGGCTCAGGCGGAGAAAGCAACCAGCTCCAGCCCCTGTGCAAGCGTCTCAAAGCATGCAGAGTGCTCAGTCTTTAGACCAGAGCTCTCCTGACACACAGCAGCATACACCGGGAGCTGGCGGTGAACAATCAGAGACAGCTGCAGCATGCGGAGATACACCCAGACAGCTTGAAGAGAGCAGTGCTCGTGAGGCCCAAAGTGGCGAGCGCAGCAGCAGTGAGAGGTTTGGGCCAGCACAGCACGCTGCCAGCTTAGTGTCCTCTGGGTCTCAGGAGAGCAAAGAGAGCAGCAGCAGCATGAAGGCAGCAAAGGACGCCCAGGGGGAGCATTCTTTGACAGTGTCAACTGATGAAGGGGCAGAGCTGCCAGACGTGCGCCTGGATTGGTCCGTGATGAACGAGAGCATGATGCACTCGCTGCACAACTTTGTCACCACGCTCACCACCGCCCTCATAGCGCAGGTGAGCATCCCAGCAGCCTCTGTGCATGTCACGCACACTCTCTACACACATCATGCTGCACATACTCCTGCTTGATGTGGCTGGTGTCCTGGCGTGCAGTTCTGCATGTTGAGAATCATGAATTTTCAGATTGAGCAGAATACACTTGACTCATTGCTTGTGGCACAGTGCACTGAATGCCGCAGCAAAGGACTGCAGTCAAAGGGCGCGATGCATGTAGCTACAGCTGCAGAGGTTTCTTGACTGCAACCATCATGCTACATTGTGCTGCAGCCCCTGCACAGCCCAGGCTCTGGGGTGAATGTTATTGATTGTGCGAGTCCCACTGCAGTCGCTTGGGATGCAAGTCATGGGCGTTCCAGGCTTGAAGCGCCCCAGAGGAAGGTCGAGAGGCTCGGCAGGCAATCATCAGGAACAGCGCAGCAGCAGCGCTGACGCAGACAGGGATGCGAAGCATGCAGTGTCCGATCAGGACCTCGACAGGGCAATTGTGCCATTCGAAGAGTCTGAGCCCAGGCAGCAGGAAGATGTTGCGGCTGTTGGAGTTGAGCGGTACGCCGGAGACATGGAGATCATTTTTAATCCCGACAAGGTGAGCCTTGCGCCTTTGCCAGGTCACAGGGCACCCTTGTGTATGCCAGCCAAGCCAGCCATCAGAGCTTCTGTTGAGAGCCAGTGTCGCTGTTCAGAAACGGGCTTTTTGAGTTGACCGCTCACAGGTGACAACCTTTGCTTGTGTGCATGTCAGGGGACTACAGCTGGGGAATCACAATGTGCTACTATAATCTCTCCCAGACACAATTTGCAGTGGTTGTTCGACCGGCTTCCTTAGCATCATTGTGCATTGCTCGCAGGTGGCAGGATTGGAAGTGGATCAAGATGAGGAGGAAAAGACCTTGAAGGGGTTGCTCATGGTGGGCCACCTTGACATTGACCCCAAGGGCGAAGAGATGCCGTGGCCCATCCCTGCAATCGGCTTTGGCAATGGGGCGCACCTGGCTCGGGCAGAGCTTCGCTGCACCTCTGAGGTGCCTCATGGGAAGGCAACATGACAGGGCAGGCAGGGCCGGCGTGAGCGGTGATTTGAAGTTTCTACCAGATCATGCCCAAGGGCCCATATCGTGGCACCCGCCCCTCCAATTGTGAGGGGCAGCCCTACATGCTGAATGATATGGAATTCTTCCTATTTCACAAGAAAGACCTGTCATAGAAGACCAACAGAGGGGTCAAATCAGTACATCATGATGGCATCCTCAACGCCCTCCCCACTCACAAAGCAGTTGCAAGCTGATACAACTCCTAACTATAGTGGAGGAGTCTTCCACATTGTACAAGAGCTGAAATACCATAATTAAAGACTTTATACGGTACATGGAGATGGATTTGTTTCCTAGGGCAGCTGCTAGATCACCTTGGTTACACAATGTTCTTTTCGCATGTGAAGGCCCTGTCTTGCGTTCAATAAGTTATGCCTGCACGCCTAAACAAGATGGGTGATGAAGAGCTCTCACAGGCTGTGATCCAGTGCACATTGGCGTAAGGTCTTCAGTTGCAGAGGCGCGCTTTCACAGGCTTCACAGATGGCACTTAGTGAGACCCATGTTTGCCAGACATAGTACTTACACTTAATGTCAAGCTGCTAAGAAGATCCTAGGGAATTGCCCTGCTGCCACTGTGTGTCTTGCAACTAGCAAAGCAGGTTTGACCCATCTGAGCAAATGCAAATTCGCTACTTTCGTGTTGATAGAGACTAGGAGGAGGACTTTCGGCTTCGGGCTTGAGCTTCAAGGGCTTGCAAATCATCCCGCAAATTCACTAGCCGTTCATGCAGCATATCCCTCGCCCCTTGCCTCTGCAATGCATGCAAATGTTTGCCGCTTGGGGTCAGAAAGTGTCGAATAAGGACTCGGCTATGTAGGGAGGGTGTGCGTGTTAAACAATATCATGGTGAAGATATAGGAGGCCAGCACTTTGCACATGCATGGGGTGGGGTGGTCGCTTCTGCTCATACGGTTTTCCCCGACATAGTATCCAGATCGTCCAGACCAAACAGCTATTCATCAGGTGTGAGAGTTTCCACTGTGACTGGCGGAGGAAACTGCCCTCACCGAAGAAGGAAGCATCCTAGCAGGAGTTGATGGTTTCGTGGAGGGTCTGCCTGGAGGGACTCTGGGGTCGAGGAATGCGGTCTTCCTGTCGAGGTCTTGCAGACTCTTCAGCACACTGTTCATTCGCCATGTCACCTCCTCCCTGGCTTCACGGCTCTGCATGGGTGTTGCTTGCTATTTGAAGCCAGGAAGTGCAAACTTCAACTCGATTGTGACCATCAAGTCAGTCTGTGGGGTAAAAGTCGCAACTCGAGGAAGGCTAAGCTGGTCAGCACCTGTCGGATTATCTCGTCCACGTCCTGCTCCGGGTCCTTTGCCAAAGGCTCATTGGAGCTATCATCCTTCTCGACGGGACTGGAGCTTCTACTGTCCTCGAGAGTGCAATGTTGGAGGTCCCTGACGGAAGCATTCATTGAACATAGTCTTAGACACATGATGATTGTCTTCGAGGCGACTGCAAGATTGCCAGAGTAGTTCTGAAGAGGTTTAGGAAGTTGACATCCAGGCAGCAATGCAAGTGCGGACGTCCCTGATCACCATGCTCTCATATATGCGCATGAGTTTCTAATGAGCTACAAACAATGGAGGTGCTGCATGCCTCAAAGCAATGACTCAGCTGCACTATGTGAACATGGCGAGACAATTCACAACACATATTGCAAATGTCCCCTCACATCTGTACACTGCAGGTGCATACATCTTGCCGCAGTGCGCCCAACACAAATCTTACACACAGTTTGTATCCTAGACTCTGAGACCGGCTCCCATCAGGTGGGAGCCTCGTGATGAGAAGCCCAAGCCCCCCCAAATCCCTTGAAAGATGTAGCTTGGAGACAGTTCAACTTTTGACAGCATTGACATACTATCTCTGATGTGCTTGCATCCGTCTTCTTTCCTGCTCATATTGTCTAGCCTGTGTCGGATCTGCCAGGAGAACGCTCAATTCTGCATATACCGTTGCCCATCATCTTGCTCTTCACAAGAGACCACTGATCACTCAAACAAAAGAATTCTGGAGCCCAGGCACTCATATCGTACTCATCAGCTCCCCGCACTCATGCTCCTCCATTGCTGTTGTTCTTTGAAGGCGGCGCGTCTGGGACCTGCAAGAGACAGCGACAGAATAAGCCGTACTCAAGCCGCCAGAACAAATATGAGACAGCTGCACCAGGATGTGGCCATGCAGTGCCCCAGTCAGCAGCAGCGCCCCAGTGAGGAGTATGTAGCTTTAGTCTCGCAAATACATGGCTTGCGAGGGCAAAAGAGATACCTTGGGGTCATCTGCCTTGCTCTGAGTTGTGGTGGGCGCTCGGGACTGCACGTCCGCGCCACCGGACTGCTTCTGCGCTGTTGTCTGCTTCTTTGCCGCTTCCTGCTCCTTCAGCTGCCTGCAGCATCAGAAGCCAGACCTCTCATATCCACTCTGTGCACCTGTCATGCTGCCACTCGACAGCGCAAGCACATGCGGTTTCCTGGACTGCATGGGAGCCTCAGGGATGTGTAGGTGGCAAGCAATGCCTTCTCTTGCAGCTCACCACAGGCGCATCTGCCAGCACTTCACCAGCATGCTGGCAGATGCATGACATGGAAGAGCTTAAGAAGGCGCAGCTTGCTATGATGCCACATCTGCTTTCCTTGACAGGGCCTGCCTATACCACTGAGGGCCACTATGCAGGAGAGAACAGCAGCACCCCTGATGCTGCCGCCCTTCTCATTGTCACACGGGTTGGTCATGCCGCTGTATGCAGCACTGACTGCAACACAGGAGGAGCAACTTTTGACATATCTCGTCTAGTGGCAGAGGCGCCCTGATTGGGGCTCCCAAGGGTCCTGTATGCCACCGACAGGCATGTCCTCCTATGGGCGCATCTCTGGGCTCCTGTGTGGCGCCATGCAACAAGACCGCTGTATGGGGCCATGCAAAGGGGCGCCAGCAGCGCACCTGAACTTTTCCCCCTTCTTCTTGCCGCGGGGGTTGGCCGTCAGCCGCTTCTCCTCCACTGCTGTCGCGTCCACGTCGATCACTGCGCCGTTGCTGAACGCGCTCGACGAGCTCGAGGCTGCAGTGCAATAGGCAATGTCAGGACATACCCACAGCCTTCAGCTATTGTGATGGAACTTCTGCGGGCTGCAAGAGTGCCCAGGTTCAGGGCAGCCACTATTGTAGGAATGGCACGATGATCGGCGTGTACACCACAGCAGGCACCTGCTGCTTGGCCATGACTTGCAAGATGCTCGACGAGCTCGAGGCTGCAGTGCAACCGGCAATGTCAGTACATCTGGCATTTTACGGGAACACAGCAGGCGCGCTGCAGTGAGATGAGCAATATCAGGGCTCCCGGGGGGTGATAGATCAGACCAGTACAGCTGGCTGTGTCGGATCCGAAATGGGTTCCAGAGGGCACAGGCGGAGCTGCAGCCCTTGTGGCTGCAGAATGCCTGACGTCCACTGTCTTTCAATTGCTGACACAGGTGCATCTCAAAGCGAGAGGCACCAGGGTGCCCAAAAGTCTGGTTAGGCCATGCGCGGCCAGAACAGCCATAACTGGATCATGCATGTTGCGTCTTTGACCGTCGCCAGCGTGAAAGGAGAGTCACATGTGGTGGGCTGTGTGCTTAGGTTGTCGGTGGCCTGACACGGGCGCGCCAGGCCACGCGTGCTTTCCCAGCACCTCTGCTGTAGCAAACGCGTATACCTCCCGCATGATGGCAGCACCGCGAGCGGTAATGTAATTTGCTGAGCGCTGTGCTTGAGGTTGCGTTTCACACACTATACAAAGGCGGGTGGTGTGCACTGTGAAGAGCCTAACACAATGCTCGATTGTGTCAGGCCAGTTACAATGGCTTATCACCAGCCGTTGCAGAGGGCGTGAGGTTCCAAACAGACTTGGCCTTCTGTGATTGGGGCAGAAAGGCCCCCACAGTCTGGAAACTGACCAGAGCACAGCCTAGCCTCAGGCTAGGCAGGCTCCTGCTCCTTCCGGCTCTTTCTCCTTCAGGCTCAAGAGGATGCAAACCAGCCTAGGTGAGAGGCCAAGTAAGGGGTTGAGATGACGCATGCTTACCTGAGCTCTGACTCCGGCCGCTGCCTCCTGCTGTGGCGCTTGCAATCTCCGGAGGCGCAGTGTTTTGCTTGAGCCAGAGCTGCACACACAGCGTGCTTCAATTCCAGCTTGCAGGCCTTTCAAGGGTGGCTCAGCTGTTGGCTCTACCTGATTGCATTGGACCAGAACAACTATTCAGTCACGCTTGCTTGGAGGCTGATGCTCTAGCAGTCTTGCTGGTCACGAGACAGCAGCAGGTGCCCCAGACAGATGTTGCACAAAGATGAATGTACCTGCTGCGCTGTGCTGAGGATGTTGTTGATGAACCAGTAGATTGTCAGACCGGAGGGCACGTTGAGCGAGAACCAGCCTGCACCAGGCCAAAGCACATCAGATACACGACCTTCCACAAAAGCAGCCCTTGCCCGCCTGGCTGTTGCCTGCCTCCAGGCATCACAGCACCCCAACACAAAACTTGCCTTTAGCCAAAGACCTCTGCTGGCAGTAGTCAGGAATCCATGCTGCCAAGAGACGCATGGTGCAGGGCGCACATCACAGGAGGCAAGGCCAGCGCTTCACAAGAATCTAGCAGGGAATGTTGTGTACAGGGCATCATGCAGCTATGCTCAGGCATCGGGCAGGCATGTTCACGACGACTCACCAATCATGAGGGGCAGGAATTTGAGGATCCATTGGGTAGACTGCTGGCTGGGGTCGGTGGAAGGGGGACTGATGACCTTCTGGGACACGTACTGGGACACCACCAGCAGCACTGGCAGCACCAGGTATGCTGAGGCATCATGCCAGCCGATTGGCGGGGCGCCATTCTGCAGAGGGAACAGCCAGCTCCCGCCTCCCTGCAGCATCAGGAGGCTGCTCAGAGCACCACCGTGCTGCACCACAGTGCTAGTCCAGCCTGTCAGAATGCCTGAAAAAGCTACTCCTGTCAGCTCCACTCCCACTGTTTGTTGGGCTGTGACCGGCCATCAGCCATTGTGCAGAGGAAAGAGCCAGCTCCTGCTTCCCTACATCATCAGGAGGCTACTTAAAGCATAGCAGGGTGCGTCAGTAGCGCTGATGGTCCTGTGCACGCCTCAAAAGCTTCATTTCCCCGCCACCCTTCCTGGGCGCTCTTCTTTGGACTGTAATCTTCTGCATTGCAAGCACTCAGTCCCATTGCAGTCATAACAGTCTGACATAGAAAGCAGGGCAGACTGGGCGAGCTAGGTGTATCAGCATGCGTGATTCACAGCAAACTCTGCTGGAAACGCTGGTCACAGGTGGCCAGCGAGTGGGGGAAGGGTTGTAGAAATGTCCAGGGCCTAAGGTTGTTCATAGGCGGATTGAAGGCCGCCCTGCACCGTAGGATGGCCACTGGTGGCGTCTGCTGTGGCAAAGACCTTCACATACCCCAGCGCCGGAACCGGAAACCCAGCCCTGGGGCCCTGGCTTTGCATCTCCTGATCTGTCTACCCCAAAAGCGCAGCTTGCACTGTGCCCTCCAGATGCCACTTGCAGGGAAGCTGCTTGTGGCAACAAGCACTGTAGCAGTGGCACGTAATCCAGCGTCACATGCAGACATGGCGCTATGAACTGCTCTGCATGTGCTGCATGACATGAAGCAGGTGTAGCAAAGTAACTCTGACGTTGCTGCCGTCCTCTCTTGATCTAGAGTATCGAAGAGTACTCTCTCCAAGGTAAACCAGTCCCATACACCTCTGTCTGCCTAATAATGCCTAAGTCTTCCTGATAATGCTGGGTCTTCTACCAACTCTTTGCCTCACAATTATGCTTGGGAAGGGGCCGGGAGAACTTGGCAAGAGGATAGCAGTAGGGAGAAAGACTTACAGCTTTCTGGGCAGCCATGCTGGTGGGCCCTGCAAGGGAGGGAATCCAGAAGAAGCCATCCGTGAGCAGGCCCTCGTCGGCCACGTTAGACAGCGCCCTGTAGAGGCCAATCCACACTGGGAGCGTGATGAGCGTGGGCAGGCAGCCCGCCAAGGGGTTGACCTTTGCCTCCTGGTACAGCCTGGCAATCTCCACCTGAACACATGCCAGCAAAACCTCATGATGTTGCCACTACCCATAACAGGGCTCCACCTGGTTGCAGCATCACGCATATCTGGCAACGTTCTGCCAGTCGTAGAGAGCAACACAGAACAGCCCATAAAGGTGCTTCCACCCCATCGAAAGCAGATCACTCATGTCAGCTGCACTGCACATGATGGCCTGTGCGGACAGCATGCATCCCCGCGGATGGCACTATAATATGCGCTTGCTCAAACATGCATTGAAAGAGCAGTCTCAATGGAGGTGCACGGTGATGGTGAGACGACTGCGTGCATGTTTGTAAAAGAACATACCTGTGCCTCCTGGGGATCTCTGCCCTTGTACTTCTCCTGGATCTCCTTCACCCTTGGTTGCAAGGCCTGGATGGCAACAGTGCTCTCCACCTGCACACAGAGCAGCCTTCAGGCTGATCAGGGCATGGGCATGGGCAATTAGGCAGCCTCTGCAATCACATGGATCCATTTTGCTGCAGGCTAGACCAGAGGGTGCAAAAAGCATGATCTTATCGCATTTTCATCAATGCGGGCAAGACCAGAAGGCGCAAAATCTATGACTGCATGAAATCCACAACATTGCAGGCAGGACCAAAGCTAGTGCTGAAAACCTGCTAGCAATGTGACTGGTCTGACAGCAGCACACCTGCTTCTTGGAGAGAGGGAACGTCAGCCCCTTGACCAGGACTGTCAACAGGATGATTGCAAATCCGTAGGAGTATGGTACACCAATGTTTGACAACCCTGAGTCCAGAGCCTGCACAGCAGCGCATGCGCGTCACAAAGGGTTGCTTGCCGTCCATCACATGCCCCTTGATCTCTGCTGATGAAACAGAGGTCTCTGAACATGGACGGCGCTGGCAGCGTCTGGCCACATTGGTATCTCAGCACTGCTACAGCATAATGTGGAAGAGTTGCATGCCGACAGCATCAGCACTCTCCACCAGTCCAGCAGGGCAAGTGGCAAATTCAGTCATGCGTCACCTCGATGCCCTGCTTGCCACTAGCTCTGCTATGTCATGCAGAGCGCTGCAAGCTGTCAGCATGCAAGGTTCTGATGTGAGGTTACAATACGACTACTACACACCTAGGACCCACCGTTGTGCCAGATGAGTATCTTGCGCTTGATCTGGTTTCATGTCAAAGGGCGCACCTTCAGCACAGTCTCAAGGGGTCCTGTCAGGAACCCGAACCAGCCATTGTCCTTCTTGGTGATGGTATCAGCCGCTGCATCTGTGGCTGACTGCACTGCTGCGCCCGCGGACGCTGCTGCCTCGGTGACGCCCTCTGGCAGTGTGGCTGCCGCCACGTCAGCCAGTGTCATCATCGACACAGTCAGCTTCGCGGCCAAGTGATCAAGTGCTGATGGGCCCCTGCAATCACACCTAGAGTCAGCTCACCGAAGGTGGGAAGGGCCAAGTGACCTCAGGTATCTGCTGGGGGGTCCCTGCAAACACGACACGGCTTTGGGTACAAAGGGCCGTCAGACCTTGACCAGCTGGCTGCAAATGCAATGCTGATGGCTCTGTTATTCTCAAAGCTTTATATCTCTCTGATGTTTCAGGGTATCTCAGAAGGGCAAGAGCTCTGAAGTGTCTGCTGGGGCGTCTCAGCATGGTAGAGCATGGTATTTCAGGGCAAGGCACAGACACACGGGCAAAGACGAGGCACACAAATGTCTTTTTCCAGGACATTGGAACAACATAACACACATACAAGCCTAGAGGATCTCAGACTTAGGTCTCTGAAGATTTTGCAGCACCGGGAAGTGGAAGCGCATGCACCTCTTACGAGCTTATCTGTGCTTCCACTTTAATCTACAATGCTGCAGTCCCTCAGAGGCCTAAGAGGAGCTGATAAGCTTTATAGAAAGGAGCTAGCAGAGACTCACGTGCTGCCAATGAGTGCCTCAGCAGCCTGGCGCAGGGGCTCCTCTGCTCCATAGAGAGACGCCTGCACCGCCACAGGCCGCCTGCCATGCCGCACAGGCGCTCTTCTGCCAAGGCCTGACAAGCCTGCAGGCAGAAAGCAAGCTCATACAGGCTGCACTGCTGCAGCAGTGGCACGGGATACAAGGCACTTGACTTCTTTGTCAATGTGGATGTTTCTGGAGCCTGCAGCGTGCGCCTCGCGGCCAGGAAAGCTCTGATTGTTGATCAAGACGGTGTGGGTGATAAATTATGCTCGGCAGCGCAAAGCATAGCAGAGCGGACATCCACGTCTCAGGCTGTGACAGCGCTGCAAAGACCGACCTGGGAGGGCTGACGGCACAGTCACCGCCATTCTTCCGGATGGTGTTGCCTGCTGTGCATTCCTGCATGTGCACCACCGATGGGACCGGCACAGAAGTGGTGCTGGTGCTGTAAGCACTAAAAGCTGAAAAGGACCAGCCCACTCCCATGTCGCTGCTCAACAAGGCTGTATGGATTAGATAGTTCCAGCTGCTTTCAAAACAATATTCCTATGAAGCGGCATACCGAAGAGCAAGCGGGCTGCAAGTGCAGCGCAATGCCATCTGGACCCAAGGTGACTGTCAACTGTCCTTGTCGCGGTGTATGCAGCTGATGAGCGGTTAGAACGATTGAGGATGATCCAAAGCCTACTTTGCTGTCTTTGCGCGGCTTGGTGCGCGTATATTCTGAAAGCACGAAAGGGAGGACAGCAGCGAGGGCTGGCTGCTGACTGGATCATGATCCAATGGCCGCATGCCATAAGTCTTTTATTTTATAGCTTTTGTGTTGCGCTCACCCGAATCAGTATCCCAAGACTTCTGTTGTCGTAGCTACCGGACTTTCGTAGCACTGTGCCAGGCGATGAAGTTGTAGAGGGGTGTAAGAGATCCCTGCTTGCTGCAAAGTCACAGACATTGTCGCAGAATCAGCCCAGATCAATGCAGAGGTCACTAGGCCTTCTCAATACGCCCTTGGCTTCAACATCGGGGCGCTGCGATGCATATAGCCTGTCCTCGGGGCATTTCCACTGCCTGGGCAGACAGCACCTAAGGGTGCCCTCACAAAGCAGGTGAGAGGTCTGGTCAGCTTTAAGGCAATCTTAGACTTGCAATTGTACTTTGCTTCAATTTTGGCGCTGTAACAGTTGACCAAGGGCTGTCTTGCGCGCGCAGATCACCTTCTAGGCAATCCCCGAAAGTATGGGCCTCTGCTCAGAATCCGGCATACAAGGCCCAGCAGCTCTGGAAAAATGCCAGAAACGAAGTCGACTACAAAGCAAGCCAGTTGAAACAGCAGTTCATGTGCGCATCTCCTTCAGGGCCTCAGACCTTTGCCTCTCACTCATGCGTCCTGGGCTCAAAACTATATCAGTCCCTTGCCTGGACCCCCCGCATTCCTTTGTGCAGGGCGCTGCCTCCCATTGTGGCCTTGATACACTTCTTCCAGGCTTTGAGGATGCGATTGCAGCCAGCCATGGACCGCCTGTTAGCATGGAAGGAAGCCGCTGATGCATGGTGGGGCATCCGGAATGAGCGGTACGCTGCATATACTACTGGACCTCATGAGTTGCATCAGAGCCTTCCAGTGGCTGATGTGCCGACGCTGGGTGCCTCCTGGCTGTCTGACAGGAAGTGTGCTTGATGCAAGTTTGCATCCTGGCTGCCTGACAGGAGAGACCCAGCATTGGCACATCAGTACATCCCCTGCAAGCAAGCGCTTGCCGAGTAGCGCAGAAGCAGGGGATGCTGCAAGGACAAATGAGCATTCACTCATGGTGTGCTGCAGCACGCTCAGGCATTGTCTGAGCAGTGTTGCGCTTTCCTGCAGGTATCGGGAGTTCATTGCAGATGAGACAAGGAGGAAATGGGAGTGGCAGTGCCGGCATGAGGACGAAGCAGCCTTCTGGACATCTGTTGTCAATGGCATCATAGGTGAGAGGCACTCTACTTTGTACCTGCACCTGACATTCCATCAGCAGCTGATGATGTCTTCATCTGTCTGGGATCTGTGCAAGCGCCTAGCTATTCACCATCGTAGCAGGCAGCATTTTGTCCCGCGACCAGGGTCTTGTGATAGCTCGGCTTGTATTGTCCATGTGCAGCCGAGCGCCAGTCACTAAATCATGCCTGCCTGTGTATAAACATTCTCTTGCAGGACTTGGACAGGGTGAGCAGCATGCATGTCATACTGAGCACCATGTGATGCAATGCAGGAATCTTCGCGACGGTGCTATATGAGGCCGTCACCCCAGTGAGCGTGCTCATAGCAGTGGTACCGCCTCTATGGGTGGCATATTCACTGCATGACAATATCTTGAAGGCGCCAATCTTCTGGGCGCTGGTAGTGATGATGCCCCTGAAGTTCCCCCCGTTTCACCCATTCAAGTGGATCATCTGAGCAGGAAGGGACTAAGCCAGAGCAGATTGGTCATAAAGGATGTCTCAGTTCCAGTGGTGCTGCAGTAGGCTGCTAGAAGCCTAAGGCTTCAGTGGTCCCCTTCAGCAGAACTTGAGAAAGCAAACAGAGCTAGGAGTCTGCTTACGGGCAGCAATGACTTGCATAGTCAACACAGAAATTTGCAGGATAGTGTGTACGTGTCCTGGACATAGCAGGTCAGATGCAGTTGCAACAGATGTCTCCTGCAACAGCTCTGCTCTCAGCCACGCACTGAGACAGACTCAAAATCCAGGTGTCTAGAAAAGAAGTGTCACAGACCACTTCACTCATGCATGAGTCCCCTTGGAGTCATCATGTCAAACACTGTCATGAGCATACCGTCAGCACACCACCTTGCTCTCAACGTGCCTGTTCAGCCTGATTCCCATGCCTTCACAGGCGCCGCCTACGCCTTCGGTTGCAGCTGCTCAATCTGATTCCTCTGCTTGCTGAGCTACAGCTGTACAGCCATGCCCCTCCTTTGGATGGCTACCTGTCTCAGTGCTCAACAGTCCATCACGCCAGATATGGTCAGGTGCCCGCTGATGCAGTTCACCGTTTGTCCTACTTGTGCCTGCTTTGCGCATGCCTTTACATCTTGCGAACTTCATCAACGACAGGACTGGCTTTCAAAGTATCTATGTGAGAACACCTATACATGTTGAGGCACGATCCTTGTAAGCCTCAAGCGTCATCCCCTTGGTACAAAGGCTGCTGAAGCAGGTCGTGGGCCTGATCAGCACCTGATCGGTCTCCTGTTCTCCTTGTGCTGCCTAAGCATAGACTGCATGTCCTTCACAGGCATTGCATGCGCCTTCTCGCGCAGCCGCGCCAGCTGGCCCTGCTTGCTGGGCTGCACAGGCAGGGCCCTCCTGGCCTGGTGTGCTGCTCCGACCCTCTCAGAATCCACTGTGTCTATGCGCGCCTTCTCCAGCTGCAGCAGGAGCTCGTCCAGTGAGCCCCGCATGTGAGCATGCAGGGAGGCCTGCAAGCATCACCGTCTCACAGTCACGGTGTCATCTTGGAATGCATGCCACCATATCATACTGTCCAGCTTATACCATGCACGCCTTCTTTAGTGCTGGCAGCAGCTCATCCAATGAGCTCTGCATGTGAGCGTGCAGGTGAGGCCTGCGAGCATTGCAGCTCTCCGATTGCTGTGTTGTCATACCAAGCATTGCTGGCATGTTGCATCTGACCATGGCCCTGTCAGCTGAGCACGCGCTGCCAGGATTGGCTTCCGCAACACGAGCATGGTCAGAGGTTGCAAAATCCGCACTCTCGGACTTCCAGCTCAGTGCCAACTGCCAAGATCACTTGGCACTGTTGCCAGGTTGCTCAAGCATTGTCTACGCCCCTACATTGGCAGTAGCAGATCAGATGACGTGCAGAGGGTACCTTGAAGTCTTTGATGGAGGCGTGCAGCTGGGCCTGCAAGGTCAGCAGCACCCACGCCAGCCTGTCGATCTTGCCCGGGCTGCCCACATGCTGGGGCAGCACCGTCATGCTGACGTACCCTGCAAAGGCGCTCCCCTTCTGCGTGCCCGCCTCCACTGGGATATCAATAGGTGGCTTCTCCTGCACACTCACAGCAAAGAGTAAGATTGAGCATGAGGCCGTGACAATAGACAGCTGGGGGACTGAGTGTGCATGCTATGCATGCGCTGACACCTAACGACTGCGTGGTGTGGGAGGTCCCCGCACAGCCAGCATGCCTGAGCTCCATGTCATGCACGCAGCAATCACATCTCTGGTACTAACGAGCCCTGCCAGGTCAACTCATGGATGTGGTGTATCCATGCAGCCGTGGGGCAGGCCAAGCAGGCGGCACAGGAGAGTGATGCATGGGATGGCCTGCCGGTTTACAGAGCAGTTGCACTTTGGGGGACTCAACCTTGCATGCCGTCAGCAGGAATGAAGTTGGGAATAACGTCAGGCAAATGGAAACTTACGCCTGGGTGTGTGAAGTCCAGCTGGGGCGCCATGCTGGCGTCCTGGCCGGGCTGAGCTGTCGCAAACTCCTGGAAGCATCAGCACACATCCCTTACAACCACGAAAAACTCTTGTCAGCAGATGACATTGGCACCTCAGCATACTGGTAGCCAGGCTACCCACTTTGGCACCTACACCCTCTGCTAAGATCTTCAACGCCCATATGCAAACCTCTGCAGGTTGCTTGCGTTAAGCTATCAGGCATGCTGTGACATGAGGTAACAGGCATAAAGGGCCTGCTGTGAATCCTGAGCAGTACCTGGATGAAGGCAGATAGCAAAGGGTCATCATCGCTGCCGTGCAAGTACACCGGGAACATTGCGGTCAGCCTGCCGGGTTGCCTGTGCAGCCACAGCGGGGCTCCAGGCCTGCTGTGTATCGCCTGCATCCCCTCCTGTGGACTCCCCTCGGCCAGGTGCTGTAACTCTTGCCTGCAGAAGCAGGCAAGGCCTGGTACCCTTGAAAGAGAGTCAGACACGCCTCATGTACAAGTATTCCACGCAAGGCTGTATATATATTATCTCGAGTACAGAGCAATAGCATGACTCAGAGCCGGACATCCGGAAGCATGCAGGCAATCATATGAGATGCTGCAACAGATGCGCCATGTGTATAACATTTTTGGCGCACGTCTATCAACACATATAGGAGCATGACATAACGCTGAGCAAGATATTTTGAAGCATGCAGGCAATCACATGAGATGTTGCAAAGGTTACAGCTGGATGCAACACCTGATAGGGAGGCCGAGCAGGACGCTGCGGAGGCTGGCCAGCTTCTCCAAGGCTGCCTCAACTCCTGCTCTAGGAAGAGCCCTCAGACGTTGCAGATCGACCTGCAGCATGAGTGTGACCATCACATGGACGCAAATAGGGCTTGATTCAATGCGCCCATTGCCCATGGGCCCCATCATGCTCTTTCATCATATGCATCTTTCAGAGCGGTCAAGCTCCTGGATATCCTACCTTCAGAGAGATCTGTAAGGATGCCTTAGCTGGAGTCTGGAGTTCTGCGATGCCTGCGTAGGCTTTGGAGGCATGCTCTCGTGCTGCAGCACTGAGCTCATACCGGTGTGAGAAAGATAGTACAGCGCACTCGGGGGCCTCACTAGACTGATCCACGGAGTATACACAGTCCTCAAACTCATGAATTGTAACGGTCACTGGCCCTTTCATCACTGGTGCTGCGATGCACTGCTGCAGGCATTTCAGCACTGCCCTGCTGAGGGTTGGCAGAAGGGTTGCGTGCGACATCTCGTGTATTGCTACTAAGCTTGCCAAGCTAGCATCTTGTTTCCAAGCTCTCAGAACAACTCCATATCTGTGCGCAAGACTCACATCTTGCTATACACAGATGAGAGAGTGCAGGTGGTAGAGGGCTCTCAGCACCAGCAATCGGCCTGCGACATCCAAGATACCCTATATAACTACCTGCAACAGGTCCAATGCAACGTATGGTGGTGGGATGGCCGAGAAGTGAGCTGGCTAGATGCAAAGCTAGGGTTTGCTGTGAGGGCTCCACGCTGTCTACCCTCTTCAGCAGGAGTGGCTCTCATGAGCCATGTCAACAAACAGCCTGCTGCCAGACATTGATCCAGCAAAATGACGCGTCAGGTGTTGCGTCTCCTAGCCCCGGTGAGGGCGGGGCTCCGCAGCAGGAAGGTTGCCGGCCAGCCCGCTGCATGGTGTGCACCCACTAGTAGAGGCTTCGCAAGCGACGCAGACCTGAAAAAGACCCCCTTGTACGACTTTCACGTTGAACATGGAGGTAGGCCTCCCTGCAATGTGCTGCAATGGCACACGCCAAGGATATGCGGTAGCACCCGCACATGCTTATCCAGGGGCATGTCAGCCACTTATCTGAGACAACGACCTGCTTCGGAGTCTCCTCTGGCACGACTCAATGCTGGAACCCTTTCAAGACAGCCAATGGCTTTTTCTAAACGTCGCTCGGCTGTCCAGGCAAGATGGTGCCGTTTGCTGGGTGGAGTATGCCCATCCAATACAAGGACTCCATCATGGATGCCACCATGCACTGCCGGGAGAACGGGTCCCTCTTTGATGTCTCGCATATGTGCGGGCTCACCCTAAAGGTATTGCTTCCTGACCACGGGAACCTGGCTCCATGCATGCTTACACTGTCAGCTGTTGTCATTTCTGCCCTGCAAACCCTTTCAGATGATGCAGCTGACCTGCATGGTGTTTGATACAATGTCCAGTGTCCTTGGTACCTTCACATTCAGGCCGGCCCTGCCTTACTGATTCTGCGCGAAGGACATAGTTTGGCCCAGCCTTTGCCCAGAAATGCACATGCCGGCACCTTCACATTGCACCGCTTTCTACAGCAGAATGTTCTTCTGCAAGCAGCTGACAGGTGCACGATACTCAAGTTTGACAGCGAAGAGGGTGTGCAGGGCAAGGACACCATCCCCTTCCTAGAGAAGCTGGTTGTGGGAGACATTCAGAGCGTCAAGAATGGCTCTGGAACTCTCAGCGTGTTCACCAATGAGAACGGCGGCATCATCGATGACACCGTCATCACCAAGGTGCGGGGTCTCATCATGCCGATATCCCTCCTTCACTCTCAGATGTTGTTCAAGTCTGGCCGTCGCGCCGCGCAGTGACAGAACACATTCCTCAGGCCACTGCTTTGTTTAACAGACAATTTGGTGTCATGTCTGCCTGTCGAGGGCCGTCACGTCTGCACTACCTGGCACCTCATTGCAACACCGCAGCAGCTCTCTTCACTGGGAAAGAGTATGATTGAAGTTAAGGCAGCAAGAGAGGCATCATCGCTGATGCTCTGCTGACGTGTGTTGCAGGTGGCAGATGACGAGGTGTACCTGGTCGTCAATGCTGGATGCAGAGAGAAGGACCTGGCTCACATCAACAAGCACCTAGAGAAGTTCCAGGTGAAGACCGCCATGCAATTAGCCAAAGCATCAGAGCGGCACATGCAGCATAAGCCTGAATCATGTATGCACCTGGGCCAGACAGCAGACAGGATGAATGTTCCATCTTGAGCTTGTGCAGAGCAGTGACAACATTGCATACAAGTAGCCAGCGGCTAAGCACGGTCAGCAGGGCATGCCTTCATTCTTTAGGCTTGTATCAGTGCGCTGTCGTCATGGGCTGTGATGTCTGCCTTCTTGTCCCTTAAGCGCTGTTGAGGAGTCTCTTATTCGCCAAGAAGGTAGAGTGATAGTGCACGACGACAGGGTGCAAGTTGCTGCTTGCTGTGTCATGGCTGGTGTTAGATTAGGCGAGCCCTGCCGGGAAACACACCTGCCCTGTGTGCGTACATTGGACAATGCTAAAACTCTGATGTTGCGCGCAGTCGGACGGCGGCAAGGTTGACATTACTGTGCATGATGACCGCTCGCTGCTCGCGCTGCAAGGGCCTGCAGCTGTGGAGACGCTGCAGCCGCTCGTTGACCTGGATCTGAGCAAGGTCTTCTTCAGCAACTTCCACCGCCTGGACATTGCCGGCATCCCCTGCTACCTCACCCGCACCGGGTAGGCCTGCCCTTTTCCATCCTTTTACATCATCAGTGCTGTCACGCATGCCTTCCCGCTCATTCAGCGGTGGTAAGATGAGATAGCCGCTGCCAGCGTGTAGCTTGCTGAGACTGAAAGGGATCTTGGCTTGATGCATGGTGACCAGGTTTGTGGCGGGTGCATGAGAAGCGTCTCATGATTTTCTCCATGACCTGTGGGCGACATTCATGATAGACCAAATGTCCGCATGCAGGTACACTGGTGAGGACGGATTCGAGATCTCGGTGCCCGACGACCGGGCGGTGGAGCTGGCGAAGAAGTTCCTGGAGAACCCGCGCAACCGCCTTTGCGGCCTCGGCGCGCGCGACTCCCTCCGCCTGGAAGCCGGCCTCTGCCTGTATGGTGAGTTGTCATCCAGGAACGAAGCACGATCCTGCTCCATCTCATACAGATCTCTGCAGCTTTACTGCTTTGAAGAGGAGCCTAGTCTGTGTACGCTGGTGAACGCCCATCATGACAGAGGGAAGGGCGAGCTTCAAGACACAAGACATTCCTTAGGCATAGAGCACACACTCAGTCTCATGAGGGGCTGTGCCATGCACTCACACGGAGGGATTTGATCATGCATCTGAACTGACACACCCGGCCTGAAAGCCAGAGCATCCGCTCCTCATTCACACTGCACATGAAATCTTGAATCCTCACACGGAGTTGATGCGCGTGCAGGCAATGACCTGAACGAGGAGAGGTCACCCGTCGAGGCTGGCCTCACATGGACCATCGGCAAGAGGAGACGGGAGGCCTGTGACTTCGTCGGAGGAGAGGTGAGCATGAGCCTCACCGCTGTACATGTGCCAGAGCTGGGCGCGTCCCAGGTCCAGTCTCACGCGCATGGGGTGCACTGATGCCAGCAATTGACTGTATTCAGTAGAGCAGGGGGCACAGCAGCCCTTGGAGCTTCTTCACCAGCTGCGTTTTTGATCATGTCGAACACCACGACAGCATGCAGGAGTGCGCCATGATATTTGCCTGGGAAATGATCTACACACCCCATGCCCATGGGCGTCAATGCTATGCACTCTCACAAAGCAGCATGTAGGAGAGCGCCATGATTTGTGTTTGGACATGACTCACTCAGCTTGTGTACTCACATGACTTATGGCAGGGTTCACATGCAATGCTGAGCGCCATGTCATTCACATGCAGGTCATCAAGAAGCAGCTGGCGGAGGGAGTGACTATCCGGAGGGTGGGCCTGGTCTCCACCGGCGCCCCTCCCCGCGCTCACAGCCCCATCCTCAACGCTGAGGGCAAGGAGGTGAGGATCCTCATCCTCAAGCCTTTCCATACCTCAACACCGAGCCTTGCCAGGCGCAATCGCCCTACCTCTTACTAGATCAATGTTGCGCTGGCATCAATGCATACAGCTACAGCAGCTTCACACTATGTAAGTGGAGGGCTGTCACATGAAGGCTGCAGTGCATGCTGCGCGGTCTCCATTGTCCAGCGCCACATACTCTGCATGTGTCTCGGCCACTTCTTGAGGATGCTATCAAATCTCAAGTCAGTGCTTAGCTCTCTTCCCTGCTTCCCTGTCTATTTAGGTTCATACATCATAGTAGCTTCCACCAGCCCATTTTCTGGCCTTCCTATCACAATGCTGGCATGGCAACTCATAGAGGTTCAGGCGTTGGCTTCAGCCCCTGCCTGATGTGGAGATATCTTGCCACAGGGCATACTCATGGCTTGACACCCCGCTGCTCAGAGTTCTCATCATGTGTCCTGGCATCTGCAGATTGGAGAGATCACGAGCGGAGCCTTCAGCCCCTGCCTCAAGAAGAACGTGGCCATGGGCTATGTTGAGAAGAAGTACGGCAAGGCCGGCACGCAGCTCAAGGTGTCCGTGCGCGGCCGGGAGAGCCCCGCTGAGGTGTCCAAGATGCCCTTCGTGCCCAACACCTACTTCAAGGAGCCCACTGCCGCCTCTTAGGCTGACCAGCACGGTGCCAATTCTGGACCCACAGTTGCCTCCTAAGTTGGGCCATATATGCCTAACACTCATCTCAAGGAGCCCAATGCAAGCCTCCTGAGCTGACCAGCAGGATGCTCTGGGGCAGGCTAGTGCTGCTCTCCGAGCTTGGCAGCTGGAAGACTGTCTTGCCTTGTTTTCAATCCTAGGAGCTGTCTATGGGTTACTGGGAGGTGGCTGGTCACTACAGTGCCTTCAGCCTTGGCTGCTTCATTAACGCAGCTGCAGATGTAGCTGTGAGACGCAGGAGAACCCTTGAGAGTGAAAGGCAAGTTCAGGCAGAGGATACTTTTGTTCTGCTGCCATGAGATGGCCTGTCATCTAAGAGTGCTCTGCAAGGCATGCAGTGCGTGAGTTGTGAGGTAGACGTTCTGATACTGCTGAGTAGCAGCTGTCATCAGTTGCAGAGAGAGCAAAGCCAGCGCATTGGTTGATCAAGAGCAACATCAAGCTGAATTGCTCAAGAGACTGTAATGCTACAATCAACATGCCATGCAGTACTCATCCAATGAGCGCTAGTGTACAATTGTAGCATCTCTCCTTACATGAGAGGACTAGGCGTCCAGTGCTATACTTTGTCTGACACCAGGCCATTTCTCTCAGGTGCTTCATTTGCAATGCTAGTGTTGTCAGTGCGAAGCCTCTTCCTCTCCTGTTCTTGTTCACTAGCATAGTCTTCCAGGACAGCAGGCTCCTCATCATCAGCCTCACCGCCAGTCTCTTCTAGGTCTATCTTCAGGTCGCCATTGTCCTCAGGTCCAGCTGCTCTCTTCCGCTGAGGCACAGTGGCCTCAAATGCAGCCTGCCAGTCTGGCCGCTCCAGGTAGTTCACTAGGATTGCCACGCACTGCACACAACGATGCACACTTCTCTGATCTGAGCATCTCTTGAGCTGCACCTTCTTGGCCGCTATCGCCTCTTCTGAGACTGTGCAATTGTCTTGGCGTGCATGGGCATTAGCCTGCGCATTGCTATGATTCCTTTACGTTACATCAGTGTGAGAGCTTGTACAGGAGGGCTGCCTGACCTGGTTGACAGTCATGACAGGGGCAGCATGCAGCTTCACGTAGTCCCCGATGGGCAGCCGCGCTGTCCTGATGCCATCGCTCTCTGCTTTGGTCCGACAGAGGCCCTTGTACCTGTTGCGGTCCACAATGCCCCCTATTATGTAGGCCTTGCTTGGCTCCAGCTCCGAGAGCTCATCCCCAGCATCTGCATCCATCGCAATCACAATGTGGTCAATGCCATTGTGGTGTCTTTCAGAGGCAAGGACAGCTGGTAAATATGTAGTAAAGAGGAGAGAGAGGCCTGCATGTTTGGCATGCAGTGCTAGTGCTGGAAGGATGCTGACGAGGGGAAGGGTGAGAGAATCTACCTGCTGTCAGGTACACAAGGTCCTCATGGTGGCCCTCAAAGGCTTCAAGGTAGCTCTGTGCATGCTTGGTGATCAGCCAGTTGCTGAAGCCTGAGACGTGCTGGCCAATCTGCTCTGCCATCACACCCTGCAGCAGCACATCTCTCAGTATGAACTGGCAGCCCGCAATCCCTTCTCCTGCATACCAAAGCACTCCGCTGCTACCATGATACACCCTTGTCTGCATGACGGTTCCATTTTGCCTGCAGGAGAGCAGAATGATTGGACACGCAGAGCATGGAAGGCGAGGGGTGAGATATTGAGTCATGGAGGAGTAAAGCTTACCTCATAGCCGGTGAGGATGAGATGGGCAGGCTTTTCTGCTCTGGCGTTGGCCGAGTAGGAGTAGGAGAGCTGCTGGCACATGCTTCTGAGCTCTGCGCCGGTCATCTTGTCAGCAAAGGCCAGATCAATGATGATGCGCTGCCCTGTGTCCTGGGCTCGCTGCAGCTTCTCCTTCCTCTCCCTGTCCGTCTGCTTTCTGGCCTGTGCATAAGAATAGAGGACTTGTCACACTGATGCCATCCCTTGCCTGCCTGCTTGAGCCTTGAAAGGGCTCATTGGAAAAGGGAAGCGTTTCGGCTCAACATCCCAGTGCTGTGATCAGCTATGAGGCTACGTCTACATACCTCTCTCTTTTCCTGAGACCTTTGGTTCCATGCTTCCTTTTCCTCCTCAGTCATCTGAGCGATGCGTTGCTCCCTCTCAGCAAGCTTCTTCTCTTGAGATGCCTTCCGAGCTGCCTTATCCTCTGCTTTCTTTGCAAGCAGCTTCTGTCTGGCGGCCTCCTGCCGCCGTTGCTTCTTCTGCTGGTTCTTGGAGAGCTGGGGCACAGGGGCAAAGCTGTCTCCATTGTTGACACCCGAGTCATGAGCATCATCATCCACCATGGCTAGTCTACAGGCGCCAGACCCTCTTGCACTCAAAGTATTAAATTTAGCTCTAAGATCAACAGGATACGCGCATCAGGCACAGTTGTGAACTTTGGGCAGTTTCTGGGCCCAACTGGGCAACACGTGACCTTTCGTAGTTGCTGTGAGCCGGCGCCCTTTCTGAGCAGCCTATGTCGGCGCCGCAGCAAGAATCTGGCTTCATAGGTCAATCTGGTCAGGTCCTACTATCATCGTACAGGTAGACGGCTCTGACAGCACAGCGCATCCGCATAGCGACGTACGCTCGGCCTCCACACAGCGCGCAGGTTGTCTGGCGCAGCGCAGCGATGCAGACGTTCTTCGGTGTCGAGGTCGTACCTGGCAAGCTTACTCCTTTCGTCCCCCCGCCCATCGATGCGCAGCTGCATCTGTCTCAGGTACGGCAAGCTCGCCTTTTCACTTTCCACTCACCTCCCAAAGTTGTCATCGCGTAGGCGTGGAAAGCACCAGTGAGTCCAAGAATGGCATGTAAAACCACAGTCCGCCCGATTTGTGCCTTTCCTGAAGCTTTGAGGGAATATTCTGTCCGAGAGTTATGGCGCAAGCCCTACAGCTTGTCTATGCAGTTGGCTTTAAGAGGCGCTTGAGATTCTTTTATGGTGCCAAGGGAAACGTTTTCACCGCTGCAGGCATGTAGGATGTCTGCTTGGCTCTTTGGCGTTCCCTTCAAGCCTTCAGCATGTTGCAAATGCAGGCAACCCTGTCGCTGGATGCAAAGGCAGGAGAGCGCGTAGGAGTCACAGCCAAGGTTGAAGAGGACGGACCCGATGTGCTGATCTGCTCGCTCAGGGAGGGCACATCCGAGTCCCAGAGCCTGGACCTCATCTTTGACTCGTGAGTCATCCCAGCCATTTTCTGCTTGACGCACTGCCAGCAACACAACTGGTCATCCTGCTGTGGTCATGTGGAGCATGTCCAGTGCCATGGCCGTACACATAGCTTCCGTGCACAGATCATCTGAGATGCAGAGGGTTCCCCCGACGTGCAGGTATGCGGAGTTCAAGGTGGTTGGCAATGCATCAGTCCATCTCAGCGGCTACTACATGCCAGAGCAAGACGAAGGTATGTGGCCTGAAAGTGTGCCATCAGCTCATTCCAATGACTCCCAAAAGTGGCCATGTCAGCCAACTTTAACCACTTGCATTTGACTGGGTTAGTTGGGTGCAGACGCATGGCTTGGACCCCCTTGCTTTGACTCCTGCCTCGAGTCCTGTGTGTCCCGTCTTGCCAAGCTGTGCTGTCACATGCAACGCGTGAGAATATCTGCTGAAAGAGAGCAGACATGGCATGTTGCTACATTACTGCATAAAATCATGACAACTATGTGGGGGATGAGTCCTGTCTTGAATCCTACTTGTCCTGGCTCGTCAAGCTCTCTAGGTTTTACCCTGTACCATAGCATGTGGAATTCCTCTATGTAGCCACATATGGCAACGTACTCGTTGCGTGCAGATGAGTATGACGAGGACGAGGAGGACGAAGATGAAGAGGACGATGAGGAGGATGAGGAGCTGGGCAACATCTCTGCAGAGGACCTGAGGGCACTGGCAGCGTACGGCCGCAAGCACGGCCTGCCTGCTGTGGACGAGGACGACGAAGACGATGAGGTGATTTGCTAGGCTGCTTGTCTTCCCGCATGCCAATGCAAGCACGGCATACTCTTGAATGCCGGTCAGGAGAGCTAGAATCTCCTCCTAAAGCACACGGCTGCAAAAAATGGTCTGCCTGGGGCAGTAGGCGATGAGGAATGATGTAGTCAACTCAGCGCTCTTCGATCAGTTATAAGCACTGCGCACTCCCATGTGACCAGAAAGGAGAGCTTGGCTCTCCTCACACCTCTCCAGGCCCTGTGTCAGTTGTTGTGGCGGAGGCAGCTCTGTGGCTGAAGCACTCATACCAGTATGGCCTCCGTGCTCGACCCATGGCAAGAGTGATCGTCTATCTGACTGAATGTCACTTCCTTAGGGATGGATTGACATTGGAGCGGTTGAATGCTTGCTCTCGGTACGGCATCAGAGGACTCTTGTGCTGCTCAGGATGATGACGAGGAAGATGACGAGGACGATGAGGATGATGAGGAAGATGACGAGGAAGACGAAGCAGCGGTGCAGAGGACAGTCGTCATCAAGGAGCTGAACCACGACGGCTCTGAGAAGGCTGATGTGAGCCCTTCTGCGCTACCTCACGCCGTCACCCTGCATGCTTCCCTGCTGCGCCGCCGTGTCTGGCTTGCATGGGATGGCACAGGCGGAGCAGCAAGCCCCAGAGCAGAGACAGCAATGACAGACAGGATTTCATAGCAGGGCAAGTAGCTGCGTCCTTGCGGCAAGAACACGGCTTATGCAGGACAATGTCAGTGCCAGGTATGGTCATGCACAAGGGCATTGGCTGGCTGGGAGCAATCTCAATGTCAGGTTCCTGGAGAATTTTTGCTGGGGGATGCTTCCCTGGTATCAGTCCGCTCAGGATGTCCCTTTCTGAGAAGCGAGATTCCTGTACATGCAGGAGGATGAGGAAGATGACGAGGACTATGATGAGGAGGATGATGACGAGGACGACGAGGACGTGGAGCTGGATGACGAGGACGCTGAGCTGGCGCTACGTGGCGCAGTGCAGATAGACGGGGACATCGCACCTGCGCCGGCTGTGGCAACAGAAGCACCTGCAAAGCGCAAGAGCGCAGCAGCTGAGAAGCCCGTCTCCAAGAAGTGAGCATTCTATTCATGGGCTGCCCATTGCCCATACTGCCCTGAATGCCCTTGCTGAGTGAGGTCTCCCTTACCGGCATACACAGCCTCCGCCTGATGCTGTCCTACATAGTATGGACTGCTGAATGCTGCCATGACAGAAGGGTCCTGTGCTCACGGATAGCATCAGCCGTCATGCAGCAAAGCAGGCAGTAATGCCTCATGTATGCCAGTTGCAGAAAGGAAGACTGGTATGCAGCTGTGCAAGTGGACAATAAGCACTACTGGCTGGTCGTCATTTATGAGAGTGTCTCCTATAGTGAAGTCTTCAGGCAGCCTTTCTGTATTGCCTGAGTGCCCGTTTGCCTGGAGCACTGAGCAGCAGCATGTCATGCAGGGCCAAGAAGAATGCAGACATTGCAAAGACGGTCGCAGACGACCTGATCATGCAAGCAACGGAGGAGGATGATGACGAGGATGAGGCGCCTGTGAAGGACGCTGATGACATCATCGACGTGGCAGCTGCCATTGCTGGGCCCACTGTGGAAGATGTGAGTAATCTCTGCATTGCCCCCTCTTCTCTCTGATACCCCAACTCCATGTTCCTGCATAGCCCAGGCCCGTCTTGTCCCTTCTCAGGCATATACAGACCCCTGCAGAAATGAAATGGGGCGCCCAACCCTCGAGTACTGCTGGAAGTTGTGGAACTACCAGAACGCATTGAGCTGAATGTGATGCTCTCATCCCCGTGTTCCTTACAAGTGTCTGTGGGAGACAGGCTGGTCACAGGACTCAACAAACCTGAGGGGCTCTGCAGGTGACAGCAGCAGCAGCAGATGCACCCGAGGTTGTGGAAGCTAAGGGAGCAGAGGAGAAGCCGCTGTCTAAGAAGGAGAAGAAGAGGCGTGCCAAGGAGCTTGTAGCCAATGGCCAGATCACAGGTGAGCCTGGTTGCAGAATTATCATGCTTCAGAGATTGATGCAGTGTACCCTCTCGCAGAATCACCAGCCAGATTGCATATAGGGCTTTTTCTCTGACTTCGCTGCAAAAGGAGTACTTGCAAGGCTCCTCCTACATCGAATGTTTGAAGCTGGATGAAGTTAGAAACAGGTGTTGCATACAATCTGGCTGCTGACGAGGTCACATTGTGACACAGCTGTTTGCTGAGCACTCAGTTTCCTGATTGTGCTTGCACTCACCATGGCTCAGGCTCAAGTGACCTGTAGTGCAGCCAGCTTTCTCTCCTGCTCTCCCTTCCGTTGTCAGCGACAGCTACTTCAGGAAATCTTGATTGCAACATTGCTGCCTTGCAGCAGAGCGGTAGACTTTCAAGCTTAGCAGCTGCAGGTCTCCGGTATTCTGGCACATCAAGAAGTTCTTCATGCGCTTGTCTGGGGGCAGGTCTAGGTCCTGAAATGGGATGCCTCAGCACCTACTTGACATGGGCTGCTTGCATGGTGAATCTTTTTTACTTAGATGTGTGGCTGCGCCTGCAGTGGAAGCCGGGGAGCCGGGCAGCCAGAGCGTGCCCATCAAGCACACGCGGCCCAAGGTGCAGAAGTTTGACAACGGCTTCATCATCGAGGACACCCACATGGGCCCTGCCCAGGGCAAGGTGGGCTGCCCAACCCTCATGAATTCTGACCTCACAGCAATCAACTGTAGTCTACTTTCCAGCGCTTGACGGGGCCTTAGGTGTAGGTCTCCAGCAAGCGATGGAAACAGGCTGCGATGAGGTGTCTTGTCATACATTGTTGGTGCATACACCTGTGAGCAGTGGTTCTAAGATGCTAAGCCAAAGCCATGCCCATCTGTACATTGAGAGACACTGAGAGGTATGGCAAAATGGGCATGACGAATGTGAGCGTGCTGTGCAGGAAGCCAAGCCCGGCAACAAGGTGGGCGTGCGCTACAAGGGCTGGCTGGCCAAGACCAACAAGGTGTTCGACCAGACCAAGGGCTCCAAGACCTTCAACTTCCGCGTAGGTGCAGCCCTCTACCCACTCTCATTGCACTGACAAAGCTGCCTGTCATGCACCAATCTTGCACCTGGGCTGTGTATTCATCTGCTTCAGCTGGAGATGAGGACTGCAGAAGTTCACAAGAGCTTCAGTGAGCGGTCATCAGCATCAGCCAGCTCAGCATGCCAGATCTAGCGTGCAGGTTGATAGGGCTAGCACATCATGAGCATGATGGCGCTGATGTAGGGCCAAGCAGCGCTGTATATGGCGCGCCAGGGAGATGAGGTGATAAGGGGATGGACAGGGCAGCAGCGCATGGTTGCAGTGGCGTGGTAACTTATTGCCTGGTCCGGTGTGCAGGAGTGGGAGAGGTGATCAAGGGGTGGGACAGGGGAGTGGTGGGGATGCGCCCCGGAGACAAGCGCCGCCTGACTGTGCCCCCGCAGATGGCCTACGGCACCACGTGAGCGCTCCTGCCCTCTGCTCATCCCACTGCTGCTGAAGCCTGTTCTGGGGCCACACAAGTGCAGGCGTCATCCGCATTTGCCCTTGCTGGACGCTGTTCTGGCTGCACCTGCACATGATACTGTTGCATTCCTGTGTAATTCACTTGCCGGTGTGCTTGAGGGATGAGTGGCTTGTCGGCAGCACTATGGGCTATGCCAGCATGTTCTGGCCCATGAGTATCGCGTAACACAAAGGGCAAACAGCAGGAGCCGCTCAGGTGCAAGCTGCGTGTTCTGGGGCAACCTTCAGCACTGCTGACGATATGAAAGTGTGGCGCCCATGCAGGGGAGTCTCAGGAGCCATCCCTGGCAATGCCACGCTGGTGTTTGATGTGGAGCTGGTGGACGTTAAGGGCAAGTAGAGCAGACAACATATGGATAGAGCAGAGCAGCTTGCTCTTGGGTCTGAGCCAGGAGCACATTATACATGTCTCCAAGCCTGTCTTATGATGCGTGGTCGAGATATCGCCAAAAAAATTCGACATGGTACCTGCCCGTGCAGCCTTGCCTTTGCGTGATGACTCCAATAGAAAAGCAGTGACTTTGGAGCGTGATATAGATGAGCATAGAGTGTAGCAGCATGATCATGAGAGTTCTCGTAGCAACACGCTCTTTGAGCAAGTCCAGATGTCCCAATCCTCTGAGGAGAAAACATGTGTAGGACAGCTGGTCAGCAAATGCAGAAAGAGCTCAGCTTGCAAGTCATTGCTGCAGTGCAAATGTGGGGGTCCCGAATGGGTGCTCCCACGCAGATTACTAGGGCACCAGTGCAAGGCGCTCATTGTGGGCACTGCAAGTCAAATGTGATGGCAACTTTGCACACCATAGGAACGCCTACAATGCAGTTGCAGGAATGTAGGATCCTGCGCTGTGTGCCTTTCAATCAAGGTCTCAGTGCAAGTTCACCCTCATAGATCATGCAGCTGAGTGCTGCCTTGTGATGTGCACTCCTGACTTTCACACCCAAAATCTGCCTTGCGGCACACACTTGCTCAACATGCATTGGTATGCAATGGTTCTAAGCCCAGGTCGCCCGCTCAAGTACAGCTGCCCTGCCTGTGATAGCTGCTTGCAGGTGATTGTGCATTCGGTACCTTGCTTGCTTATACTGCTTTGCCATGCTTGGGCCTCTCCGAACACAGTCTCAGCAGCAGCTCATCTCATGCGCCCAAGCTCTGCAAAAACGTCGCTCTACACCAGGCTTGGGCCGCTTGCTGTTCTGATGATTTGCAAAACAGCTGCACGTGAACACTCAGCTATCAGACATTGCCCAGTTCCCATGCTTCACACGCAGACGGCTTCCCAAAGCAACAGGCTCAGGTCAGGGATCCCACAGGGCACAAGGCAGGTGGAAGCAGTATGGAAACAAGATGTAAGCCTACAGGCTCTCCATTACTCACCTGACCCAACGAGCACGAAGACAAAGAATCCCAGCAACCAGGGCCCTGCTGAAGCAGCCCTCTCGCCCCTGGTCTTCTGCAGCATCCCAACACGTCTTACTGTGTCTGGCCATCAGTGAGCAGGCCAGAAGATGACAGCGAAGCAGCTCATCAGCGTTGCTATTTCAAGAACATTCAGAATGGTATGTAAGCTTTGGAAGCTGAACTTGAGTCTGATGAGTCACAGCCAGGAGTGGGAACTGCCATTCACCTCTTTGCCTTCGAAGACCTTCCCTCTCTTGTGAATATTTTGATGGTACTTATCGCTCTTTGCATTTGCTACGCGCTTTGAGTAGCTCTGCATCAGGGTACACGATCGTCAGACCAGGGGTGACATTTACAGCGCACGGTACATTGCCGGACGAGGTGAGAGGCGCCAGGGGACGTGCGATTCCATATGGAGGCCTAGAATGGAGTAACAGCGTCATTCAGCATATATACTGCTGCAGTGGTAGCTTACCATTTTGGTGGGTGCTGCCTCAAGAACGTCAACTGTCCCTCCTCACACCGCCCGCGCACGTCCCTCGCGAGAGCTCTGATGCCTGTTCACGGTCTGGTGTGCTGATAGCAACGAGGAGAGTGTACAGAGGTGCTGGGGTATTTGCGATTTGTGAGCACCTTCTTGGGCGGGAGCACAGAATCTGAACACTGGGCAGGCCACTAGCACCGCCACCTGTCCGCCGCATTTGATTGGGCAGAAGACAGCTGCCCAGAGTGGGTAAGAAGACCCATCATTGGGCACACACAAGCCACATTACAGGGTCAGCAACCCACAGCCTGATGCCATGGGGCATACAAGGATGCATACATCTCTCTCGGGGGAGCATGAGATAGCTGCACCATAAGGTCCCACAGAGCCTGTTAGGCGCCCTGAAAATCGTCTCGAGAGTGAGCTCAGCTGCAGGCCCTATTGTCTGTTGCACAGATCCACCGGTGACACCTACTAGAATACACCCTTACTATAGGCTCTGCTGTACAACCATCCTGTCTGGTACCCAGATCAGGAGAGGCTCATCATGGCTACTATGTATACATGGCTGCATCACTAGTGGACAGCCTGACACCTTACTGTACAGTACCACATCAGGCTTCAATGTAAAGCCCTGGCATTGTGCTCCTTCATCCCCCAGTGGGGTAAGGGTCAATCTTGAAGTTCCTCAGGCAATCGTGCAAGAGGATATGTAAGCTTGGCCGGAGAATCTGCGTTATGCCTCTTGTCAGCCGGGTGTCAAGAACGGCTCCCAGCATAGTGGCGTCCTTTGGCAGGTCCAGATCAAGCACCTACAGAGGCAAGTATGCACTTGGCTGGAGTAGCGTTACACTCTTCACAGGGCCGTAATTTCCTGCACATTGGGCCAATGAGTGTGTCTGCTATTGATGGTCTGGGTCTAACAGTAGCGCAGCTCACACCATGTGTCTACAATGCGGCACATGTGTGACCTGGAGCGTATGCCTGCTTGATGTGTACAGACATCGCCAATACTGGACAGTGCACAGATGTGACGGGGTCAGCCTTACCTGATATTTGCCATGCGGCTGACCAGGAGGGGGTTCATGGTACACGTATGCGAATCTGTTGGCTTCAACAATGACTGCTGCTATGCCGCTCCCTGGCTTCCCAAGCAGGGTGCACTTCCGCTGAGTCTTGCCTGCACACATTGAGGTACTCATGAAGCAGTCAGCACCAAGGAGCTTGAGAAAATCCTTAGGTCTCGCAGCTTGCAAGTTGCAGGTCAGATCACAATGCCTAAACATGACGGGTCGGGAAAAGCCTCACAGGTTGTGCCCTCAAGGCAGTAATTTTTCTGTGTGTGTGGAGGAAGCTGGCACACAGTACAGGTAGGAGCGGTCAGGACAACGGGGACTTTCATGCATGGCTATTGATGAGCGAGCGCACCGGTGGCAACATATGCAAGGGCAGGGATGGTAGCCACATGCTGCAGCTGCACAGGGGAGGCCGGATCTTTGGTGAAGGCTAATGATACCACCGCGCAGTCCACATCGTCTATGAGACCCAATAGCGCAGACGACCTGTGAAGCGCCAACATGCCTTGAGGGAATGTCAGGTAGCAAAAGTCTCAGGTCTGCAGGAAAGCCTTCATGGGCATTTGGGGTGGCTCCGTGTGTCTCGCTGATGCATCAAGCTCTGATGCGTGAGCTTGGAAGGCACAGCTACAAGGAACGAGCCACATTCTGCAGGTGCTCTAAGATGCAACGCTTGCACTATTGTGTGGTGCATCACCTGTCCAGGCCTGGCCCCTGTCCAGTCAGCACCCTGTGAGGCGAGCAGGAGATCTGCGCTGTGAGCTGGGGCGGGGCCTCAGGTGCCCCGCCAGCTGACTCTGTGGCCTTTTCAGGCTTTGACAAATCTGCGCAGCCTGCGCTGCCTGCATGTAAGTTACAACGTGAGCCATTTATGCTTCCAGAAGCTGTTGATGCTGCAGTTCCAATGAGAAGCATGCACAAAATGACCCCGATGGAGACCCTATGCCAGTTGGCATTACCCATTGAATGGGAGCGCGTGAGCTGAGGGGTAGCACCTGCTTCCTGATTGCTGGGGGTGTCGGGCGCAGGCGCCTGCCTCGACCAGCTGTAGCAGTAGATCTCGCACTCAGGTTCGCTGCTCAAGCTCTCGTCTTGCGGGGACACCTGCAGCACGCAGGTCATGTCAACTATACGCGGGCAGCTGACAAATGACAATGAAGTGCTTAAGAGGCAGACGGTGGCTTGTTGTGCTTGCATCTAGCAGGGTCTGAAATCGTGAGGGGGCCCCCTCTACACCTCAACATGCCGTGCACAGTGACTGGATATGTCGCAGACACTGACAGGTGACACCAAAACCGCATGTGGTCTGCAGTGCAGATGTCAGGGATCTTCATGCGACCAGCGCCGCCTGCAGACAGAGGGCCACATGCATGAGCCTGACCAGTGAGGGAAACTCTGGGAAGTTGCTCAGCACCTCGGAGTATATGTCAGCAAAGCCTTGACCCTGCGTGGTAGGCCCGGCGTCCGGCTGCTCTGACGTGTACTGCGCCAGGCGCTCAGCAGCGGCCCTCAGAGTCCTGGGGCTAGGCACATCATCATCATCCTCTCCTTTCACATCCATCGACGCTCCTGCAGGCCCACACCCCACAACGTTCACTTGGTTACAGAACATTCTGGTGCTAAGGTGATGGCCTTCCCACTGACTAGCGTCCCTGCCTGCGCAGAGCAGGTTGCCCTGAAATTATCTCCTTGCCACCTGTCTATCTGTACAGGCACGCCGTTGCCATGTCTGGGAGACAGAGTGCAACACTGTACATTGATGGCATACAAAGGACAGCAGAATGGTGGCTGACCTGACGCGCCAGCAACGCCTGGGTTGGCAGGGGATGACTCGGCCCTCATGGGGTCAATCGCCAGGGCCACGGCATCTTGCTCAGCCGACACAATCACCTGAAATCAGATAACACAGCAAATATCAAGAGATTGCAGGCTTGACGACTCCCAGTTGCTCTCTTCCAGCCTTGCAGTCAGGATGTATCAGTTGCATTTGCAGGCAGGACTGACAGACTTACCGCATGTGGTGGAAGCTTGGCCTTAACCAGCAAGTGTGCGTTCCCCTCTGTCAGGCTCAGATCATCCGCAACATGCAGTGTCACCGCATAGATACAGCACGCTGCAGCGTGAGTCTCGCTCTTGGGTTCCAGGGTCCACACAATTGCTCGCAGCACCCCTGTGTATGCAGACAAGCTTTTGTGGCCTGTAGGATCCTTCTCAATGCCAACTGAGGGTGAAAAGGGTTAGAATTTACATGCCAGGTGAGAAGCATGGTGTCACTCCATCACATCATTGTGATGTGGCACACGACTCGAGATTGCAGCTAGGCAGAGCAGGCTGGTCACCTGGAGCGGCCTGCCAGGCACCTTCTATGCAAAAGGGCCTCCCGCCAAGCCTTTTGAGCTGCAATGGGGTATAACCGGATCTAGCCCTGGTGTAAGAAGCGAAATTCCCGCAGCCCACCAGATCCTACAAGTGTTTCCCAACTCAGTGCGCCCCAGCCCAGCATGAGTACAGTTGGAATGGGTGGGATGCGATCCAGGCAGGTGCTGTGGAGGCCCCACCATGTCGCCATGCCCTGATGACACCAAAAATCCACTGTCTTCTACATTGCTGCCCAATGTATGTCGCTGGACATGCGCCGCTGAGCAGTCCAAACGCGGGTGTGATTCGTGAGGCTGGTCAATTCTTACTTGCTGCTGTACCTTGAACGCTGCACAGGGTTGCATCGTTCAGATTTGAAGCCGAATATGTCAACATGCACGGCAGATTGCCAAGGTGACTGGCTTACGTGTGATGCCGCTGGACATCCAGAAGGCCTGGACTTTTGCAAAGCGCAACCCGTCCACTTCGCTTTGGTTGAACATGTATAGCGCGCTCCCCTTGAAGGTGCCCCCCCTAAAATGACTTCTCAGGTGGTTCTTGAGCAGCGATGCCCTGGTGTGCAGGTAGTCGTAGCTGCCTTCGGTTGCCACACACAACTTTCCTCCGCATATAGACTGAGTCTGCTGTGAGCCTTCGGGTCCTCTCGACAAGCGCCAGCTTTGAAAGGCTGGATTAGATCGCTCAGGATCAAGCTTCAGCCGCTCTTGCTGGAGCGTCATGGTCCTGAACTGATGGTGTTAGCACACACCAAGGAAAATAATGAGGCTCTAGCTTGGAACTTATTTGAGGACTTGTCCTGGGTCGTGCGTTGTGTTGAGGCAGATGCCAGAATGAAGGAAGCTGTACTTTGGCACTGGCATTGGGTATTTCCCCAAAGTAATCGGGATGGAGTGTCTCATCCGTGAGATTGTGTCGATCATATACAGTGTCCAAGCATGATGTCCAAGGCTTTATGTGGCCTATCCCCAGCCAGCCATTCTGAGATACTCTGACTTCCTTTCATGTCCTTGTGCATCATGCGATGATCGATGGCCATGCCTGAAGGTCTCGATATTATTCTTTCAAGGCTAATAAAAAGATCAGTTGCAGGCAGCAGACCTGCGAACTCACTTCAAATCAGCAGCAAGGTGGTCGTGACAGTGCAACTGGACAGGCTTCACAAGCACCTTAGCATCACGAGCAAGTCCATCTCTCTCAACAAATGGTCCATAGCTACGGGCACATCCTTCCATATGTCCACAGTAAAAGGAGATGTCTTGACTGCTCAAATATAGGACAGGCCATTGCAAACATGCAGGAGGTGAGCTCTATTGCTGAGGACAATCAGCGATCTCCCTTGTCTGTGCACATCCGGTTCATTGTAGACTGTGGATTTGGCTATCCTGCCGACTCGGATCGGATCAATGCCTGTGCATGTGATGCAACGCCTCTGCGTGTAGGTCAGACATGTCTTCAAGACTGCATTGCTGCCTCTTGCATCCTTGAAGGCCGGACGCTGCACCGTCCTCCGAGGAGTCACAATCTTAACTGCCAAGACGCTAACGAGCGAACACACTCCAATGTACCATGTTAGTGCGGTCTACCATCATGCTCCTTTTGTATTATACTTCTAGTTGACTACAATCAAGCTTTTGTTCTTTTGAGCAAGGAGCTGAGCTGCATAGTATGCCACAACCAACAATGCCGGGTGCAGGAGGCACTTATGGCAATTGCACTAGCTAGCACCTCACAGGTACACTGTACACTTGGCAAGCATGGAGGGGTGCGCTTAGGAGACGTCAATATGGGCAGGGCGCCAGCTTATGTTTGGTAGAGCTAGGCAGGCAGCGCGTCACCATGACGGGTAACGGCGACAAGTTGTCATTGAATGTGCACCTCATGCCTAGCAACTCCTCTTGCCAGCTTTGAGATTGGTGGCACGGATGAAAGGGGCTTCTGAAAGAATCCTTCTCTTCTTGAGGCAGTGTTCTGCAAGACATTGAGTGACTTGTCATTTAACTTCGGCGTCAGCCCTGGGCCTAGGGCGTATGAAGACCTCCTGTATTGAGGATGTGCCATATGCAACACATTCCATTATATCATCAGGTGCCTTTGCACAACCGTGCTCATCTCCTGAGTACCATGATGGCATGTATGGCCTTTGAAAGGCAAATGAGAGAGCCACACCATCACAGAAGGACAAATGACGGCATCATCATTGCTAGCAAGTCATCCAAAAAGGACCAGAAGCACCAAAGGATAGTACTGGGTTGTCTACGGAGTGCCAATCTGAAGGTGGCCCCAGCAAAACGCTAGGGCAATTCACACCCGTAGTGTAAGGCCGGGTGGACGCACGGGTCATCGGAAGCCCTGAAGGGTCGAGGAAGTAAAGGTCAACACCTTCAAACAGAGCGCAGAAGTGCATGTGTAGGCTGTCAGAGACGGATCTAAAGCAACAGCGGGGGTGCGTTCCAGGCTTTTTTTCTCTCCTTGCAGGCCGGCGCAACCGGTGGCTCACTGACATTGGGCCTGAATGCTTAGTTCCTTCCTGACCTGTTTCAATCGTTGGCAACGTCTCAGCACTCCCCAAATCTCTGTGCAGGGTCCTCTGGCAGCTGCCAGGTGTGTGGATGCCCTCTGAAAGGTGATGGAGTGTCTTGAGCTCATCTGTACGGAAGGGTCGCTTGTGCAATCACGCGTCGGCAAGCTGGCAGGCCAGCGCTGGGCGACGACATGCTCGGCCGTCCTGCTGGCGCCGCTGATTTATGTCCTTCTGAGGTGAACGGACGTTTCTCCAACGGCTGACATCGAAGGCAAACGAAAAGATTCGGATTTTGCGTTCAAAGTGAAACATGCCTACAGGCCTCTGCTGCAGCAGTGTGTTTAGATGTGTCACCGGCTGATGAGATAGATGTTCTGATTCTATTGCGCTTGATCACAACGGGCGTCCCTTGACTAGTGTTTTTGTGACACGTGCCTCGGAAGGTTTGACTTTCAGAATGTTGGTGCAGGTTGCCCAAGGACTACTCAGCGAGGGCTTACAACCGCCACTTGTCTCTTCTTCTCATCACGTCGCTCCTGTTGTGTGCCCAGGCCGACAGCCAAGGTATGTTGCTGACTCAGTTGGCCACGTGTCGTTTGTCATCATCGCACTCACGCACCTACCGACATTGCCCGCTGCAGGAGGAAGGCTCAGGGCTCCCGAGAGTCTATACGAAACCGTGACCAAGAGTACAATCAACAATGTCGAAAACGCATTTCCTGCCAGCAAAGGCTACGTCCAAGCCTCGGACTCCAAACTTCAGGCTGAGCTCGACGTGTACAGGAATGAGACAACGGCAATCATCAATGCCCTTGTTGGCAAAGTTAATTCCCTGACACCGGTAGGCTGCTGACTTTACGCGATTAGCTTAGACGAGATGCGTCGCTTCTTTCGTCTGAAGGTTGTCGGCAGAGTGCAGGGATACAATGGGACCAATGGGCTGGATGGAATCAACGGAACCATGGGTATGCACACCTTTGACTTCGATGAGTTCTGGAGCTGTGAGCCATGATGAACCTGCTCTGCATCCACAAGCTGCTTGTTGCATCTGATCTTTGGTCGGTGTATGAAACCTGCTTGCATGCATGGCCAGTGGTGGGCGCAGTGACAGTCAAGCTGTGCAAAGGCATCTGAAGCCTCAGCATGGCCTCGCAGGAGCGACAGGGCAAACAGGCCAGAGTGGTCTCAGGGGCACCACAGGTAGGCTTGTCCTGCGTGTACACTGCCTACGCACATGAGCACTCCCCCCTTCGGGGGTTCGGCATCTGGTCAGCCTGGTGTGGTTGGAAGAGATGAGATGTGATGTGATGTGATGTGATCTGCACTAGCCCTAGGCGACTCGTAGATACTTTAAAAGGGTGCCACACATTGACGGAGGCTTGCCATTGCAGGTGCCACGGGCTTTACCGGACAGAGTGGGGCCAGCGGTCTGAATGGTGAGCCTCATCGCCTGCCTTACACTTGCACAAGCCTCCAGCCTTGACCCTCCTTGGATCACGGACACCTTGGTGGCTGCCTTGCGATCGCCACAGAAAGAGCGGCTTGATGGACTCGGCAAACGCTGTGACGCCTGCTGCCTGGCTGCCTTCACACAGAGAGCACCTCAATAGACACCTTAATGGCTGCTCTCCCTGCAGGCCTCACCGGACAGACGGGACAGACAGGAAGCAACGGCCTCACAGGTGCTTCGTGCCTACCTCACACCCGCCTTTTGCCCTGCCGCTTGGCAAGTGTCACACATGGAGCAGCCTAGTAAGCACTCTGATCGTTGCCCTGTCTCTGCAGGCCTCACTGGACAAACAGGGGCCAACGGCCTCACGGGTGCGCTTCATCCTCTCCCTCACCTGCCTTTTGCCCAGCTGCTTGCGGTCCTCACGGAGGGAGCAGCTTGATAGGGACCCTAACGCTTGCTCCTTTTGCAGGCCTCAGCGGAAAGACGGGACAGACCGGGGCAAACGGCCTCACAGGCGTGCTTCATCCTCTGCCTCACAACCGCCTTTTGCGTTGCTATCTGGCAGTCCACATGCACTAACCTGATAGGTACCTTTACGAGTGCTTTTTCATTGCAGGCCTCACCGGACAGACGGGGGCCAACGGCCTCATGGGTGTGCTTCATTGCTTGCCACACACCCCTCCTTGGCCTTGCTGCCTCGCAGCCCTCACACTGATGCCAGCTTGATAGGGACCTTGACGCTTGCTCTTTCTGCAGGCCTCACCGGACAGACAGGGGCCAATGGCCTCACAGGTTTGCTTCTTCGTTTGCCTCAAATCTGCCTTCTACCTTGCTGCCTTGCAATCCTCACACAGAGAGCAACCTTATGGACAAGACAGGGAACACCTTGATGCCTGCTGCATGGTACACTCCATACAAAAAGCAGCCTGGCGGGCTCCTTTGCAGGCCTCACCGGAGAGAAAGGAGCCAATGGCCTCACAGGTGTGCTTCATTACATGCCTCAGATCTGCCTTTTGCCTTGCTGCCTTGCATTCATCACGTAGAGAGCATCCTTATGGACATAGCAACAAACACCCTAATGCCTACTACCTGGCATTTCCTATACGGACAGCAGCCTGGCAGGCACCCAGACGCCTGCTCCTCCTTTGCAGGCCTCACCGGACAGACAGGAGGGACAGGAGCCAATGGCCTCACGGGTGTGCTTCGTTGCTTGCCTCACGCCCGCTTGCTGCTCTGCTGCCAGGCATTTGTAACACTACAAGCAGCTCAATAGACACCTCGACTGTTGCTTCTGCATTGCAGGCCTCACCGGACAGACGGGACAGACGGGGGCCAACGGCCTCACAGGTGCGCTTCGTTGCTTGGCTCACACCCGTCCTTTGCCTTGCTGCCTCGCAGTCCTCACACTGATAGCAACTCGATAGACACCTAGACTCTGCTCTTCTTTTGCAGGCCTCACCGGACAGACGGGAGCCAGCGGCCTCACAGGTGTGCCATGTTGCTTGCCTCAAACCCAAACACTGCCTTGCTACCTGGCATTCCTCAAACAAAGAGAAGCGTGACAGACACCCTGATGGCTGCTATGCCTTTGTAGGCCTCACCGGAAAAACTGGACAGACGGGGGCCACTGGTGTCACAGGTGTGCTTCCAAGTTTTGCCTCACTCCCGGTCACTGCCTTGCTGCTTGGCAGTTACCAAACAAAGAGCAACATGATAGATACCCTGATGGCTACGCACCCTTTGTAGGCTTCACTGGACAGACGGGAGCCACTGGCCTCACAGGTGTGCTTCCAATCTTGCCTCACTCCCGGTCATTGCCTTGCTACTTGGCAGTCACCAAACAAAGAGCAACATGACAGGCACCCCCTGACGGCTACTCACCCTTTGTAGGCCTCACCGGACGGACGGGAGTCACTGGCTTCACAGGTGTGCGTCTTTATCCGTCTTAGTACCACCTCTTAATCCTGCTGCTTGGATGGTCGTAGCACGACAGCAACATGATGGCTTCCTAGCAAATCCCGCACAAGAGTAGCCAGATCGATACCCTAAGGCCTGCTCTCTGCACATATGAGAATCCCATACCGGCCCGTTCCCCACTTCAGATCTTGCACTGGCATTGAATGGCTGTTATCTTGTCACGGCATCTCGTGTAGGAGAATATTGATCTTCTATGTTATTATAGTGGCAGTCATGCTCTTCTTCCCCTCTTGCGATTGTGTCCTTTTCATGTCAGGGTGTTGCTTGAGATAATGACATAGACATGACATGCTGTAGGATCTCCTGCACCTGATGAGATTCTGGCAGCCGGGGGTTTCAACGGTGGCGTTTTGGCAAGCGCAGAGGTGTACAACCCCAGCATAGGCACTTGGACCGCGACTGGTTCCCTCAATTTTCCCCGCTATCAATTCCAAATGGTCTTGATTCGTGACAACGATCTCTTAGCAGCTGGTGGTTACAACAACGGCTTTCTAGCCAGCGCAGAGGTGTATGACTCCATGACAGGCACCTGGATTACCACAGGCTCTCTCGCCGCTGCCCGTTTCAACTTCCAAATGGTGTTGCTGCCCGGCGGCAGTGTCTTGGCCGCTGGCGGCTACAATCCTAGTGACATCGTCACAGCTAGCGCAGAGCAATACAGCCCTACGGCAGGTTTATGGACCACCACGGGCTCCATGGCTATCGCCCGTGCCGATTTCCAGATGGTGTTGCTGCGCAATGGCATTGTTTTGGCAGCAGGCGGCACTACTTACACCAATCCAAACTATATACAACTGAATACTGCGGAGCTGTACAGCCCCACAGCGGGCACTTGGGTTGGCACTGGCCCCCTTGCTACCTCCCGCTCTCTTTTCCAGATGGTGCGGCTGCTTGACGGGAGTGTCTTGGCGGCTGGGGGTACCAACTCTAACACCGCGGCCTTGGCAAGCGCAGAGGTGTATAGCCCTACATCAGGCGCTTGGACCCCTACCGGCACCCTCATTGTTGCACGTTATCGATTTCAGATGGTGCTTTTGCTTGATGGAAGTGTTTTAGCAGCCGGTGGGTTTGACACCAACACAAACACTCTTTCCAGTGCGGAGGTGTATAGCCCAACATCAGGGATTTGGACTGCCACCGGCTCCCTCAATGTCGCCCGTTCACAATTCCAGATGGTTCTGCTGTCTGATGGCCGAGTCTTGGCAGCTGGCGGCCTTGGAACTGGGGGCTTATTCTTGAAAAGTGCAGAGCTCTACAACCCCACAACAGGCGTTTGGACCAGCACCGGCTCCCTGGCCACCGCCCGGGATGCTTTCCAGATGTCTGCATTCTGATAAGCTTTAATTGTTGGCGTTGGGCATTCCACGGAGGCCATGGACACCCGAGCAAGTAATCATAATGTATGTGCGTGCAAAGTATATGCATCACAAGTACTAGCCCTTGCCGAAGAAGTGAGAAACGACGCTAACCAATTTCAGAAATCCTAAAGTGGTAGCATGAGTTGGTGGTTTCACAGCCGTCGTCGCCATCGATTAAATGCATCGTAATGTGAGGATACACTGGTATGTATTCAAAATTTCTAAAAGTGGCAAATGCTATTTTCCTCAAGCAAAGCATTTGCACAAAAATTTTAGACATCTACTAGTAGCAGGGAAAGAGATGCATCTTTTTGCATCCAATTTCTCTTATCATTTCAAATCAAGCCATTGCAACATGGGGTAGCAAGCAGCAATTCATGAATTTATAACCCATCAAGATGGGGGGTTACTTGAGGATGTTGGAATACTGGGTGTCACATCGTGTGGTCGTCTCCGAGAGCCAGACCCAACATCGTACATATTGTCATGAAGATCATTAAATTTATGCCAAAGTTCTTGGACAGCATTTGTAAATACATTGAGTCAAAAGTGGATGAGCTAGACTTCCATTTGACTTGCAAAGCTGGTGGCCACCATACTTGCTGCGAAGACCCAAATGGCAGTATGCCTTGCAAAATCTTGCCTCATGCGGACGTCCTAATTGTACTCCAAAACTCAAGGTGGACATCCTGAAATGGTCTCAGCTTTATGCAAATCTACCTTATACTAGCTCTGCTGCACAATAATCTCATCCGCACCCAGCGATCTGGGCAGTGCTTATCATGCCTACTATGTATACATGGCCGCCTTAATGCAGATAGCGGCTTTGACAGCTATCCCAACACTCTGCTATACAGTCGCGCGGGTAGGGCTGGACCCAGATCATGCTCACTTGTGTGTCTTGACTGGGCTGCCCCATCACCCTCCATTGGGGTAGGGGTCGAATTTGAAGCTCTTCAGGCTGTTGCGCAGAAGGATGTATAGGCTTGGCTGGAGAAGCGGCCTCGAGCCTCACGTCAGCCGGGTGTCAAGCATAGCTCCTAGCACAGTGCATTCCTCTGGCAGCTCCAGATCGATCACCTACACAAGGAGGTGTTTGTCGAGCTAGAGCGCATATGAGTACCTCACGTGGCCACAGCTGCCTGCTTCCTAAGTCCATAAGTGCATCTCCCATTCACGGTCTGGGTCAGAAGACAGCACAGGCAACACCTAGATGCACAAGGGCTCATGAATCAGCTGATAGGTCCTTAGCATGATGCATATAACCTCATCATCAGCTGATCAGGCGTGACGGGGGTGATACGGACATCACCGGGTGTTTGCCGTAGGCCTCAGAGGGCGGGGTCTCATGATACACATATGCAACTCTGTTGGCTTCTTCCAAAATGACTGCAGCTATACCGCTTCCTGGCTTCCCAAGGAGGGTGTACTTGCGCTGCGGTTTACCTGCATATCAAAACCTTGTACACCCTGGAGCTTGAGAACACTCTTTAGTTTTCCAGCTTGCAATCACTATGCTTGATAAGCCCCAACAGGTTTGCTTAACGAGATCTTGCTGTTCTTCAGGTAAGCTGGCACCCTCCGCATGATATGAATGGGACGGCAGGAGAATGCACGAGCTTTGATGAGCAGGCGCACCAATTGCAACATATGCAAAGGCAGGGATGGTAGCCACATGCTGCAGCTGCACGGGGGAGGCCAGATCTTTGGTGAAGGTCAGTGAGACCACCGCGCAGTCCACATCATCTGTCAGGCCCAGCAGGGTAGACGACCTGAAAGCATCACCATCCGATGAGAATACATTTCATTCGCCAGTATCGCTTGGCTGCAGAGGCTTACAGGTACTGTGCTGCTGCACTGACCTTTGCTGCATGTGCTTGAGCGCCCCAGCCCAAGACACAGATGCAGCACTTTGACAAGAATGCCCCCGAGATGCAGCACCTTTGCCATGATTGTGTGGTAAGAGTCACCTGTCTAGGGCTGGCCCCTGTCCAGTCAGCACCCTGTGAGGCGAGCAGGAGATCTGCGCTGTCAGCTGGGGCGGTCCCTCATGTGCCCCGCCAGCTGGCTCTGCGGCCTGTTCATGCTCTGGCGTCTTTGCTAAGCCTGCGCTGCCTGCATGCAGACTGCAGTTCAGCCAACTATGTTTGCCGATTAGCCTTGCCCTGAATTCTGCGTGCACCTGAAATCTCAATGAGCACTATGTACTTTACTGTAGCGAGGGACAGGAAGCATTGATGCTTGGGCGGATGGACTATACGGACATGCTGCTGGGCAGCGTGCTATGTGCATGACATTAAAGACACATCAGTCACCGCCTTGCAGGTGGACCCAAATCCCATGCCAGATGTGAACACATTGAGTAGGACGAGCACCCAGGCAAGGACCTTGTCTGCACGTTACTATAGAGCATGGTGCATCAGATGCAAATGACCACCCTCATCAAAGACTGCATGTGGAGAAGTGCTGTCAGGAATCAGAGCATGAGATTAGAAGGGCAGCACCTGCTTTCTGCCTGCTGGGGGTGTCTGGTGCAGGCGCCTGCCTCGACCAGCTGTAGCAGTAGATCTCGCACTCAGGCTCGCTGCTCAGGCTCTCGTCTTGTGCAGACACCTGCAGCATATGGAACATGTCAATCCCCTAAAAGCTGCCAGTGCAACCACCGTTCCGCACTGCAGCAGGCCTGCAGGCAAGAGCGTGAAGCCTTTACACCATACTGTGCTGTGCACGGGGACTGGACACTTCCTTGACATGGACAGCGCATGCAGTCCTTCGGCAGATGGTGCTATCAGGTGCAAATGGAAGTCGGTGTCATGGCACAGGGCCGCATGCATGAGTCTGGCTTGTGACGCAATGTTGCAGGCAGCGCTGTGCACCTCAGAGTATATGTCTGCAAAGCCCTGCGCATGTGTAGGGGGCTTAGCGTCCGGCTGCTCTGTTGTGTACCGCGTGGGATGCACAGGGTATCAATGAAGGCTGACCTGACGCGGCAGCAACTGGGTTTGCAGGGGATGACTGAGCCCTCATGGGGTCAACCGCCAGCGCCACAGCATCTTGCTCAGCCGACACAACCACCTGAACATCAGATCACACAGCACAAGTCAAAACTTTGCAGATCTTATGACTCCCAGATGCACTCTTCCAGCCTTGAAGTAAGGGTTAATTAATTGCATGTTTACGGGAGAAAGAGCACGTGTAGGGGAGAAGTGGCAGACATACCGCATGTGGAGGTAGCTTGGCCTTGATCAGCAAGTGTGCATCCACCTCTGTCAGGCTCCGGTCATCAGCAACGTGCAGCGTCACCCCGTAAACATTGCACGCTGCAGCCTGGGTCTCGCCCTTGGGCTCCAGCGTCCACACAACTGCTCGGAGCACCCCTGTGTATGCAGACATACGTTCTGTGGCCTGCCATGTCCCAGTGCCAGATAAGGATCATGCTGAGCTGGAGCTATATGCCAGGTGACATCAATGGTGTCATTTTGTCACAACAGGTCTGTCACAGCGTTGTGTTGGCACAAGGCCCATGCACTGCTCAAGGTCACAACTGAGCAGAGCAGAGCAGGCTTGTTACCTGGAGCGGCCTGCCAGGCGCCTTCTATGCAAAAGGGTCTCCCGTCAAGCTTCTCAAGCTGCAATGGGGTATACCCAGAGCTAGCCCTGATCCTATAAGCACGGCTTTCGCTGCCACCCACCAAATCCTGCATGACTTTCAGAGTTCAGAGCGCCCCAGCCCGGCAGAGACGTAGTGAATGTCAGATCAGATCAGATCAGATCAGATTTCATCCCTTCCAGCCACACCAGGCTGATCAGATGTTTGACCCTCAAAGGATGGGTTCATCTTCTGCAAGCACGCTATGTGGAGAGTGGGATGTGGTTTAGGCAGGTGCTGTAGAGGCCTCACCAGGTCTCCATGCCCTGATGACATCAGAAATAGACTGTCTTTCTCACTGCTGCCCACTGCATGCTGCTGGACTACCGCCACGGAGCAGTCCAAGGGCGGACATCCTTCATGACGTCGGTTCATGTCTGCAGGCTGCTTTACCTTGAATCCTGCACATGGCTGCCATCGTTCAGACGTAGAGCTGCATATGTACACATGCATTGCATGAGCTACGTTAAAATAGCTTACCTCCAATGCCAGCATTGATCATGAATGCCTGGATTCTTGCCAGAGACGACCAGCCATCTTTGAAGTTCAGGAATGTGTACAGCAAGCTGCCCCAAACAGTGCCGCCCTCAAAGTTGCTTCTCAGGTGATTCTTGAGCAGCGACGTTCTGGTATGCAGAGAGTCGTAGCTGCTTTCCGTTGCCACGCGAACCTTCCCTATTATAGTTTGAGTCTGCTGTGAGCCTTCAGATCCGCTCGACAAGCGCCAGCTCTCAAAGGCAGGGTTAGATCGCTCCCGATCGAGCTCGAGTCGCTCTTGCTGAAGCGCCATGATCATATTTGAGAGTGATAACGCAGTCAGGAATGCTACAAAAAAGCCCGAGGTCAGGCAAAACTGAGGACTTGTCATCGATCTTGCGTTGTTGTGGCAGATGCCAGAATGAAGGAAGCTGAACTTGGGCACTGGCATTGGGTAACATGCAGGCTGCCCCAAAGTGATTGAGATGAAGTGCGGAGATGAAAATGATACAGAAACTGTCCCCGGTGTTGAGGCATGATGTCCAAGGCTTGATGCGGGAGTCTCCCAAACAGCTCTCATCTATGCTCTGAAGTCCTCTCATGTCCTTGTGAGCATCGATGGCCATGCCTGAAGGTCTAGATCTTATTCTTGCAAGGCTTTTGGCGAGATCACTTGCAGCCAGCAGACTTGCGAGCTCATTCCAGGTCAGCACCAAGGTGGCAGTGACAGTGCAACTGGACAGGCTTCACAAGCGCCTAAGCATCACGGGCAAGTCCGCCTCTCTCACTTCCTTGTCCCATAGGCACGAGCAAATGCTTGCAAGATGTCCACGGTAAAAGGGGGTGTCTTGACTGCTCGCCATGCTGCAGTGGCAGATACAGGACAGGCCATTGCAAATGTGCAGGAGGTAAGCCTTATTTCCTGAGTAGCTTAGCAATGTTCTGGGTCTGTGCAAATCAGGTTCAGTGTAGACGGTGGCCCACCCCGAAGATTTGCTTCCTCTCTATTGACCAGCCCTTTGCCTGCAACACCATGCCTCTGCATGCAGGTCCAGAACTATCTTCATGACAGCAGTACAGCCTTCTGCATCCTTGAAGGCCGCACCCTGCATGTCCAGACCACCGGTATGCGCAACAACATTAGTCCTGCAACTGCCCACTTCAGCTTTGCCTCAGTTGCACAGATGTAACAGCTAGCTCATTCTTGCTGCAGCCTTAGATGAGGCCTGCATCAGCGCCTTTGCGCTTCATCTGTCTCTGGGCAGCTTTCAGGTGGCTGAGTGCCCATCTCTGCCCAAGGTGAGCCATCTGCCCGGTAAACCTCTCACTGCCTTCATTTCTGTCCCTGAGGGCACTGTGCAAGTGTGGCGGAGTCAGGTGCAGAGAGATCCCTTTGAGAGGCTCATACTACCCTTGCTCTGCAGGTGTGTCCAAAGGGACCATTCAGTGGCTCAGAGGTGGCATTCTCTGTGGCCCTCCCTGAGGGTGCTGCAGCCACAGAGAGGGCTCTGGACATCCTTGGCCTTGTGCAGGTAAGACTGGCATACAGCGACTTGTGGCAGTGCCTCTAGCATATCCATGGCCATAGCTCAGACATTCATGAAGGATGAGTTCGTGACTGTCTGTATATTGGCAGGCATGTGATGCAGCAGGGAGGTTGGACATGGTGGATGTACTTTGAGTGTTGCAGAATGTCATGGAGCCCCTGACCATGGTGGCGCCTCCTGTTGCAGTGCAGCTGCGCATAAAGGGATTTCACGAGCAGGTGCTGCAAGCCTATGTGCCCCCTTGGGAAGAAAGACACTGGCAATTCAGTGTAAGGTCTAATTGGTTGCAGTGCCATGCAACCTGGTGACTATATGGCAATAGCTTGAAGCCTGAATTGTATGTTTTCATGTCTTTGGGGATAAGGCTGTAGTTGTGAGGCTTTTCAGCATGTGCAGGACAGTACATCAGAGCTGGATGCCTTACCGCACAGAATCTTGTACAGCCTGGATGATGTGCCAGAGGAGGTAACGCCTGCGGAGAGGCTCTATGCGGGTAAGCCTATAACCCTGATTGAAGCTTGTACGGCATGACAGTCTTACATTTTAAGACATCCTCCACTTTCAGCAGGCCATGCATGACACCTACTGGTATTTGAGGCTTCTGAAAGCTACATATTGTTGCAGGTCTTCAGGCCTTTTTTGGGAATACAGCAGAGATCCCTGTCAAGGATGAGATTGCAGGGGAACCTGCTTACAGCATGGCCCAGATCTACATTAGTCCCTGTGTGACAGCCATTGGTGTGGCAGACTCAGGTAAAGCTCCCTCACCACGCTGAGCTCTATAGCAGGGCAGATGCAACTATAGGTCAAACACTTGCCTGCACTTGCAATCACTGAAGGGGAGCTGTGCAGGCACAGTGCCTACAGTGTGGACTGCGTGTGCTGGCTTTGTCCTCATTGAGGATGCGGCAGGAACTACTCTGCAGCCTAGACATGGTGAGAACGCCAGTTCACTATAATCTGAATGAAGGAGGGGTGCCTGCAAGTTCTTGATGGCAAAAACAGAGCCAGTGCTCGCTTGTTTGCTGTTACATGAGGCTTTCCTCGGGTTCGCAGCCGTGTTTTTGTCTTGTACCACTTCCTTGTGTGCTCACAGGCTGGGTATAAGATCAGTAGGATCTTCCATACTGTGTAGGGTATCAGGCATGGTAGTACTGGCTCCAAGCATCCGCCAATTTTGCAGCCAACTTGTCAGATGTGTGCGTGCGTGCAGGTCTTGTTGTTAGCGTCTTTGAGAACTATGCGACGCTGCAGCGGCCCCTGCAACCTCTCCTGAAGGCGCTGGAGCGGGTGGACTGGGCCTCTTTTGGCCTTGCTGTCCAGGCAAGCTCCTCTGAGTTGCTGTCCTTGCCAGTCCTGTGACGGCAGGCCATCAATGCAGATGATGTGCAGAGACTGCCAGTGGCGCCAAATCTGTCACACCTGGTGGTGTGCTGGCAATGTTGCTGTCAAGCACTCTGATGATATGATGCAAATCTACCATGAGAGGTGCTCAATGGGAGCAAATTCAAAGAGGAAGTCTGGTCATGAGAACCAAGTCTCATTTTGAAGGGCTTGCGAGCGTCAACTCGTTGTGCTGAACTGTGGACTAATGACACAATGGCATGGTTTCAGGGGATTGTGGACGAGGGGACTGGAGTGGCACATCTCACTTTTGCGCCCGGCTCGGAGGAGACATGCCAGCTGATGCGGGCGCTGGTGGTCCACCTGGTGCCACCTGTCATGCCAGCCTGCTCTCCCAAGAGCAAGCGTCGAGCGTCAGGGCTATCTGCCCATGCAGAGGTACACTAATTTCCTTATCACAGGCGCTGCATGTGACCACTGAATAGGCTTACGTGCGTGCACGCTGTTGTCAGGAAAGTCAGCAAAGTGGCTGCTCAGACGGCATCCTGTCACATCCTATATGATCAGGTCACATATGACACCCAGTAGGAGAACTCTGTGAACCTCACCACAAGGCACCCCTTAAAGTCTAACCGTGAAAAGTCTACACCGACTGCAAGAGAAGCATGTACATGACATGTTGCAGAGCACATACTAAGGGCCTGAATAGCAATGCTGTTGGGCAGCGCAGGTGAAGCATGCTGTGTGCATGCAGGCCAAGCTCCTGAAGTCTGCTGTGACAAAGGCGCTGCAAGCGGTGAAGGACGCGCGGCCGCTGAGCCTGCAGAGTGGCTTTGAGCAGCGCATGGGCTGCCTTGCAGACATCTCCAGGTTGGCAGCATTCCCCTCAGAGGCATATCTATGCACAGTCTGTGACCTCTGCACCCCATATGCCATCAGGAGGACTCCTCGCTTCCTGCTCACCTGGCTCAGCCTCACTCTAGAAGCTGGACGCTGTCAAGAGCATTGCAGCCTCATGTCGCTGCAGCTGAGCGCCAAGCGCTACATTGGGCGCAACAGTGAGCGCTGAGCACTATGCTTGGCGCTAGGCGCAGGCCGCAAGATCGCTATCAGCCATGCCTGACCCGAGAGTGCGCCTGCAGTGTGCTCCTGCTGAGAGTTGCTGCTTTGTGCAGGAGTGTATCAGCACTGGTGGCTCAGAGCGAGAATGCAGGGTTCCAGGAGGCTGCATGCAGCATCGCTGGCACAGACCTTCACAGCCTCAGGGATGTCATCCATGTACGGCCTCTCAAGCCTCCCTTGTGGAGTGTGCTTACCTACACAATGCTGATGAAGCGTGATATGACGAAACAGTGTCTGGCCATGACAGTGAAGTGCTATCAACTCACTCGTTGTTGTCTCCTTTCTAATCAATGAGGTGTTCAACCGTCCAAATCTGATGTCAGCAGCAAGGATCAGTGGCCAAGGGCCGCATTACATGATGCACTTTACATGCCTCTTCATCAGGCTTCATGCAGTTGTTATGATCAAGCTGTTTGTCCTGACAGCAGGAGTCAATCATGTCATGATCTGCATTATTGGCTGCAGGAAGCACTTGAAGCCATAGCACTGGCTAGCGCTCCATCTGCACAGCCAAGGGGTGTGGCGGGGAGGAATCAGCAGGCGCAGGGCGGCTTGTGTTGAATGGTGGACATGAACAGGCATGGCATCACTGGTGCTGGCCCTGAGCATAGCATTGCAATGAGGTCAATGTACCTGTTGACTCATACAGTGCACGTGGGGCAAATCTTCAGGAAGTGAATGCACTGCTGTCACGCACTGTACTTAGACCACTGCAACACCCGTCACAACTTGATCTAAAGAGAATGTAATACCAATAAGCATGCCCGTTGCCGTTAGATTGGGGCTTGTGAAACAGCTCTAAGTATCCTCCTCGAGCATACCATAGTACTCCAGGCACGCCAAACACGCGTGGCAGATACAGGGCGCTTGCAAGACTCTCTGGTCCTCTGCTGACCCTGTTGACAGACAAAGCTCGTGCATGACCATGCCCTTAGCTTTCCAGCCCCTCTTGGTGATGCTCAGACCCAGCCTCTGTGCTATGGGCTGCCACATACCATACATCTTGCCAAGGTTGCTATGGCGGAACTGGAGCATGACAAGCGCCCGCCCATTCAGCAACACTTCAGGCTTGTCAAAGGAGAGCACCAGCCACCTCTCAGCAAACATGCCAACCTTGACCCATGCGAGCTCCACATCTGAAGGTATGACGATATTGATGTCCTTTGCATACATTGTCACCTGCTTAGCCTGGGTGAGGATCTTGCAGGAACGTGCTGAGATGCTTAAGGGCTGAGCATCATTCCCAATCTCCTCAAACCGCAAGATCAGTTCATCCAGATGCAGGTCCAAACTAAGCAGCCCGGGGAGGTCACCCCCTCTTGCGATGATTTCCGTGCGAGAAATTTCCATCCTGGTGACCCAAGGCACAAATGGCGTTTCCCAATGATGCACTGGATCCAGCATGGGAATCACAAATCTGCCTACCGTGTCCCCCACGTGCAGCTTGCACGACGCAGGCAGCCACAGCCTGTCGGGCAAGTACTCTGTGACAGACATGTGCTCCAGGCCACTCATGGGTCGCAGGTCTAGCAACCACTTGCCCTCGCCTGAGATCCACCAGTGCTCCACGTGTCTGTTCAATCTGAGGGTCACCAAACAGGGCAGCTCCTGAACCCAGTCAATGCTGATTCTGGGCAGCCACAGATCCAGGACAAGGTGGGCAAGCTTCGAAAAGGTTGGCAAGACTTTGTGGAGGGCCCCGCCATTGATAGCTGACAGCACACGCAGATTTGGCGCCTGGCGGCTGAGGGCCTCCAGGCAGAGCTTGGTGGCCATCAGCTGCTCCTGTAAAAGCTGTGGAAGCTTGCGAAAGATCTGCGCATCTGGCTGCTCTGCCTCGCTAGACTCCAGGGTAATCAGAGGCTGCCACTGGGGAGCAATCTGGATGGTCAGCTGCTGCAGGTAAGACGAACAGAGGGTTGCGCTGGTGAATTCCTGGATGTCTCGTGATGTCCCTCCGAGCTCAAAGTACAGCGTCCTCAGTATGGCGCTGCGCTTGGCTACATAAAGGGCACCTGCACAGCCAGCTGGTGCAGTCAAGCTATTTGACCAATTCCTCAAGTGTGGACATGCATGCACTGCAGAAAGTAACAAGCAGTCTGAGGATGTACAGGCGCTTCTTCAGACGGCTGCTCATTGGGTACACTTCACAAGGAGGCTGTGCAGGATGCTTACGCTGCACACTGTTGTCCAGGCTCTGCTCTGACACCGCACTGTCTTGGCAGGGCGGGGCAACCATGTCTGCTATCGCTAGCGATGGAGGGCGGTTCCAGGCATCCCTGCATCATCAATTATAGTACAGTTTTGCCTTATTGTGTCTGCGATATCTTCAACAATGGGACATTTGAGAGGCATTCCTGACTTTGTATATGGACAAGTCTCCGTGCTCCCTGAATGTCCTGACAAAGGAACCTTTATCAGCGCAAATCTGCGCAGGCCCTTACAGTCTAGTCCCTGTTTGACCTTGCTATAGCTGCGTAACGCTTGTGTCTCGCAATGCATGGGCACTTCCCCAAAGCTAGACTTGGTGCACGGGCGCTGCAGGCATGCATCATGTGCTCTGGTGGGTTTGTCGGGTGTGAGTGACAGTCGGGACACGCTCTGGCTCCACCTGCATGTTGCTGCCAAAGCTGCGGAATCTTCCAAGGAGAGACTGGCCACGATCTTGTCCCAGAGGTGATGGTCGAGGCTCGCTAGCACGCTGGCTGTATGCGCCCGCAAGGCACCTCTTGTCTCATACCGCATGCCTGCCTGGATCTTATGGCTGTCTGATCCCCTTCCTGCGGTGCACTCAGATCGCCTCACCGAAACGCTGCAGGGTGGACTAAAGTAGCGTAGTTCAGGCTGAATGTCTGAACAGCTGTACTGTACTCCACAGACGACCCATGAGAAAGACTTTGCGACTTTGTGGGTCAATGATGTGCCTAATGCAGAGCGACACCTTAAGAATTTCTGGGCAGCTGTCGGAAGCTGGCCTGATGTCTTGAGTGAAGGAGGCTCTGACAGGCGACTAGATACAGTGAAAACTGGCTGGTGACCTTTCCGCATCCAGACTGATATGCCTCGCTGGTGCTTTTACTACAAACTGGGATGCACTGCATCAAGTTGTCCTGACCATTGGGCAAACTGGGCTGCCTGCCCATATCCATGTGAACACGAGCTTCCGACAGCTACCACAGTGACTGCCTATCTCAAACATTGCGTCGCAATTGCCTAGGAACAGTCCTATGTGCGCACCTTCTGGAATGCCGGCTGTCGAGGCTTTCCAGTCCCCAGGTGACATAGAGAGCTGCTCCCGGCACCTCGGAGAGCTGCAAGCAGAAGACAGATTGGCGGATTTTAGGTCGGCCGACGACTTAGCAGATCCGGAGATCACCCACGACAAATTGAAGGCCTTAACGAAAGAGGTAAATACCGCTCGCACAGTGTGCTCCTATCCCTGTGTCGCCTGCGGACCCCGCTTGAGCTCAATCGTTAAACGTATGGGACAGGGTCAAGTGTCCTCCACCATGAAGGATATCTCTTCCTTACAGAACTTCCGGTTGCTTGACGAGATCTTCAGCGAGTTTGATGCGATAAAGGCGATAGCGGAGAGCCTTGAGCAGATGTGCAATGTTGGGAAGGCCTCGCAGATCGGTAAGAAAGTCTCTAGCACTTCTTGTACAGTCTGACTATACTCAGTGAGGAGCAGAGCAGGTCTTAATTTGTCTAGGGACTGACATTTGTTGAGCTCCAGTGCACAGGTCCAAGCTTTGAGGACTACCCAAGGTGTTCTCATCACCCAGCAGCTTTGCAAGGAGCCCACACTGTGCTGGCAGCTAGTGGCCGTATTCTACTGGAAAGGTTGCAAAAAATTGGGTCTTTGCAAAACCTTAAACCCTGGCCGGAAGCTGGGTCCCTCCTACTCCGGAACAGCTGCTGATGGTGTAGGCGTCTTTGGGAACCGATGTTGCGTGAATTGGAAGACATTGAATATGCGATGGCGCCAAAAAGTGGGGTTGATAACTTCATACCGCGCCATAAGGGCGCAGTGGCAATGATTTGGTTATGGCTCTGAAGATACATCATCCGACAGTAGAGCCCGTCCTTTACAGCCCTTTGAGCAGGAGAACGGCCCAAGACATGATGTAGTCCGGGCAACATAAGTTGCAGTATGCAACATGTGTGGTTATCGTCTGAGCCTACTGTTGTAAGTGTTCAATGCGATTTGTAAGCTGCGCATGTGCAAGCAGCCTCAGCCAAGAATTTCGTCATTGTCTGCATTCAGAAGCAAAGCGCACCGCGGCATGGTATAGAGGGAACCTGTAAGCGAAGCTGAATTATTTGCAGAGCTTATTCAGTGCCTCTAAGACCCTATTGGACTGCCCAGAGTGGTTGAGCTTACATTGGCGGCAGAATTTTCTATTGTACATGTACAAGGCAGGCCCCCGGAAGAGACTCTATTGCCTATAGGCAGCCAACAGCACAAGAGCATCTAGCCGGCTGCTATGCACTTTATGCACACCTCCAGAATATTTGTCACAAGTTGGATTTATTGAGAATCCTCAAAGGATGACAATGTGGCGCACAAGACTGCTGTCACAACAATAACGCTCCAGCTTGCCCTAGAGGTCAGGCCATCCCTACTAAAGCATGCCATAATGGGCCAAGCGTGCCGTGCACGCCCGGCAGATACAAGGCGCCCGCAAAAACCTCTCATCCTCTGTTGAGCCCTTGGTCATGCTCTGAAAAGGTCCCTGTTGCTGATCGCGGGCCAGGTGGACGGCTTCAAAGCCAATCCCACCATGTGTCCTACGTCTCCCAAGGACAGGCAAATGCCATAATGGTCATCAGGAGGCCCAGGCAATCCTAAGATGACTTTGCCCAAATCGAATTCAAAGCTGACCTGTTAAATTAGTCACCCCAAACCTCATGCTTACAGCGAGGACCAGGTTCTCCCAGGTCGCAGCGACGTTGCATATTTTCTGTACACTGCACTGCACAGTGTGCAGGTGTTCTCTTGATTGAACGTGCGATGCCTACGCCCGGCCCAACGGCTCCACGCAAGAGCGGACGCTCCCGTGGCCCTTCTCAGAAGTTCTTTGGTCATAGTCATTTCCAGAGAAGCATGAAGGCTAATCGTCGCTTGAAGGAGGTGCCGCCTTGCAATTCACGCTGTGACCTGCGCACACAACTGTCCCTTATCACTCTCGCCAGACGGCATACTTTCACTTTCAAGCCCACCAGAGGCTGCAACCTGTATCTGTCTGTGCAGCACAAGGCCGCACTGAAGGACATGGGAGCTCTGGTCGACAAGCTGACAGCCAGGGTCAAGAAAATGGTGGACGAGGCCCTCGACTGATTCGCTGCCTCTGCAGCAGCCTCAAGAGCTCGCGTCCCAAGGTAGTTCCTAGGCAGCTCCGCTTAAGTGAAGGACTCGCACATGATCTACATCGCCTTCTAATGCACAGAACCATGCGTAAATCTGGTGTCACTGTTTTCAGTGCTGCAGCCTCTTGTGAATCTAGGAGGCTGATCCAGGGAGTATGGCAGTCATGAGGAAAGTCATGCGCAGGAGATGAGGAATCTGGACGACTTCGTGTGGGAGTACTGAGGAGCGCATGATGGGAACAGAATGAGGTCCTCCCCTGCTGTGGGGGTGTGGCTGCCATATGCAAGTAGGCGACGCTAGCTGTCTAGAGTATTGAGGCATCAACTTGGTTTTCAGCATTTGTGTGGCCGATTACTACACAAAGTGCAGCTGCCCTGTGGCAGGCCTCAATACTTCGTACGAATGAGATGCCCCGCGGTATAAGTCCTGTACTTCATGCTACCAACATTGTATAATGGGGCAGATGTGGCCGCCTGTGGCATGCTTATGAGAGTGTAGGGTGCTAATAGCAAGCACTGCTATTGTGTGCCAGAGATGCAGCTGATACATGTGATGACTGTGTGTGATGTTTAGAGCAGTGAGGAGAGCAAGAGACTCAGCTGCAGCATTGGCAGTTTGCAATCATTCAGAAACAGTCTACAGGTTCTCTGTAAGCTCTTATACTGGTGCTTCAGCAGTGCTCAAAGCACTGATCAAAACAACACCTAGTGGTGATTGAAGGCGCTGAGCAACGTCACTTGCTAAAGCTAGGAGATACTGCATCTGCTCTTTGCATCTCTATCAGTTTTCTGACCTTTTGTCTGCGCACTTGTAATTCTGCTGTCTCCATCTGTCCCATGGAACTTTGTGCCGTGCTGCTCGTTCTTGTCATGCACAAGTCTTATACTGCCCTCTACCCCTGCTGCCTCTGTACACTCAGCTTGAGTGCCCACTCTTGATGAAGCAGTGTTCCTCTGCTTGGGCAATCCCTCAACACTTGACTCTGGCCTGCCTGCTAATTCTGCTGTGGGGGCTCCTTCAACATGAGCAGAATTCGCATCTGTCTCGCTTCTGCGACCCACTGCACTTGCAACGCCCCTTGAGGCTTGGCTTGCTGCAGCTGATGAGGCAAGAGGTAGCAGGTCTGCAGCTGCTTCGCTGAGAGTGCTGGGCGCTGAGTGCTTGGAGCTCTCAGCAGAATCCTCAGCCGGCATGCCACAGCTGGCACCTGGCATGCTGATGTCTTCAGCACTGGCTGCGTCAGTGGCTGTGCCAACAGGCATGCCCTCTTGTGGAGCAGCGCTGTACGGTGCAGCCTGCTCTTTGCCTTCGCACTCACTCGAAGATGACAAAGCATCTTGCTGAGGGGCTTTGGCATCTGATGACACTTCGGGTTGCTCTTGGGCGGGTGCCAGCTGTCGAGCAGCACTGCCGGGCAGCTCTTGGGCAGGCGGCGGGGCAGAGGGCGCGCCCCGTCAGGCCTTGCCGTTCACCTTTGTGGCGATGTGCATGTTGGCGATCCCAGTGGTGGCTGGGGCGGTCTGCAGCAAGCACCGCCAGAAGCTCAGTCAATACGAGGGGAAGATGCAAGCAATGTTCAACAGCCCATCAAGAGCAGGCTAGCATTCTGTCTATTGCAATATGGCAAAGGGCCGGCTGAGTTGCGGGGCATCTCTACATGAGCCCCTGTCCAGAGACAAGCTTGTGGTATGTGGACAAACTCCCAGACTAATGCAAACATGCTGGTTCCACACAATGACAGCGCATGTACAGATACCTCACCAAGCAGGCAGGCTTCCCTGCTAGCATGACTTCCCTGGGCCAACCATACTGCATTCTGTGGTTGGAGAGAGTGTAAGTTCACAGTACGTGCCCTTAGGCATATCGGCATTGCAGACAAATTGATTGGTTCCGAGAGGACGCAATCACCGGGACATTGGGCGTGTTGGAGATGGTTGAGTTGGTGTGGATCATCTGGCGGTTGAGGCCGTTCATGATGCTGGGCTGCCCGATTGTGTTGCCTGGCCTGCCCGCGATGTCATCGTAGTCATCGTCATCTTCCACACCCGCTGTCGCCTGCACATTGCTACTGGTCTGAGGACTGCTCTCATGAGACGCCATCTCTCACACCTTGCCATCAGGCAGCTCGATAGCTTATCTCGTCTCACAACAGCACAGCTAGTGCAGAATGTTCCGTGGGTATTTGGAGAGCAGGGAGTAGGATCTAGAAGCACTCCCATAGACAGCAAAGACAGCGAGCGTTACTACATGCAGGGGCTACTCTGCCCAGAGCCCAGCCCTAACTACGCCCAGCCCTACTATGCCCAGAGCCCATGTATTCCTGACCACTCTCAGAGCATGCTGTTTGTGGCATACAACAGTACATATGGGACGCAGAGCACAGGGATAGGCAAAGGCACCTTCATCATGTCCACGAGGGACTGCGGCCGGATGGGCTTGATGCCCTCGCCCATCTCATCCACAGACAGAATCTGCACAGGACTATGAACTGCATCAGCAGGTACTCTCCTGCTTGCACGCCTTCTTCGCTGTCTCTAAGGATGACCCTACACAACCCTCAGCGCAAGCACTGCCTGAAGATGATAGTTCGAAGGGGTTTGCCACTCCTACAGCGCCCCGGAGCCTAGACTGCACTCGACTCGGAGATCTCTCAAGAACCGCACAGCCATATACTACCCGCTCTGGTGATGGGCCTGCAGCGCGCAGACGGCAGGCATTGGGACAGGAGGTTTACCTTGACGACGAGGGAGTCGCTGATCATCTGCACGACCACGATGTGGTCGTTCGGCTTGACCAGGCCCACCTTGGAGCTCATATTGACGGCCTCGTGCAGCAGCGTGTCCCCTGCACATCACGCGACATCTTGTGGCCTTGTCCTGCCACAGACTAGCTCACTGCCTGTGACAGTGACGTTTGGCATGCATTGCGCCTGGCACAGCATCCCATGGTGTGCAGGGCTGACTTTGTCTCTATCACAATAATCTGCTCGTGCATGCACAGCTCCTACAAAGCTGCACATCAGGGGCCTGGCGGACACGTCGTCTGCATGCTCAAGTCCTATGCCATATGATACACCTATGCGGAGAGCAGGCAGGGTATGCATTGACCTTCCAACTCTAGCTCATTCTGGCCCCTGTCAGGATGCCAGAGTGCTGACATGCAACACAGACATGGCGTCTGTGACGGGGCGTCTCACCTGAGGGGGAGGGCGCCGCCAGAACAGGCAGCAGGCCGCGCTGGATCTGGCACTGGCGGGCGACCCCGCGGCCGACCAGCGTCCACTTCATGCCGTCATTCTTCAGCGTGGGAATCACCAGCGTCAGGATTGGCATCGGCGGTCTGTACTTGCTTACAAGGCTGGCCGTTTGCCCTGCACAGCATTGCCCTTGACATTCCGAGGCGAGTAAACGCAAATTTTGAGCTGCAACTAGGAGCAGATAGCTACAACGCGCAGGGCAGACATTGAGTTTGGTCAGCAAATACCGGCCGCCAGCGCCCAGTCTGACGCTGGTCATTGGCAGCCGGCCTTGCTGGCCAGACTTGCTGTTTGCTCTGCACAGAATTGCCCTTATTCCTCATCATGCTCTGCTGACTTTGAGTGTGCTGACCACAGAAGGTTGCCAATACTTGCATCTTGGTCTTGAGCGCAGTTACCAGCTCAGTACTCAGATACCTCATTTACTCCTTATGCACAGGCCCCAGGTGTTTTGCTTCATTCAGCTACAGTGACTTTATTGCTCTAGCACTGACGTCCCAAGGGGGAGGACTGTGAGGTCTGAAGTTCAGAGGGCACTCTCGTGGGGAGTGCAATGCGGACCTGACTGTGTGTAGACGATGATGAGGGAGGCGCCCACTTTGTCAGCCGCTCTGACAGCGGATGAGGCGATGGACTCCAGCTTGGTCATTAGCGGGGACCCTGCATGATGCACTCACATTTCAGCTTGCTGCTGCCCACCTCGTCGTGTAGTGTATGGTGCATGAGGGAGCAGCACGGTGGTAGAGCATGTTGGTACAGAGCAGCACGGCCATCACTGGTGCACGGGCAGATGTTTACAACCGACCTCAGGCATCAGCTCAAGAGGCAAGCCTGTCTCTGAATGCATCAGGCATGGGATGCACCCAGGAAGGCAGGTCACCGTCTGGAGATGACAAGCTCTGCGCAAATGCCTTAGTGTCAAGCGTGTTCACAGAGCATGTCATCCCACACAGGCACCCGCCTTCCCAGATCCGGATACATGCAGAGATCTGATCCCAGAGATGCGCCGAGTTGGCGAGATCGCGGCCTACAGGCTTCAAAGATTGGCGGGAGAAGCGCGCCTGTCTTGGCGAGGGCGGGGGCGCTGCCCAGGGCGCCGCCGACGTTGCCGCTGAACTGGTGCGCCAGCTGCTCGCGCTCGCCGCTGCCAAAGGACATGGTGCTGATGCTGCGGCCCAGGCCCGCCATGTCCCGCTCCGCCTCTGCTTCCAGAGCCTCCTGCACAGAATTGCCGAAACTCTTGACGTCCTGCGAGAGGGTGATGTATAGCAGAGGCTTTGGACCTGTGGGAGCCTCCCTGCAGGAGGCATTGGAAGCAAAAGCCGTGCAGGATATGTCTGGGCTGCGCTGCAGCATCATCACCCCAGGTGAAAGACGAGTGGCTGGCAAAGGCCACTAAAGGACGTGGTGCTGATGCTGCGGCCCGTGCTTTTGACATATCCTGCTTTACCAGTGCCCTCACATGCCTCCAAAAGAGAAGTCCACGGTAGTGGGTAGCCAAAGAGAGAAGGTATGCTACCATGGCATGAGAATGTAAGATGCTGAGCAGTCACTAGGTGCACATGACATGCTTCTGCAATGCCACAGACGCTCATGCAGACAAGAGAGCCGCAACAGTGAGCCACTGCTGGACATGCGATAGGCATGAGTCTCCAGGGCGCCTAGAGAAAAGACCTCAGCAGGGCTTCCTAGCAGAGGCTACCATGAGGAGCCACAGAGATACGGAGAGGTACGTCATCACGGATGGGATAGAGGACAAGACAGGGATGAGCAGCTTGCAGGGCATATAGAGATCGAGATCCGAGACCTCAAGGGTGCATCCAGTACAACATTCCAGCAGGGCATATCAGCAGAGGGGCAGCATAAAGAGCTACAAGGGTGTTGACAGATACATCATCAGGGATGAGCAGCTTGCCTGCATGAGGTGCTCGAAGTGGTAGTTGTGGTCGAAGGCCTTCTCGGCCTGGTGGCAGATGGCCAGGATTGTCTGGACCGTCTGGACGGCGTATTTCCCCCGTAGGGTCTCCGCGCCCAGCAGGATGCCGTCCACGCCGTCCAGCACTGCATTGGCCACGTCTGTGGCCTCAGCCCTGCGCATGCCACAACACTTACGTTTGTGTTCCTGCTGGGCGGAAAAAACCTATGAGGCAAGCAAGCCATCCAAGCATTGCAGACCACCATAATTTTGCCAACACCTGTAGCCTCCGCCCTGACCATTGCATGAGACTTTGGGGCACGTCATGTGTGGCTGAGATAGGAGGAAGTGCAATGTTTGCATGGCATACTTGCTGCGTGGCTTTTCCACACCCAGTAGTTTCTCTTATACAGCTTAGCACAGTGTTGGGCACATCTATTACTATCTCCCAGTACACAGCACATAACCCAGAGGCGTGCCTGTGCCGCATGCATTAGGACCACATTCCTGGCATGAGGACAGATCAGGCTGTCCTTGTGACAGGAACTGTGTCCTAATGCATGCAACATCTGGATGTTCCTGGCTTGCCCTACAACTGATGCAAGCCTTTCAGCTCCGCATCTTGCTGAGAGCCTGGTCTAGCGCAACTCAAGAGGCAACAAGTCTGCTTGGTGTTTCCGCACACTGTCAGCCTGTGAGCAGCTGTGCAAGCGCATGTAAGACTGCATGCTGGCAAGCACACACCTGGTGGGGCGAGGAGCGTTGACCATGGTGTCAACAACCCGGGTGATAAGCACGGGCTTGCCCAGGAGGTTGCAGTTGCTGATGACCGCCTTCTGCGCCAGCGCCATCTTCTCCGGCAGCACGTCCAGGCCCAGGTTGCCCCGGCTCATGATGATGGCGTCCGAGGCCTCCGTGATCGCCTGGAAGTTGAACAGCGCCTGCCTGGTCTCGCACTTGGCCGCCAGCTGCATGCAACAATGCATTGTCAGATTAGCCAAAGACCGCGTGCTGGGGCCATACTTGACAGGCATCTTGCAGGATGTCCAGGCCCTGTACTTATGAACCTTCAGATCAACAACACCATCTTGTGCCCAGGCCACACTTGGGGAAGATCTGAGTGTGCTCAAACTGTATCAGCGGGAAAGCAATGACAAGAGGATAACGTTTGAGACGGCATTCTTTAGCATCATGAAAACTCCTCATGACCTGACGGCCTTAGACGGAGCAATACAGCAAGCATCAGCACCAAGTAGCGCTGGCTACCCATCCTATCAGCAGCATGGACATCAAGCCCCTCTGGGCCCTCTCTAACACTCTCAAAGCCCTATCCCTATGGTGGGTATAACCTCCATGACAGCACATGTCTGCTGCCCATTTAGGCTTCAGCTGTCTCTTCTGGAGGTACAGGACTTAGGTGTGTCATTGGCAGGCAGCAGACCTTGGTGGTGGTGGCGCCAATGGACTCCAGGAACTCCCGGGCGATGGTCAGGTCCTCGCCCTCGCGCACAAAGCTGAGGCTGAGGAAGTCGATCTCGATCTCCTTGGAGATGGCCGCGATGACCTTCTTGTCGTACTCGGTCAGGATGGGCAGGTCGTTCTGGATGTTCTGCAGAGAGTCGGCGGACCGCTCGGTGTGGAAGACCGTCAGAAGGCCGTCCAGCTGCGCGCTGTTGCGCGAGGTGCAGATCACCTCGTCGCTCTTCACCTCATCCACCTGCGCATGCAGCCTTACACTGTCAGAGAGCTGTTCCACCCTTGTCTTACTCAGCTGCTCATGCATCACACAATGTAAAGCTGCTTGTCCAGGCAGTTGAGGCAAATGAGCAGTAGCATCTGAACCAATCCAGATGGTCAGATGCTTGCATCCTCTTCAGCCCCAACTGCCTGAGAGTGCAGCCACTTCTGGCAACCACCCTCATTAGAAGTGTCATGTTCCTCCAGCTTGCAGCTTTTAGATGTACCATGAGCTGACGCCAGTCCAGGGCGCTGCTCTGAATGCAGCGTGTTGCCAGGTGGGCGTCACTGGCAGTGGGAGGAGGCAGGGGCAAGAGGACCTTACAGTGCGTGAGCGCCATATGCCACCATCTTGCAGCGTGTACATGCAGAGTGAGCTGACGCCAGACAGGTGCTAAGCAAGTTACAAAGTGTTGCCAGGTGGACGTAACAGGCAAGAAAAGAGGGCAGAAGGCAGGAGGAGCTCACGGTGAGGTAGCAGGAGGACTCCTCAGAGCCGGTGACCAGGTAGCGTCCCAGGAAGATGGTGTCGCCCTGCTTGACCATCGATGTAAACTTGGAATAGCTGACCGGCAGAGTATTCCCTCCGATGGTTGCTCCGGGCTTCGTGCTCAGCACAACCTGCATAGGCATCATACAGATAACACCCTTTTCCTGGGTATAGCACTGTATGGTCACGCAGTCTAGTCCCATCCCATACGCAAAATAGCACGCTGACTGCCTCAGGCACCAAGCTCGGGGAATGATTGGGGGATCCACGCCCACTGCAGCTGCTCCAGGTTTACGTCCACAGTGGGACGGTGCTTACTAGCAGCAGCTGTCTGGCAGCATGTGACCCCCAAGCATGACCCCCTGCTTCCTACTGAATGGCATCTGTGATCACAAATGAAGACAGGGCATGCCTTCTGGTTGGCCTCCACAGCGATGCCGGCCTCGAAGGTGGGCCAGCCGTCCTCGTCGTCCTGGGTGGGCCGGTTGATGATGAGCTCGCGCCCCACCGAGTCGATCATCACCGCGCACAGCTTCCGCGTGCGCTTCATGGCTTCCGCCAGGTTGGCCAGGGACTTCTTGTGGAATAGTAGTGAGCCCCACTGCAGCAGGAACGCTTTGTTTCAGACAAGATGTAGCACAGAAAAATGATGTGTGGAAGCCAAAAAGACGCCTCGTGGAGCAACAGCGCCAGCTAGGCTGGCCAGTACAGCTTGATAAGTCAGTCAATACATGAGAAGTCGCTGGCATAGGCACAGTGAGTGACACTAGCTGGCCAGCAGATCTATGTGGAGAACCCATGACAGCCCCACTGCGAGATGAGGCTCGTCTCTCGTTCAAGTCAGACACAGGCGCAGAGAATCTACATATATACAGAGTCAGCTAAGTGCCTTGGGAAGGCTTATACATGAAGGCGCAATGCCCTACATCTCATGTGCCCATGGGCAAGACCAGGGACATGGAAGGGGGAAGCTGTGCAGGAACGCCTGTCCCTATGGGGAGTGCTACAGAGAGAGGCTGCTCAGCAGGAGCAGGGGATGTACCGTGAGATCGCATCTTGCGCAGGTTGCTCCAGCATCCAATATCTTGCAGAGGCTCTCCACATCCTGGCATGCAGGCCCTATGGTGAAGACAACTGCACCAGCATGAAAGTTATGACTGGAAGCCGTTGTCAGCACCTAAAAACAGCACATCATTGCGGTGTGCAAACGTTGATATGCTCAGCAAGGCAAAGATGCCCTGCTATCGGTACATCCACAGAACCGGATATTCTGAGAGCGGTGCAAATGCTTGTTCGGGGCTCAAATCTCTCAGGTGAAGCCCGGAAACATCTTTACAATCTCAAGGGGCTCATGGCAGGCCTAGTAAGGTGCAGCAACGTTACACAGCTGGTTCTAGATGCAGTACGATCTGGTGTGAGCCTTTCACACACCTTTGGTAGCTGTGAAGGCAACCTCATTGGGATCGGCAGGCTCGCATATGCTTGAAAGATCTGTGCTTTTCAGCAGATGCGTCTTGGCCTTAGTGGTTCTGAAGGCCGGCATTTTGCAGCACAGTTGCTCCTGACCTAGCGTGAGCCCAGATTTAGCTAGCGGTGGGGATGCTCACTGCAGCTCGGCATGGCCCATAACCCTTCTCTGTGATGCGTTCTAATCTTCAAGAGAATAAACGCGACAATCAGCTGCTCAGCATCAGCGTCGTGTGCTTTGAGCCATGGCCTTGGGCCATGAGAACGCCAGATTAGGCAGTGGGCAGAGCGGGCTCTTCGGTCTGACCAACACAACGCCAGCCTAAGAGGAAAGCATCACATTCCTGATTCGAGCGTCAAGGCGCGTCGGAATATACCGGAAATGGCTTCTCACCAGTGGGTCGCAAGGATCGTCAGGCTGATCCTATGGGATCGACTCTGATAGTGATCAATCAGCTAACAAGCATCTAAAACGGAGACATGCTTGCTAAAAAGACATATATACAGGCCTCAGGTCGTTTTCGCCTGCTGCCAGGCTTCCTGTATGATCTTCGGCTCCTCCGTGATCTTGTCCTGGTTCTCCTCAGTCACCATGCTCTTCAAAGCCACTAAAAAGATAGCATCCAGCTGCTGTATGCCTGCATCCACTGCCAGAACAGGCTGCGCTGGTGCGCCAGAGGACTTAGGGGCTGGCGCAGCAGTAGCCTTGGGCTGCCTCCTCAGGTTCGGCGATAGCTTCAGACAGTGCACGCACCCTCTGCAACGCAAAGCACCTTGCAGGTCAGTGCAGACCATGAGCGATCACTGCTGCTGCGCTTGGCAGAGTGGTCTTCCCACTTGCACCGCTGCGCATGTTGCACCTCGACAGTGCAAAGTGAGAGCTCGACTTACGGCTGGGACTAGCCATAATCTTGTGCATCTGCTCTATGCATCTGTCCTCAGCGCATCGCAGAGCACCAGCTGTTACAGCAACAGATGAGCAGCAGAGGATCACGCTGACCTGTCATCACCGATGAGCAGGACCGGGTGGTGTGTGTTGAATGAGATCCTGGTCAAGCCTGCGTTTGCATGGATTTTCTGCTTACTGACAGGGTCCCTCTTGTTGGCAGCCAAGTCAAAGACCTGCAGGCAGAGTGCACCCTAGATCAGGCTTGTCGCAAGGCATGTACGCGCTACAATTGGCGACTCTACAGCATGTCTCAAGATATTCTTCGGCCGCAGTGGCATGCAAGTCAGACAAGGAGAGGAGGGCTGTGCAGTGTAAACTGACCTGCACACAGCCATCATCTCCTACTGCTGCAAAGACAGTGGCTGAGTAGGGCGCCCATGCAGCGTCCCCCACAGGGCAACCCAAGTCAAATGTCATCACTGCCTGCATGCCAGCGAGCACTGAGCGTCTGACACGCTCTGCCATTTGGCCATAATCATGCTACGTGTGTGACATCAGCTCATTAATACCTTCTTCGGGGTCTGAAGTGGCAAATGCGACTTCTGCAACCTAGGATGCATATATTGCAAGTGAGATGTGCTCTCACCTGGCTTCTGCTGCTGAGCCACAGCTTCACAGTCCAGTCAGCGGATGTGGACAGAAACACATCCGGATGCCGCCTGTTCCAATGCACGCAATATACCGGGTCAGAGTGGCCGGTGTATGTGGAGAGTGCCTCCTCCGCCAGAGCAGTGCTGCACCTGTGCATACGCCCCTCCTCTGTGCCTATCAGCACTATGTGCCCCTGATCCTGCAATCAAGCCCACATATCTGCTCTTCAGCTATCACGCATTGCGCAGAAGTACCTCAGCATGGTGCACTAGCCTGCAATATGCAGAGTGCTTGTGAGGGGCCCTATGCTGAGCCTGCTGAAGTGCTATGTGCCCCGTGGACCTATGGCAGCTGATCTCATGTGTCAGGGAGTCCTCCTTCTTAGTGGCAGGACAGGGCACGCCAAGCACATGTCTGTGACTGTTGCAAGGCTATGGGAATACGTCTGCACAGTGCATGCTTGTTGCCACACCTTGTGGAAGTCCATGCACGTGGCTCCGTAGGGCGGCGCTGCATTTTGCAGCAGAGCATCCCACGCTGACGCCTTGGCCGACTTGCTCTTGTCAGGATCCGCTCGGAGAGTGTAGAAATCCTGCAAACACACATCATCAGCACACCTGCTATTTGCAGTGGGATGTGCACCCTACATGAATGGCAACACACCTTCCCAATGATGGGCGGGGTCCATTCTGACAGGCTGAAAAGACACGCGCAAGAGCGCAATGGAATGCATGTGCGAATAGGTAGGGGGAGGTCTTCACTTGGAAGGTCATGGCGGACTTGCCCAGCAGCCACTGGTAGACGTGACCATCTGCGGATGTGCTGTAGAACATCAGACCACGGAGCCCAGCACTCGCGCCATTAAGCCACCTGCGTACGCAGCTATACTTTCAAACCATGCTGGTCTCGAGGTACTGCACAACTCCTTAGCATGTTCGGGTCTCCAGCAGCAGGTGCGCAGATCCCCAACAGTGAAGATTGTTATAGGAGGGTCATGGCTTCCTCTGAGCTGAGCATGGGCCTGCTTGAGCTATACAGGAAGGTTTGTGGAAGATCCTATGTCATGTCCAGCTGTCCAGAATTCTCTTCAGACATGGAGGAAATTATGCCTGCTGCAGATGTGAAGAGTACGGTGATTCACCTGATTGCCGTGACTGCATCAAGGTGCTTGCCAGCAGCAGCGGAGGTCTTGTACAGCGGCTGGCTGCTCTCTTTGGTCATCACATTGTGCACCTCAATGTTACCGCTGTACAGCCCCACAGCCAGAATGTTGCCCTGCTGAGGGTGAAAGTCCAAGCTCATTACTCCTGCATAGACACTCATGAGCTATGTCGCCCCATGACGCCCCGTGACCTTCAGTGATGGCCTGCTAAGGACAGAAGTTCAGGGCTTGTGCCTCATGTGCATGGGTTTCCATGACCTGTGCTGCCCCAGGGAAATCCCAAAGGAGACAGTATAGCCTAGACTATATCATACTGTCATTGTTGCACATGTGGTGTCCTCAGGCAGAGCTCCAGCGAGCCCTGTGGCGTTTGAGTGAGCACCCTATCCTGGGCCGTGCATCCCTATTTACAACAGGGTGATTAGCGCTGTAGCCCACTGTGATGATCCCGGTTCTACCACAACATGTGGACGTCAAGCATTGGAAAAAGGTGAGGCCACCTGAGGTAGTGTGGCGCTCAAAGATGGGGTTGACGGGGTCCTTGAGGGAGAAGCAGATCGCGGCGCCAGGCCCCTGCCGCTGCGCATCAAAGCTCCCATAGCCCGCCGCAAACAGGTCTGCACAGGGGCTATCAGCTCAGGGATTTAGCACGGCCCAGTGAATGTCACATCCCGCAGGCACGGTGCTTCTCGCTGAGCTGTACAAGATATGATGTATTGGGGCCCCCCTTGTCAGTCACACGCTTGCCATGGAAGGCCCTTCATTCATCTCTGAAGGGAGGTGTCACAGGGCTCACGTGAGGGAGGTTATCTGGAGAGCACATGATGCAGGGACAAGGTGTCACTGTCTTGGGAAGGTCTGGCTACCTGGGTATGCAGGGTTCCAGCAGAGGGCAGTCACATGCAGGCCATGCGCTGCCGCGGCTGTGAAGCGCCACAGGGGCAGTAGCGTGCCCTCCCGCTGCTGAATCGCATCTGCGGGATCATCCCAGTACTGCAAGCATTCTCAGACAGCTTACGAATCTACCTCACCACACATGATCTCAGCAGCAGCCACATGGATGCAACAGTGATGTGTACGCACGTCACTGCTCCCCTTTTACAGCCACCAAGCACGGGTTTGAGCGCAAGGGTTGTGCATGCCTTGAAGTCCGAAATGAGGTCGTGCTGCAGGTTCTGGTTGCACATGCGCTGGACCAGCTGAGTCATCCGCTCCACCTCCTGCCTGCTCTGCTTTTCCTGCTCCTGCAGCCACAGCATCGCATCTTCACCTTGCACCAGTCTCCAGGGAGCAGCTCAGCAAGGCCTTTCATGCTTTTCTGAGAAGCACCCATCAAACATAAGAACTCTCTTTTCAGACAACCTGCTCACAGAGGGCGGCCCGGGTGGTTTGGGTACTCCTCTGGATAGCAAACAATTTTCAGTGCCAAAATTGGGAGGTCGTACCTTTGCAGGGTCTTCAGCACTGGCCGGCTCGCCGATGCCTCTTCTGGCAACAGCTGCTGACCTGGCCTTGGCCTGGTCCTCGGCGGCCCGGCTGCGCTCCTGGTGCGCCTTGTAGGCGTCAAAGATCCTCCACTGGGATGTGCTTCCCCCGGCGTCCTTGCTGGGTGGAGGCTCTGTCATCATCGAGGCATCTTGCGGCCTGGTAACCTTCGTCTGCATGTATCAGATCGAGAGTGTCAGCCTGGAAACCTTCATCTGCATGTATCAGACCGAGAGTGTCAGCCTGTAAACGTTTGTCTGCACAAGATCACAGAGGGTGTGTCGGCTTCAGGCCAAGTCAGCCCGGCTCTTGGCTGTTATGTCACAGCAGCGGCTGTGACAGGAGCACAGCAGTGTATATGGGACGTCCCCGTGTGTTACCCCATAAGCAAAAATCCACCATTTGTGACAGGAGCACATGTTGCAGAGGATATCTCAGTGTGTAGCATATTCGAGCACTCACCATGCTCAGAGACATGCCCAAAGCACTGTCAGAGGCATCACCACTTTCAGCAGGCATGGGAGAAAAGCATACCTGGACAGCGCGATCGTTGAGGTTGAACTGGTTGTGCAGTCGCCCTGTCTCGGCGTCAAACTGCGCCTCTGTGTCCGCGTCGGTCATGTCCTTGGTGACTGAGCGCGCCTGAGACTGCATGCATAGAGTGATGTGTTGGGCATGCACATGCATGTCAAAGGAGGTGTCTGGCTTAGATCTGACAACACCAGTGCCACAGTCCACATGACATATATGCATGTCTGTACCGTCCTGAGACGCACGTCGGCTCAGTCAACATCCCGACTGACAGCGCAAATCTATACGCTGAGGCATCTGCGGGTCTCTGGCCAAGTGTATAGCCAGTATATGCACAGGTATGGAGTCTGCGGGATGGAGGCAGATGCGAAGCCCACCCGCACAGACGTTTGCCTTGAGAGCGAGACAGGCTCGCGATATGCCAGCCAGCCATCTGTAGAGTAGTGATGTAACATTTGATCCACGCTCGTCTCCACCTGCAGCACAGCTTGCATGCTTTGGGACTTTGCGGAAGGCAAGCCTTCCCCCCTTGCTTCTTCTGTGATCAAGCATGTCTAAACCTGCAGCACTACTTGCATGCATCAGTGCTGCACAGAACGCAAGCGTTCCTGACTGATCTATGCTGTGCTTAAGGCATGCGCATGCTGGTCCCCACTCACAGCACAAGCCTTCCTGCAGATCCCGCTGGTCACGGACCCGCTACTACTTGGCCTGTACTCAACCCCAATTTCAGACATGCGCTCACTTCAGCACTTCTGCGAACCCACAGGCACATACAGAGGTGAGAGATGGAGGGAAACTGGCCTTGAAAGCGCTGTCCTTCTGTACGAAGCGGGCAATGTTGCTCGGCGCATTTGGGTTGCCTGAAGACAGGCTGCATGCCAGGTCCTCCTCCAGCTCAGCCTCCGACAGGCGCAGCTGATTCGCCGGCTTGACATACTCCTTGACAGGCTGCACAGTCACGCGTTTCAGATGCCCTTCAACATGCAGTGCCTTGATGCTTTACTCCACTTACAGCCTCTGACAGTCGCAGCTCGTTGGGCGGGTTGGCATACCCCTTATCTGGTTGCACAGCACGAGACATCTAGGGAGGGGTGTGTCGTGTTGATGCAGCGGCTATGCATACTGTGCTGACACCCATGGCGTGCATCAGCAGAAATTGGGTGGATTGTCCTGGCACCACCGTGTTTGCGCAGGGAGCCTGTTGCCAGCACAGAAGCGCTACAGTGTCTGCAAACATGTCTTACCACGACATAGTCTTCGGCACCATTGTCCTTCTTGGCCTTCTGAGCGCTGCTAGCTGCAGCTGAGGCGGGTGTTGCAGCAGCTGCTGCTGCCTGTGCAAGCCTCTTCCTGGTTGCTAGTGAGACTGGAGCAGCTGCCCTGATGGTCCTTGCAGTGGCTCTCTCTTCACGAGGCGGTGGCGCTGCTTTGATGCTGGATTTTCTATCTTTCGTCTTGCTGATAGTCTGCATATCAAGATAGTGGGAGATCACATGCTGTTGGACCCCCATCAAATCAAGCGATGTATGAATTTCAATGTGTTGTAGATCATGTACCCGAGTAGGAGATGACATGACCACCAGGTGCTAGCTCTCATAAGGCCATCCCTGTCATCAGAGGCTTAGCCTGTATCTCTTGCCGAGTACCTTTCTCGCAGGGTGAAGGGCATCGGAAGGCTTGCGTTTACGTCCATATGAAAGCTACAGGCGTGTAATTTGAGCGTCCCTCCACTGTACACGTCCCTATCGTCCGATGCAGCACAACCATGTTGGTAACGGCACCAAACGTTCGGCAGTGTCTCGAAACCCTTTTGACGGTCAACTAGGTTATTCGGCACCCTTATGCAACTTCCCGGCCTTCGTCATGGCCTTCTGCACATACGTACTTTTGCAGCGATAGCATTATCTCGAGGAATTCCTTCTGCTTCTCAATCCAGTCAAGCACAGACAGCCGCTTCACAGATAGGGGGCTGGAGTCAGAGCTGATCTGACAGGGAATCTTGAGCGCACAGACGAAGGACTGCGTACTATAGCAACACCATCAGAGGCAGCTTTGAAGCTATCATGACGGTCCAGAAAGTCAATCTGAATGCGGAGGAAATCTTCCAGAAGCAGTGGCTGACATATCAGACGGTGCGTGGGGTTTGCCCTTATTGCACCAGGCATGCCTGTCTGTGTCAATGTCACGCAGGCAATGCGCACCGCCTATCAAGCATATCTCAAATGTGGGCAGTGGCTCCCACATGGATAAAGGCGAGTTGTTTTAGACATGCATGTTGCCAGACACCTGGGTGGCTGACCCTAATCCCGTGCGGCAGAGGCATAACATGAACAGTGCTGCACTTTGAGATCAGCTTTCTGAGCTCCATCCTATTCCATCACCCTACAGAGGCTGAAACACATAAGATGATCTCATGCAGCAGAAGGACTATCTGGAGCACAGGACGTTGCACAAGGCTATGCCAGGCAGAGAAACCCTAGTATCGGACATTATGGCTGGAAGCTGCTTTTAGCGTCTCCTGGCTGATCAGTGTATGTTCACCACGCAGCTGTTGAAGGAAGACTACCTGGAGCACAAGACATTGTACGAGGCCGTGCAGAGCAGCATAGCGGAGAGGGCTCAGAAGCACCCCCTGAGGATACTGGACCTGGGCTGCGGGGACTCTGACTACATAGCGCGCGTGCTGGAAGCTGCCGGGGGCGCCTCTGTAGTGGAGAGCTACACTGGCGTTGACCTGTCTGAGCCTGCTCTGGCTATCTCAGAGCGCAACATCCAAAGGTGAGGCATCCCCAGTCAGAGCGTGACTGATAGTCACTGGCCAGTCGGAACACAGTTGACCTCATGGCTGCACAGAGAGCTGTAGTTATCCCGCCCTAGCAAAGGTGGAGTGCAGGAAAGAGTGCTGACCAATTATAATCGGGAATGCTTGGTACGGTGTATTGGGCACGTACAGCGACCTGCCATGCCCATGCCCATGTCGTGACGAACATGGGGTCATGGCTGTCCCTTGCGCAGCAGCGCGTACTGCACGAGTGCATGCAGTGGCATAGACAGCAGAGCATTCTGTGCCGAGGTCTCTATATGCAGAAGCCTGAAGACAGCTGGTGAAAAAATGCATGCTGCAGGGCTTTGGGAAGTGACAATAAGGCGACCTGGCATCATAGCAACTTTGTGACTTACAGCAACAGCTGTCAAGAGGACTTCGACATCGTCCTCATGAGCTTTGCTCTGCATCACCTTGATGAGCCCAGCAAGGCCGGGCTGCTGAAACAGGCTCAGCGAGAGGTATTTGCCAGACCTTTCCCAGTTCCTTACATACTCCCTATGGTTCATCCAACGACAGCTGCACCATGTGCAGTTCTTATGGGCGTCTCAGTGTTGCAGGTCAACCTGCAGTAACATCTTCCTGATGCATGCGCCTGTCCTTCCTTGTTGGCTGAGTTAGCGCCTTGTCTGGCTTCCATCACAGTGGCTCTGATCAGAATGGCTCTACATACAATGGCTGCCAAAAACAGCGGTCTCATAGTTTTCTCAGCTGCAAGCTCAGGGCATATGCTTGCATTGCAGGGGAGGTTGCTTTATATTGGTGGACATCTTTAGGCAGCCGAATGAGAGCCTGCCAAAGTACCACATAAGGCAGCAAGAAGAGGTCACCAACATGTGGACTGCACTGAGCTTTGAGGAGCGGAGCCGCATGACAGACCATATGCTGAAGGTCTGCCCTGCACTATGTCCCTGTCTGGCACTGTCTATAGATGTATGTATTGGCATGCGGCCTGTTAGATTACTGCGCTGTTGAAAGAAACAAGCTCAGAGACGCCAGCAGTCTCTGCAAGTGCTGCTGTCATCCCTTACTTGGACTGCTAGTCAGACTCCAACACCCCTTCCCTGTTGCTCAGTACATTGATGTTTGCAAGCATGACATTCTTTGAGGATGCACACGGGTACCTGTACAGCTCATGGCTGAAGAATGGAGTGGTGCCAGAAGCATCCTGAGCTGGCGCACTGCTGAAGGACATGTTTGTCTTGCAGTTTGACATGCCGGAGACACAGGCAACAATGGAGGCCCTAGGGAAGGCGGCTGGCTTCACATCTATTGAGAGTGTGAAGGAAGCCAAGAATGAGCTCTCTGTTGTTGTCCTGTTTAAGGTCTAGCACAAGAGGCTTCGCAATTGAAACCTGGAACACTAGAAGGATCCCGAGAGACTGGGCTTGTCAAGAACTTTGCCGCACCACTGGCAATCACCCCAGCAGTTTGCATGAGATGGCCTCTTCTGATGTTGAGTGTGCTGAGGTAGGCACAGTACCTTTGGCATAGCAGGGTTTTCAGATTGTCCAGATGGTGGCTTGACCCCATGCCCATGTGAGGACAGCCTGTGGGCTCTGTTGGTGTCATAGTGTGAGAGTCTGGACTGGTTAAGCTGAGGTCCTACGAGCATCTTTGCAGCAGGGGTCAGTGCTTGCCTCAGGAGCTGATGCATGGCTTGAGATGGAATGGGACAGCACACTCTTCTGAAGACTTGTACGCCTGGCCTAGGGCCTCATGCCCTGAGGCCTCGTGCTCAGGACCCCAACCTGCCTTTGTGTAATCGGGCGCTTTACACAATCTTCTGGATGAGATATCTCAGGACCCAGTCCCAGCTAATGGGCTCTAGTCAAACATGGCATCAACGACCATGGCTAGGCTACCACTGCTGAGCCCAGAACTGCCGAGGTGCCCAAAATCCATGCCTTCTCACCCTCCGTATGACCCGCTGCGACTATCACAACCGTGACCCTTGGAGGGCAAGCCAGCAAAGCTATAGTATTGCCACCATAATGGTGAGTCTGCTGACAGGCTGCAGCGACCGGCAGTTCGCGTATAGCCAAGAACGGGACTCTCATAGGTGAGCTCTGAGGCGCTTGGGCTTGCTGTGAGGCGCCCACAAGTGATGGAAGGGCGGGATTATTGTTCTCGCTTCCCTCAAGCGTGATGCTGAGCCGACATGCCATCGCAGGGGAGTCGCGTTCTACCACGCAGGCCACTCTCTGGCAGTAAATCAGGCTCCAATTCCCCGTCCCCCAAGGCCCTGCATATGGTGAGGCATGGGCCCTCTGCATCGAATGAGGAAGTCCTCACGCTAATCAGAGCATCAAACTTGACCTTACTAGACGTGCCCACAAGTGACCTCCCACACTGCACTGAGGTGGGGGAGTTGTGCAGGCTATGGCAGCACTGCTAGCTGGCCCTCTTGACATGGTGAGGCAAGCCATCAACAGCCTGGACCCTGAGAGGCCCAACATGGCCGGTGGATTCACAGTTGGAGAGCTGCAGCGGCTGTACGACGAGGGCTTTCAGTCTGTGGACGACCTCAAGGACGCCTGCAGGGAATCCCTGCAGGCCATGGGCCTTCAGCCGACAAACATTGACGGCCTTATGTCAGGTGGGCTCCTCTCCGGGTTGGACCTGCAGTCCTTTCCAGACCCATGATGTGGTCACTTCACACAGCTGATCCTGGAAGTTCCTTTGATGCTTTAACATAAGGTCCTGGCCCTGACCTTTGGTTGAAGCTGAGCATACACGCATGTGGCATGTCAACAAGCTGCATATGGTGGGTTAGGTGATGAGCGGCTACAGCGGCATGCAGCAGGCAACGCTGTGTGGTTCTTCCTGTACAGACCTCCCTGCAATACTTGAAGGTGGTGTTCATGAATGGCTGCCATGCAGGTGCTGCAAAGGTTGCTGCCAAAGCAAGCAGCGCATGGTATAAGGCAACATCAGTGAGGATTGCCAACCTTCACATCAAGTTCCAGACGGCCAAGGAGCCTGGGACCTACCTCAGCAGCGGCAAGCTCGGCCGCATGATTAAGGACATGCAGATGTTTGAGGATGCAGCTCCAGCCTCAGACCTGCCGCCGCCACAGGCAGCCGAGCAGCTGGCAGCCTTCGTTGCGAGCCTGGTTCCGCCAGGGCAGCAAGGCGGCGCAGACTGGGTTGACCTCCTGTGCCCTCTGGAGTGGCAGGCTCGCAGGAGGCAGGCAGACAGCCAGCCCGCAGCCGCCGGCCTCGGCTATGCAAGCAGCGCACCTCACAGCACCTCCCAGCACCTCGAGGAGGAGGACGGCAGGGTGCACCTGGCAGTGGGCTTCCTTCTCCGGGAGCTGGAGTCAGCCGGCATGCTCAAGCAGCACTGGAGAGACAGCCGCCGCAGTGGCATCATGTCCTCGCCCTACGCTCCAAACTTCACAGGATTTGTGGCGCCTGCAGAAGCCTGGGCCTCTGTGGTAAGCCATCCTACCATCGATATTCCTTGCGCAGCCAAAACTGCATGTGTGTGTCCTCCCTATCTGACTGCAGCTCTTTTTGCTTAGAAGAAAATCCTCCTATGAAGGCGGAGCGTGGCGCTGACCAGACCGGTAGATGCATGCGTCATGTGCAGAGTAGAACTGAGAGCATGCGCGGCGCGGACCCATGCAAAATATTCAGGGACATCTTTGGCTTGCAGGGAGTCATGGTACTGGTGAAGGGTGAGCTGTCAGGGTGGAGGATGGACCACGCTTTGGAGGAGATCCTCCAAAGCATGCAGGAGCAGTTCTCTGCTCAGCCCAGCAGGCAGAGGGCTGTTGCAGCGGCAGTGGGGAGGGACTCAGTGGACATCGTGGTTGCCACCAAGCTGGCGTCAGGCAATGTGCTGTACCAGCACAGCAAGGAGCAGAGTCTGAGCCTCAGCAGTGATTCACCGGGGATGCAGCACCTTGTAGCAGCGCTCACTGTGTCACCCGAGGCCAGTGGTTATGTGAGCATGCAGCCACCACAGCACACGCCACAGCTGTGCGAGTACGAGGGCCCAGTTGCGCCGCTGAAGTACGTGGTCAGCGATGAGCCATCACTCAGCACCCAGTTCTATTCAGTGAACATCAGGAAGCCTGGAAGCAGCAAGGCTGAAGCAGCAATTCTCAAGATACGCCAGTCTCCGCTGATGGACGCTGAGGTGTGACCTTCCAGAGTCTGCGTCACCATTGGGGACGGTCACATTGACAGCATATGAGCCCTCTGGCTAGGATGGCTCTCCTCTGATGTCTCTGCTGAAAGACTGCATGCTCTGATGCACTGTCGTGACCTGGCTCAGAGCGTCATGCATTCAATATCATGCACATGAGCTCATTACAGGCTGATCATGCGTGCAGCGCACCCTTGCGATCTGGTCAGCAATGGTATTGATGGATGGGAGTGCGTTCATAAGGGCAGCTGCATGCAGGTGGAGACTCTGGAGAAGCTAGCACAGCTGGGGCTCGCTGACAACTGTGCGAGAGTGGTGGAAAGCGGCAAGGTGTCAGAGGAGATGATGTCATATGTGCTTCTGCAGCCCGTGGGCAGGCATCTCGGCCTGAACGAGGACGCCAAGACAATCATACAGGTCTCGCTCAGAACGCTCTTGGCCCTCTAATCTTCTGAACATAGCCTGCACACATGCCAGGGCCAGTGAAAATACTCATCCTTGCTTGGGTGTGCTTCCTAGGCTTATGTGCTGTCATGTGCTGTCATGGCTGCTTGTGATCTGAGGTTGCCCTACGCCAGCAAGAGTTGTCATCCCTGTCTGAGTGCTTCCTAGGCCCACGTGCTATCATGAGCTGACATGGCTCTGTAATTATGAGGCTGCCCAGTGCTGGATACTACAGATAGTATCGGTGAACATAATTTGAAAACGTGCACACGCAGTCCCAGCTTGACATTCAGAAGCTGCTTGTCTGCAGGTGGGGAAGGCTCTTGTTGAGAACATGGCGCGCTGGCATGAGCAGGGAGTGCTGCACGGGAACCTCTCAGTCTCCAGCGTGGGCCTGGCACCTGACGGCAGTGTCCTCGTCAGTGACTTTGCCCCTATGGCTGTCCACTCTTCTGCTGGTGTGGACCCGGCCACTCTCACGGCCACGCAGGTGTACACGGCCATCGGCGTGCAGCATGGGAAGGAAGCAACTCTGTCCACTGAGCTGGAGAGCATCTTCTATGTGCTTGCTGCACTCAGCTCGGTGGACGGCGTGCTGCACTGGCAGACGAGTCCGCCGGGGAGCACTGATGCCAAGGTCGCAGCCATGATGGACAATGTCACCTTTGAAAAAAAGGGTGAGCATGCAAGCATGTCAGCATCCCCTCGGATGCATGTTAAGAAACACCTTCCTCGTGTGAGCCCCTCAAGTCTGCAGCAGCTGGCAAGGAAACTGACGGCAGACATCCAACATCAGGTGAAAGAGTTGAAGACGACAGGGAAGCCTGCACCCCAAAGACAGGATTCCAATCAGCACATGCCTGCTTTTGTGCAACAGCTGACAGGTCTGCATTGCTGTCTGCAGTACATGAGAGCCACGTGACGTGTGTTGCAGGTGCTGCGACGCACCAGGGAGGAGCTCCAGCCTCTGGTGGCTGCGCTGCACAATCTCTTCTTCCCGGCGGGACAGCCGTTTGAACCCCCAAGCAAGTTATATCGCGTCAGGAGAGGCAGCGTTCAGCACATCAGTGTCAGCGCTCAAGAAATGTTGGACATCCTTCAGAGCTGGTGCGGCTTCATATTGAGAGGGATCTGCCCTATGCCTTACATGGCAATGTTGTTGTGGCAAAATTCTGCACCAATCTCTGCAACCAAACCACACATTGCTGGCTTCTATTCTGTATGCTCATGTGATAAGGGCAGGTGCCAGTTGCACAGTTGGTTGAAGCCTCTGTGTTGCAGGGAGGACGATCTCCTTGAGCAGGACGTGGAGAGCTGAGGCGCCTTCAGTTCCTCACAGCCTGTCCTATGTACGCATGTGCAGGCCTAGAGCAATGCAGCCATGCATTGAGCAGCATATGTGTTGTGCATAATTACAAGCTGGGCTGTCACATGTCTGTGCTTGATGTCCTTGGATGTGAGGATGGATGTGTCGCCACTTGAGCATGTGCATGTGAAAGCAATGCCCCCTGCTGTAAGAGAGACAGACAGACACTTGGCAGCATGGGCTCTTTGCAGAGCATGGTTGGGACCTTCTGTCTCCCAGGTCCCTGCTGCCAGTTTGATACTAACCGCTGAGACTATCATTCCGCTCATGTCACAGTCCTGTATACCATCTGGCACCTTGGAATAGTGCTTGCCCTCCTGGACGCACTAGGCACCAGAATAGGGCACACGAAGCATACCGACGCCACTCTGCTATCTGTGGCATGCCACACACTTCCTCCGGGACTGATATTAACATTGATGGGCTGGGAATGGGATGTGGAATGAGGCGCTTCTTGTCTGCATCTGCCTCCAGAGCCAGGATTTTCCAGCAGGCTTGAGCAACATCTCGCATGATGAGGCTGTCTTGAAACAACTCCCTGAGCAGTGCTTCTGTCTGCTCGCTCAGTCTTCTGGGCTCTAGTCAAACATGGCGTCAAGGCCCATTGCCAGAGCTACCATGAAGGCTGTGTCCACATGCGGCGAGACAGTCAGCGAGTAGTGGTCGCGGCCTGACACCACATTCATCATGGTCCTGCGCGTCACCCTTCCGGCAACCTGGCTCCCGTGCCAGATCTGCATGCACATGCATGAAGTATAAGTCACTATGCCACCCCTCGCTGCCTGAAAAAGCAATCGCCCAAAGCAACATTGCAGTCTTGAGTGCATCATTGTGCCGAGCAGCTGCCTCAGCGCTGTCTGTGTTCCTGTAAAGGTATTGCCAGCGGTATCTTCGACATCTCTATCAGCCACTGCTATACTTGAGCACCAGAAATTAGCGGCGCTCACTTAGCGCTACATTTGCATCTGCAGCAGGGTGCTGTACTACCATCACAGCTGTGCAGGGAACCGCATCCTCATGTTAAAGGCAGTTCAGAAGGAGACAGAAAGACGTTTCCCACCTCGTAGTTCCTGCCCCTGAAGTCCCCGCGGACCTCCAGTGGGAACTGCAGGCCTGTGACATTGACCCTGGCGCCATGGGTCAGGGACAGCAGCTGCTTCTTGACCTCTGCCAGGATCCTGCTGCCGTCCGCGCTGTGGATCTCCACTGCATCGCGGATGGACAGCAGCCTGTTGGTCAGCGTCGCCACTGGCTGCCCACTCCTGTCGCACAGCACCTTCCTCTGCGAAGGCAAACACCCAGTTGGAAGGTCTGCGCCTGCTGCCCTTACAAGTCTGACCTCGACTTCATCTGTTGAAAGCTTGTGAAGCTTACCTCTCGCATGGACACGAGGGCACCACGCAGCTGGAAGGCAGTCTGCCCACTTGCATCTCGGACGTCAAACGAGTCTCTTATGCTGAAGATCTGCAAAAGGCACGGAACTCTGGTATCGCTGGTCTCTGAAAGTACTTGAAAGGCTAGCAGGTAATCTCCCTGTCCTCTCCTGGTCGGATCGTTTCCGCAGGCGAGGCCAAGGATGTCCGAGAGCATTACGCAGAAGCCAGTGACCCACCCTCTCTCGCAGGAAGAACGTCGTCTCGTAAGGCGCCACGAAAGCTGGCGACAACACAACAAGGGGGCCGGTGGGCATCGGCATCTGTTGCTGCCTGCGTTGGGCCATCTGCTGCCTGAGCATCATCGGACAAGGTCGTGTCCGCACTGAGTTCGAAACAAGCTCTCTATCAGGTGTAGAATGGTGTGTAGAAATATACAATCCAGCAGCACCGTTGCAAGACCCAGAGCTGTTCTCCCATGAGAGTTCCACTGTGGGCGTCACGGGAAGCTAATGGAAGCCGCACGTGGATCCTTACTTTCTGAAGCACTTCGCCAGTGGAGAACAGCGGCCTAAAGCTGCTTGCGTTTTGGACATTGTTCATGGATACAAGACACATGTACAAGGGGCTTGAGCTGACCGGTCATCGCCTGCTTTCGGGCACACCTCCCTCACCCAGTCTTGTTGTTCACCGTGGGGCTAATGTATGCGTCAGAACCTAAGTCGCTCTCTACCGCACCATATAGAGGACAGAAGCACCTGGGAAAGGACAAAATAACACTGACATCACTGTAGTGCTGCGAGCTTTGTCCTGGCACTCTTGTATTTGCCATGCCAAGAGGCACAGCCACCCTTCAGATCCTAGCACAGCATCTAGCAGCTCCAAATCCTGGGCTGTTGGCACCCCTACTCATAAGGATACCTGAGGTTTCTATGTCTTCACAGCCTCTCATTTAGACACCGCTACTGTCAATGGCAATTGCACTGGAGGCTTCACAACTTTACGCCCTCACAGCGTCATACGGCCGAGCAAATTCTACTTGGCAATACGTATAACATAGGTCAGGCTGGTGCCAGAAGCCGGGCTGCAGGCCATTACAAGGCTCATCATCCGCTACCAGACATCGAAGCTGCAGCCAGTGGTCTGGTCAGCCTGCCAGCCTCCACATGAATTCCTGGATGCCGCTACTGGGCATTGGAGATCGTGCTACACCTGACCAGGTCTCTCAGTGACAGACTACCAAGATTAACGACAGAAATGTCGGGCCTAGTCCCTACGGTGGGACATGGCGTCAGCGACAAGAACTGTCGTCGTACACTGCACCGCTATACTGAGCCTGGCAGCCTCCAGCTGACATTTTGGGGGCCCTTACTTCTGAGATCGCAAGCTACAGCTACAGCATGATTAGCCCTGCTCGGGACCCGCGTCTGCCAGGACCCGTCAATTGCGGACAAATGGTTTGTCAAAGTTATGTGATCCCTGGATGCTGGTTCTCCTGCTCGTTCATCAAGAGGCTGCTAAAGACGTACGATCAGCCCGTTCGAGGACTTGAACCGCTGTGCCCGAGCATCGAGGTGTCCCTGAAGGCTCACATTTGCTGGAACCCATCAATTGTGGTAAAAGGTGGTGCCAAAGACCACAGCCAGGGCGAGCATGAAGGCAGCACTGACGTGGGGCGCCACAGTCAGCGTATAGTAATGCCTGCTACGCCCTCTTCCTACTCTCTCTGAAGGCCACAATTGCTGGGCCAGTTCCTGGGTCATGGTCTGCCAACAGACTATCTTCTGCTTGGGCACCCGCCTGTTGGACGCACTCGCCTGTTGCGTCCTGTCAGTCGTGGTGGAACATGGTGTCAAAGACCACGGCCAGCGCGACCATGAAGGCGCTGTCCACGTGGGGTGCCACAGTCAGCGTGTAATGGTCGTTGCCGCTGAAGAACCTTTTAATGTCCTTCATCAGGCTCTTGCGCGTGACCCTTGCGATGACATTGTTCCCGTGCTTGATCTGCGCGGGCACCCATAGAGAGAGTCAGGCCTCACATTTGGGCATTGCTCACAAAATCTGGCATAGGCTGCAGTGTCAGCTGCACAGGACGGCTGTCTTCCAGCCCTTGCAGTATTGGGGACCCTGCGATGACATGGCTCCCTGTCCGATACTTTACAGGCATTCAGGGAGAGCAATCAGGCCGCAACAGCGAAAGGCTGATGTTGGGGACTCGAGACTGATCTTGAAGGTTGTCCTGGTATCAGCCAAAGTTTCCTGTTATGGCTCGAGCATCATTATAAAAGTTGCCTGCCAGGCAGATTCTGGACATCCCACTCAGGCCCACAACGGCAAGCAGATTGCCCACCGTGTGGTATCTAAAACATCTGGATGCTGCGCAAGGCGCCTAAGGGTGATGCTGCAGCGCAGGGACGTGACCTCAGCCATCTCACCTGGAAGTTCTTGCCCCTGAAGTCCCCTTTGACCTCCAGCGGGAACTGCATCCCTGTGAGGCTGACTTTGGCGCCATGAGTCAGGGACACCAGCTGCTTTTTGACCTCCGCCAGCACCCTTCTGCCGTCCGCGCTGTGGATCTCCACAGCATCGTGCATGGTCAGCAGTTTGTTGGTCAGAGTAGCCACTGGCTGCCCGTTCCTGTCGCACAGCACCTTTCTCTGCAGGCAAAGAGTTTTACTTGCGCGGAACTAAAAATATGTAGTACGGTCCCAAGCTAGCATCAAGAACAATTGAGTGGACCATATAAGCCATACCTCACGCATCGACATGTGTGCGCCCCGCAACTGGAAGGCAGGGTACCCATTCGCATCTCGGACATCAAAGGAGTCAGCCATGCTGAACACCTGCGCAGCACGGCTTCATTGCTGGTATACCATTTCTACGAACACAAGATGAGATAAGGCCATGCTCTCGCATGAGTTGGAACTCCTGAGACGAGTGACGACAGGTGTGTACGGGAGACTGTCACGAGCTCGCGGCCCACCCTTTCTTGCAGCAGAAACGTCGTCTCGTACGGTGCCACGAATGCTGGCGATATGACCACGAGTGGGCCCATAGGCATCGCCATTTGCAGGTGCTGCTCTGTGAATGTCCAAGGAAGTTGTCTCAGCAAGTGGTCAGCACGACACGCCTAATGTCTATGGGCAGGTGTCTCAACTGTACAAAAGGTGTTGGCAATAGCCGCCTGCGCTCTGACATGACGATACAGAGACTGTGAAGACATACTTGTCTTCTGGGAAGCTCTCGGAAGCTGCACCCTGCCTGCCTGGTAGCCATTACCGAAGCAGGCGCCAGAGTGCGTCAGGGGGTTTCCAGGGGTGACAGGTTGCGAGTTGACTCAAAAGAAATTTGAGTTTGTTGGTCCATGCGTGCCACTGCGTTACTAGCTTTAGCTTTGGCCCATGCCTCTTTTGTGCAAGCCTGTGCAATAGATGCATGTACATGTAGCTTCAAATTTGCTGCCGTTCATACTAGCATTAGTGACACCCAAGAAAGACCCGAGTTAGTGCTCAATGGATGTTATGACAGTCGCGATCTGGCAATGTGTCCTATCAGCTCATATTCAACGGGAAAGTGCTGGGTCTCACTCGAGAGTCACCAGAGTTGCAGGTGTTGTGGCAATACATACAATACTAGCTATGGTCGGTAATTACGAGTTGGTTGCTTACACACCAACCAATACAAAGAACTATGAGTTTGCCGGCCGGTCCAATTGCGCCCCTACCCTGGATGTTTGCTAGGGGCGTGTGCACATGTTGACTTTGTGGCAGCACATATGCGATTGCCGAAATTACGTCTGACAACGATGAGTCTGATAACAGATGCTAGGCCAAAGTGGCTCTCTCGGTGTATCTAGGCTGCCAAGGTCTGTGCATTGTCGCACTTGCGGATGGAAACTAGGGCTCTATGCCTTCTTTGCCAAGTAAGATGTCAAGACCAATGAGACGTCCCCTTCCTGCACACATATCAGTCATATGATATCACATTGTGTCCAGCCCCACTCTTTTAGATTTGAGGAGCTGGCTAGGCTCTGCCAAATAGTCTCAGTCCAGAGAAGGCGTCACGGATCCTGAAAGCGCTCATCTCCTATGCAAATGAACATGGCAAAATTAAGCAGCACTGAGGGAACTCTGCACAGCGCAAGTTGCCGTGCATTCAAGGCAGATGTTGATGTGCCGCGAAGGCAAGTTACGCAATTACGTTTAGACATGGGAACGTCGAGGCTTGCGGGATTTTAGACGTGCCCACCTTGCCTGGCTCTCGTGCAGTTCACACAGCCGGGGAGGCCAGCAAAGCAGAATGGGTTGTCATGCTGCAGTCTTTTGCATCTGCAGAACCATGACATGATCTGCCTTGAGAGCAGTCATGATCTCATTCGCCGGCACATCCTCCTGCAATGGAAGCAGGTGTATCGGCCTCATTTGCATATGAAGTAGCTGGAGGCTCATACCCAAAACTCATCAGAGATGCCCGTGTTGAACCCTGCTTGAGTACCATGAGGCATGCATACCTGGGTAGGCTTAGCTGGCTTTCTGCGCTTGTTCAAAGAAGGAATGCATGAGCCTCTCGTGACTCATATTTACAAAGCATCCCTCTTTGCAACTCATCAGATTGTCGCAATAAAGCTGGCTGTCACATACCACAGTGAAGCCAGACGCCCTGGCTATGCGGAAGAAGGCACTGAGAACGCTGGAAGAGCGCTTCTCAAGTGCTATATAGCAGCAGCACTGAGGCGCTGTGCACAGCGCAGCGCAAGCTGCAATGAAGGTGTCTACGCCTGGGGTCTCCCCGCCCTGCAAGCAAGGCCCCACCCTGGTAAAGTGGGACCACTTCACCCTGCTGAAATTGCCCTATACAATCTTCCACACTACTAGCACACTCAATCAGAAGAGGGCCGCCCAGAGATCTGCAGCTGAGAGCTGGAACATGAGCAAGGGTAAGGTGTATGGGAAGCAAGCGATTGGGGGGCGTGCCTCGTCTGTGTAGAGGCAGTCTGCTGCTATGATATAGTCGTAAGCTAGAGCGCTCAGGTCCTTGAGCCTATCTTGGGAACTGGCAGAGTCCCAGTTCAGCTCCTCTACGGACACACTCAGCCTGCAATGCAAAAGGGCTTGTTTGATAAGAGCACCCTGCATTGCGGGTTGGTGAGGCTGCCTTTTGCAATAGTGAAGACAGAGAGTATATTCTGGGGCTGTTGTCAGACGGATGTGTCGTACCTTTGAAAGGCAGCACCGGTGTTCTGTGTGACGTTCTGGCGCAGCAGTGGCAGGACACTCTCTTTGTCAGTCAGGACCACCTGCGCAAAACACCACTGGCCTCAGCACAGTTTGCATGCGCAAAATCCTTCCCGTCACGGGAGTCAGACCATTCAAGAGCGTGAGCCTCTGCGCCCGCTCTTGTACAGATAGCATACAAACATGCCGGCCAGAAACAGCGTGCCTTTGCTCCTTGCAGAGCGAGGAAGATGCCTGGGAGACCCAGGCCTGCGCCCAGCTCTATCACTCGAGCGCCACACCACTTCAGTGGGTCCTGCCCAGCTGCACAGTCAGCACATCTGCGTCACATGCGACCCTGTGCTCTGAGGATGAATGGGCATGGCATAGCTTGAAGGCGGATGTCAGCATCCCAGTTGATTGGTTGATGCTACAGTATGTGGCAATGGTGCCGACAGGCATCTGTGATATCTGCCAGGCCTCGCTCGGAAGCAGAAGGTGCTGCATTGCATAAATTAAGCAGTACACGGCAACTGGCCCTCTCACCTAGGAAAGCAGTGAGCACAAATGAGGAGTCCCAGAGGCAGGCTCCCACCCCTGCACGTGCTGCATCCAGCAGACGCGGCTGCAATGCACACAAGGACGCTCATGCATAGTCAATGCGGGTGAATCTGACAGAACACATGGGATCTTATGCTGCACAGGTTGCTCGGAGTCACCTGCTGATTGATTCGTATAGTAGTGTCTGAGACCTTTACTATGACTGTATCAGAGTTTTGGACCCTCCATCGATCCACTGACGTCAAGGTTGTCCTGTAAGGCACCCCATCCTCCCACCTGCATGGAATTTTGCGACCTGGACCGTGCCATACACCGCACCTCTGTAGCACTACAGCCTTGAGGCTGTTTCAGAGTATATGCATGCCTGAAACGTACCCTTCAGTCCCGATTTCCATGCGCCCAACCTTGCATCAATGCCATGCAAATGTGGATCCCTCGAAAGCTATGCTGCTTGTCATACACTGGCAACACTTGAATCAGCACAATCACAGAGTACAAGGTGTTGTCAGGGTCGATTGCGTCGCGAGAAGAGGGTACATGGCAGGTACTACCTGCTGAAGCGCTGGGGAAGCTGAGGCTGTGCCTTCGGAAGCTGGTTCCGGAAGGCCCTGCCACGGTGAAAGTGCTCTGCAAACTCCTGACTGTATCTGGCATTCCCAAACTTCTTGCCTTCCACATTGCGCTCGGCGGTCAGCAGGAGTCATGGCGAGCTTCTCCGAGGCGCCTGATGGCGATACCGCAAAGGGAGCTAAGATCTTCAAGACCAAGTGTGCCCAGTGTCATGTTGCTGAGAAGGGTGGCGGCCATAAGCAGGTGAGCGGTGGGATGCAAGTTGCCTGTTGATGATCAAAGTGCACTGTGTCGGCATGAGAGCAGTGATTATGTTACGGCTGCTGACGAGAATGAGCAGCTGCTACCTTATAAGCAGAGTGCATGAAGCAAGGCTGCTCGCTTCTCAGCATGCCCGGACCAACATGCTAGATACATGATCGGTTGCTATAAGAAGCCCTGCTGATTGCTGGGTCCGTTTTTGGACACTGCATGACCCTGCCCTAGGACTTTACTGAGTCGATGACGTAGCTTAGCTGGCTCGATGCCGCGGCTCTCCGGGATGCTATCCATGCACTAGTGCGCATTCAACTATCCTGTCTGCTGTGATGTAATATATTTTCGTCACATCACTGTTCTTGTAGGAAGAGAAGGGGCTATATATAGTCAGCCACAGGACCTAAAGCTGCTCAGGCTCTGGCAAGATGCCATATGCTGGCAGTGATCATACACTGGGACGGACAGGATGACAAGGAGGCAGAAGAGAACCGCTCAGGCACAATTGCAGTCAAATTTTGCCCACAGCCAGACCTGAGCACTTTCTATGTGCTCGCTCTGCAGGGACCCAACCTAGGAGGCCTCTTTGGCAGGCAGTCGGGTACAATGGAGGGATTCTCCTACTCGAAGGCCAACAAGGAGAAGGCTGTGCACTGGGAGGAGGCCACACTCTATGACTACCTCCTAAACCCAAAGAAGTACATTCCAGGTGTGGCATTCATGCTCGCGCCTCCTCTCCCACACACAAGAACTTATCATCAGCCAGTGCTGGCAAAGCTCAACACAGTCCTCCCATGATTGCTGATAATCTGTCACCCTGTGGGATTGCTGGGCTGTCCATCGTAGGCCTTGCAGCCTGCCTGTAGACACACATGAATAAATTCTCAAGTCGTCTTTCTGCTGATTGCTGTGACATATTCTACATAATCAGGGCTGTTGCTTGCCCTTGCCTATAGGCGCACACTACGGCATGCTGCTTGCTGACTGTCTGCTGTTTTGCAGGAACCAAGATGGTGTTTGCTGGCCTGAAGAAGCCTCAGGACCGAGCAGACTTGATTGCCTACCTGAAGGACGCAACCAAGTGACCTAGCTACAGGATAGCAGCCTGCAAGTTGATGCAGCGCAGCACTGGAAAGCCTCTACCCAGGTTCAGCTATAGCGCTGGACTGACAAGGCAGCTTGCCATAGTAAGCTCAGCTTAGTGCGCAGAAGTAACTAGCCTATTGGCATACACCCTGCAGAGCGCCTCAGTTGGAGTGATTTTCAGTGATGTTCTGGTGGTATGGTCTCTCACAGGTGAAGGTGAACGTAAAGAGGTTGAGTGCATGTCAGTCTTATTGAGAAGAAGCTCAGACCTGTGCTGGCTGCGCTCAATCCTGCAACAGCGTCGCAGTGTTGACGATGTGTATCTTGCCCATGTCTGATGATGTAGGGATGTGTAGGCTCTTGCCTTGTTACGTATCAGGAACATCATCAGATAATAACCATCTTTTACGTGTGACAAAAACCTCACAATCACTGCGCTTAAACTCTTGGTGGCCATAGCCATAATCTGTGAAGGCCTATCTTGCGCTGGTCTGCAACTGTCTCAGGAACAGTTCGCTGGGGCACGATCTTCCTATATATCTGATGTTAATGACTATCACAGGTTGCCCTGCTGCTTTTTGGACAAGCCTGGCACACGAACTCAATGATTGCAACGGTGGCAGCTTTCTCTTTTACAGTGCTAGCCGACCATGGTGCATTTGCGACCAGTTGGGTACCTTCAGATCTGAATGGAACAGGGGCAGGGCAACAATGCTGTTCCCCCTGCTCCTGATTCAGGTCAGTTTATCCACTAAACACCATGTGCACAGCTTGAGACATTCACATCAACGTCAAAGAATATCTTGCACGCATGCTGCTACAAGCGCTCTGTGATGGCTCTGACAAGGGACTTGGTGCCGCCTGTGCCTCCAATGTCTGGCGTCTTCACGGACGCTGGCACAGTGGCGAGCGTATCTAGGATGGCCGACTCCAACCTGCAACCCCAATAATCAGCCTCAGTCACCAGCGTCCTGATATGAGAGGCAGACACGAAGGCTTGGGCGATCCATGCTTACAGCGTTCCAGGCCTCAGCCCATGTCGGCCGAACAGCAGATACTGACCAAGCAGCCACGCAGCATCCTCTCTTCACTGACACTGCAGACCACGAGGTAGAGCTGGCATTGCCAACACAAGTAGTCTTGCCCCTGTTTGGTGTGGGTCTAGTAGAGCATGAATCCCAGCACAGGATATTGCAGGATACCTGAGAGCATCAGGAGTCACCTGTCAGAGAAGCCTGGAAGATTGAGATGCCTGAGCATCATGGCTGCTGCCAGCAAACCAGCTGAAGGGTTTGCGACACCCTGCCCTGCAATGTCCTTTGCAACGTGACGCGCCCCTTGCTCAAACACTGCAACTCCCTCGCCCACATTTACACCCGGAAATAGCCCTGGGCCACCTATCAGGCCTGCCACCTGCAGCAGGAGCGATGCCATCTCAGCGCCCAATTCCTGACCCACTGGGCAGTGTGGGCAGTGGCGTTTGAGAGCAGATGCTACGCATCCCGCTGTTTGCTGCACCAAGACCTGGATTCCTTGCATGAAGAGTATGCTTGCACTAAACGCTAGGAGAGACACCGCCTGTGCTTAGTGGGAGTAACTGCGTGAGTGTGCCAGTTGCTTCAGGGTCTGACTCACCACATTGGACACCAGGTTTCCGTAAAGGTTTGGCGTGACCATGACATCAAACTGGTCCGGCCTGGACACAAGCTGCATGCATGTGTTGTCCACAATCATCTCCTCAGCCTGCACACCAAACGAGCAATTGGCATCTACAGAAAGACACAAGAGATGGGAATTGGCATCAACATGAGAGCTGTCAAGCCGATATTTTGATGTCAGGCACAGGGTCCTCAGGGCTTATGGAGGTCACCTTGATTGAGGGGTACTTCTGCGCGACTCTTCTGAACTCCTGCACGTAGCACACCTCGTCAGCGCTCTATTCCATGATAGTAGCACTGCCTAAAACACGGCATATGTGAGACCCCTGAGCTGCAGGGAGGCTGATGACTGAGTATTGAAGCCTCATGTGGGGCGAGGCGATTCAAAGAGCTGCTGTACCTTCAGGAAGAGCCCATCGCTGAGCTTCATGATGTTGGCCTTGTGCACAGCCGTGACCTTCTTCCTGTTGTTCAGGAAGGCGTAGCCAAAGGCGTACTCCACCGTCCTTCGCGACTTCAACTGCAGCACCAGGCGCCTCGGTGAGACAAGCGCAGTCTTATGGCAGTCCTCATGGCGCTCATCCTGCTGCAATTTGCAGGAGCGAGCGTGCATCCTAAAGCTTGGACCTGAGCATGACCCAGCAGGCAGAACAGCAGCGGCTCACCTGTGTGATGACCTTCAGAGACTCCACAACGTCTGGGACAACCTCGTGCTCCAACCCACTGTACTCTCCTTCTGTGTTCTCCCTGCACAGCACTTGACTTAGGTCCACACCGCAGAAGCATGGGGAAGATTGGGCTTCACATCATGCAGGCGGGGTAATTGAGCAGCTTGCATGTTGCAGTGCCTTCCCTGATAAGCTCTGGGGCCACTGTACAGCACATCTTCTTGAATGTCATGTCTACACATGAGCTGTTCAGAGACAATCTTGCTGGCCATCAACAGACAACACTCTCGGGCCCTGAAAGGCTTGTAATATACATGGCACCTCTCATTATTCTGAATGGTCAGTGCTGGGGATAGGAGCATATGTGATGTCAGCAACTCTGTACAGGGCGACTGGAGTGTACCTGATGACAACAATGTCGACGTCTTCGAAGCGGCTGGGGACGCCGGGCATGGTCCAGCCGTGCACCAGGTTCACCTGCAGGTCCAGCAGCTTCCGGAGCTGCACGTTGAGGCTCTGCGTGCTGGTGTTGTGCTCGGAGAGCGGCGTGAACAGCGTCCCCTTCATGCACACCTGCGCAGCAGTGGACAGCAGCGTCAGCGCCATGCCAGCAACCTCCAGAGGATCCGGCGCGCCTCTGGAACAGCAGCAGGCTTGGGTAGGTGCTCGACACCCAAGCAAAAAGCTGTCAGGGAAACTCTTGGCAAGTCATTGGAAGGCCAGCTGGGTGCTTGAGGATGCCAATAATGCGGTTTACCCTGCAGGGTGTCGTGAAGCTAGCGTAGCTGCTGCAAGGCTGGAGGCACTGCAGCAACTAGCGAAGACATGCAAAAACACGCAAACCCTGCGCCATGCCAGCGCAACAGGCACACACATTCATGCATGCTGTGTGGCATGCGAAAGGATGGCTGCATGCTAGGGAGATTGCACCGTTCCAGGATAGCTTGATCACCATTGCCCTAGGGCCTGGCAGACCTGCTGCTCAGCCGTAGACTGCTTACAAGCAGAGGCAGCCCGGGTATACTCAGGTGACCTGGCATGTATACAGGCTGAAACAGGTTTTTCCAAGCATGAGGAGGGATGCCTGAATGCTTACCCCATTGCGTTTGATAGAGTCAAGAACATCCTCAGGGAGCTCATCCACAGGATTCCCATAGGCGTCGCTGCCATGCACATTGTCAAACCTGGACAGCACGCACTCGTTTCAGGCAATGCTGTGGACAGGACAGATTTACGTCCAACCCAATAGGTCAGGTCATGACAGGCAAGGTTGCTCTGGGGCGCCTGTGTTCTTGACAGCACAAGACTAGGTCAGTCATAATACATCATACGAACGGCGATCAGCCATCTGAGATCATGACTCTGAAATCATGGCAAAGAGCAAAGCCTGTAGAGATGCATGGTGTGTACCCATGCACGAGGACTTACACTTCAAAGTTGACGGGAGCCTTGAGATGCTCAAAGACCTCCATGACAGCATCACTGACTTCAGGGCCAATACCGTCTCCAGGGATCATGGTGACCGTCTGGGGCTTGGCATCGCCAGGAGAAGGCACGTATGTAATTTTTGTCCTGGTCTGCATGTCAAAAGGCAGGTCGTCAGCATCAGAGCGAGAAGCGTTTCTTGCCCTTACCAAGTGCTCAGGGGAGCTTTTGCTGACGGCTTTTTTGTGCTATAGTGATCCACGCAATTTTGAAGACTCTATCTTGATATATAAGACATATGTCAAAGGTTCAAGATGTTTCTACAAGTCTCACCTGCTGGGCTTGCAGCAACGGCCTAGAAAGCCCTAGGAGTCTTCTCGCTTGGCGCAGCATCCCGCCGGGCTTGTTGAGTAGCCCCTAAGTAAAGTTAGGAGACCGCACTCTCCTTCGAAAATGCTGCACAGCCGCACGCCTTTCACACTTCTTCTTGTGCTTGGTGTGACATGTTAGGTCAGGACTGCCAAGCGCGCCCGTGTGCCTGACTGCTCTGACGGCTGGTTGTGTGTACAAAATGCTTAAGCTTTTCTACTTTTAGTGCGATGCACAATCAAAGGATGTCCTCAGCTTTGCACGAGCGCATGATGGCATGAGAATGGCAGCTGACTGGGGCGTTGTCATGCGCATGAACGTTGCTCGAGCTGTAGATAGCTCCACACTTGCAAGCTTGGGTCCCGTATAGTCCTATACTATAGTTACGCAGCTTCTGCATTAACAGTGGGCGCAGTGCCCAATGCAGCTAGGCCGCTGTATCAGGAATTAGGGTTTGTATGCTATAGTGTGCCTCTGCAGCCGGCAACAGGGAAGGCAGAAGCCGTGTCAAGATGCGTCGGGTTGTCCAAGCCGGCTCTAGGCTGTTGAATGCCAGCAGCGTGCTCAGGGCGTCCACATCGTCAGGCCTGTCCACCAACAGCAGACTCTACAGCAGTGAGAGCATCACATGCACGCTCTTTCCTGGAGACGGCATTGGTCCTGAGATCGCAGACGCCGTCAAAATCATCTTTGAGGCGGCAAAGGCCCCCATCGACTGGGATGAGCAGTTCATCGGCAAAGTTGCAGACCCCAGAACCAACAGCATGGTCACACGGGAAAACCTGGACAGTGTGCTGGTACGCTGCAATATTGAACTCGCTGTGCTTCTAACACTGATGCCTAAGGGGCGCTCTGAATCCGATTTGGCAAAAAGAGACTGTATGTGTATAGAGCTGTTGCTGAGCACATCCCCCCTCAAGTTCCAGACTTACCACTGAACACAGCTGTTTCCCATTTCTGCTTGTGCCACCAGTGTCAGGATGGGGGCTTGAGACTCATCTCCCTGCTGTGAGATGCTCCCTCACAGCGCACTGATGAACGCTTCGTCTCACTGCTGCAGAAGCACAGAGTCGGCCTGAAAGGCCCTATGGCAACCCCCATCGGCAAGGGGCATAGGTCCTTGAACTTGACGTTGAGGAAGGAGCTGCAGCTGTACGCCAACGTACGGCCCTGCTTCTCCATCCCGGGATACAAGACCAGGTACATGCTCGGCCCCTGCAGCTCTAAATGTACATGTAACTTTGCAAGGCCAGACAGCTAGACACGATCATACATCAATCGTGTTGAGCGCTGTAGCGCGCCCTCACAGTGACAGCTCCTTGCTTTGCCATCGCGGAAAAGCCACAGGCAATGCTAAAGAGCTGTGATGGGGGGATGCGTCTACAGCATGCAGCATAGGTGATAGATGATCGTGTCTGGCTGTGCCAAGCAAAGAGCTGCGCCAGTGAGAATGTGTCTCCAGCATTCAGCATGGGTGAGATGGCGCTTGAGAGCATGTTGCTGCTTGCAGGTATGATGATGTCAACCTGATTACTATCAGGGAGAACACTGAGGGAGAGTACAGCGGCCTGGAGCACGAGGTAGTGCCTGGCGTGGTCGAGAGTCTCAAGGTACAGCGCCTCTTCACATAGCCCTTGCCCCTACATCCTGCAGCTTTGGCCATTTGTCAGATACGCAGAAGGCGATACATCAGCATGCCAGGCAGGTGGTGTGCCTTCTCGTGGACTTGCGCGGAATGGAAATGTATCACAGCAGGTCCCTGACACGAGAACAACTGCCTGCATTTTTGGCTTCTGCCTGTCCTTCTACTGATAAGTGCTTGCATGCACGACACGGCCGCTTTGCGCAGCATTGTCTTAGAGACATCACAGCTGCAAACATGTGCCGTTCCAAGACGTCTGCTGTAATGGTATATCCTTGTCAGAGGGGCTCTAATTTGAATGCGGAGGTGGCTCTTGTACAGTTCATTACAAAAAGCGCAAGTACAGGGGTGACGTGCTTGCTGAGATGATTCTGATGTGCAGGTCATCACGAGGAACGCCAGTACAAGGGTGGCAGAGTACGCGTTCAAGTACGCGAGAGACAACGGGCGCAAGCGCGTCAACTCCATCCACAAGGCCAACATCATGAAGATGGCTGACGGCCTCTTCATCAAGTGCTGCAGAGAGGTGCGATGCGCTCCCTGACCCCTATTCATCCCCTAACAAGCATTGACATCTCTGACTGGTCCAGCCTCTCATGTGTCAGGCGCCTGCTCATGACACTGGGCTTAGCGGCCCTGCATCTGCCTGGGTATGTCCCATGTGATGTGAGGAGGGACCAGCTGAGAGACAGTTGCCCTGGACTGATCTGAGAACCTCCGCGAGCAGGGATGGTCCAGGAATGGTGAAAATTAGGGGGTGAACATATGTGTGTGGCCACAGGTGCACGAGAAGTACCCAGACATTGAGTACAGCGAGACCATTGTGGACAACGCCTGCATGCAGCTGGTCAAGAATCCCGCCCAGTTCGACGTCCTGGTAGGCCAGCCCCTCTTGCGAAAAGCATGCTGGCACGGCGGGCAGTCTGGAGCATAGCTCTGCTGCTTCATGTCGCCATTCATGGCAGAGGTGTTGGATAAGAGGGCACTGCCTACTCTGCTCGCTGCTTAAGTATGGCTTGTGCTTTGCTAATGCTCGTGTGTCGTTGCAGGTGATGCCCAACTTGTACGGAGACATCATCTCCGACCTGTGCGCTGGTCTGATTGGCGGCCTGGGACTCACACCCTCTGCAAACATTGGTAAGCCCTGCAGCTCATAAGGACCTGACCTGAGCGCTGGACAGATATGCCTGGTGCTGGTCAACTGGTGTTACGCCTTTCAGGCCCCTGTGCTTTTCCACAGAGGTAGCACTGGACTTAAGCGTCATGAGATGAGCGGTGTCCCCTGAGCACTGCTACTTTTCCAGTTGAGGCGTGGCACAACCAGAAGTGCATTGCTGTGCAGGCGCAAACGGACTGGCGCTGATGGAGGCAGTGCACGGGACGGCGCCAGACATTGCTGGCCAGGACAAGGCCAACCCCACCGCGCTGCTGCTGTCCAGCGTCATGATGCTGCGCCACCTGGGCCTCTCCGAGCACGCTGACCGCATCCAGGCATGCCCTGTCTTCTGGGGTGCACTTTTGCTTGTCATGAGCTCTTGTAGGCAACCTCCCGGAACACAGCTGTCTGGCCTGGGACGAGCAAGCCTGTCTCTGGGCTTAAGCAGCTGCGTTTGGGTATCCACAGTAGGCTCTATATTTTGCTCTATTCATTATTAGAAGACACCTAAGGCAGGGCGCTATACTGAGAAACCATGCATATCGAAGCAATCAGCTTGTCGCCATGTGCATCACTTCACATGGGCCAGGATGCATCCCAATATGCAGCTACAGTGACACCCCAGGCAGAGCAGAGCATCTTCCCATGGCCTGCACTGTGTGTGTGATTGCCTGCACTGCTCTGCCTGTTGCTGCATGCCTTGGTCTTTGCCCTTCCTGAAGGCAGGGTTGCTGTGCAGAATGCTGTGCTGGACACCATTGCGGAGGGCAAGGTTATCACAGGCGACTTGGGCGGCAAGTCCAAGTGCTCAGAGTTCACTAAAGCCATCATAGACAACATGCAGTGAGCCTGAGACAGTGCCTGTGAAGCAGACACCACCTGCTCTGCAGACTAGGTTCCTTCTGCACCTTTTGTACAGACTCCAGCGCTGGGAGACTTCACATGGTCTCTAGCCTTGTAAGTACACCACCCTAGGAGATTTGCTATCATGGTGAACCAGTAGTGAGGCACAGCTGGCGGTTGGACAGATCTGCAGACTGATAATAAACTGGAATCAGTGCCTTATATTGGCATCATCAGCGCCATACACAAGGTCCATTAGACAACCCAGCTTACACGCTCTTTGCCCTCTATCTCACTTACAGCATCAAATGACCGTGCAGTGTACACAAGGCCACCCTCAAACAAGCACAGCAGATTGACTATCTTATCCTCATTGGCATTGATTACTGTGTGCCGGGACTGTGATGATGTACTGACTCTAGCTCATCATCATCCGAGATACCTCTGGTGCTTTTCATTCATCTACTGGACGTCCTTGCTGTCTCATATCTCTCTGTCACCGACTCAAGGCAACATAGGCTTTCTGTAGGTGTCCCTCTCATCCAGGCAGCTGGCTCCTGGGCTGCTGATGTGCTTCCAAATCCTGCTTGTCCGCCATGATGGGAATGGCTGGTGCCTTGCGCCACCATCAGAATCTTGTTGCCTCACATCTCTTTGTCACCCACTGACAGCAACATGGGCTCTCCCGAGCTGTCACACTCATCCAGGCGGCTGGCTCCTGGCCTGCTGCTCTGTTTCCTGTTTCTGCTTATCTGCCATGATGGAGCGCCCAGTGCCTTGCGCCACCATCAGAACTTTGCTGTCTTATGTCTCTCTGTCACCCACTCACAGCTGGGTGGGCTTTCCCTAGGTGTCACTCTTATCCAGGCGGCTGGCTCCTGGCCTGCTGCTCCGCTTCCAGCTTCTGCTTGTCCGCCATGATGGACCGCCCGGTGCCTTGCGCCACCATCAGAGACAGCTGCAACACTCCGTAGACGCCCACAGCAGCAATGCCAATGGCGCCCAGCGCTGCACAAGCAATACAGGTGTCAGCAGCGTGTCCTGCTGAAAGCTTCGGAGTTTAGAGCATCCACACTCCTCCATGCAAAGCCACAGAGCCTGCATGCAGCCATGCTTGACATAGAGGGACATTGAAAATTGGAACCTTAGAAAGCCCAGGAACAAAACGCACAGCTGGCTGTGGTTCGAGGGCTGGAGATATCCAGCAAAAGGCCTCAGTTACAGTAGCACCATCGAATGCTTTACTGTACCCTCAAGGCTTGTTGCCAGACATGTCCAGCCTGAGGCACAACAGCGCCATTTGAGGTTCACTGGCGCACGGGGCATGGAGCAATGCAGTGCAAGAATGATGGCGCACCTCCAACAGCCATCAGTCCCACAGTGGAAGCTGCAGAGGGAGGAGTTTCATCCTCATTTTGCTGGTTCTGCTCCTGTCCTGATGGCCCTGGAGTTCATACACATCATGTCATCCTCCAGCCTTGAGGGATCATGCTTTCACAATGTATGGCAACATGACCACTCTATTCACCTGCCGCCTGTGCACTATGTAATCTCACGCCTTTTTTGCAAGTCTGAAGCCCTCCTTGCCCGTGCATGCACTGCGTGATGTGCCTGATGACAGCTCCATGCCGTGCCATTGATCCACAAAAGGGGCAAGTATAAGGCAAGCAGGATCAAGGAATGCAGCTCTAAGAAGTTCTCTGTCCTTCTTCGAGTATGTAGATCCCTGTTCGGCTTGGTATGCTGCGTAGCTAGCCAGTACCAGTGCTTTACGGGTCAAGATTTGCGCGAGGGGCCGAGGACCAGGGCATAGAAAACGATACTAGATGCACATGTGTCACGCTCTTCGTTCAAAGTCAAGTCACACACTGCTCTTTGGTCAAGCGAGACCGAAACCAGAGACTTGGCTGATGACGCATCAATGCGCACAGACGGCGTTCCCTGACGCACCAGCCTACGATCCAGGAAAGGCACAATTTTCAGCATCTGCAGCCGGTAGCGAGCATCTGATCCCAGCTAGCAGCAATTCCGAGTGCCAAAATGGCAACCAAAGTCCCCGCCTTCTCGGACATCGGCAGGGCCACCAGAGGTGAGCGTCTGGAATTTTCCCTCTCAGAACCCACACGCTACCGCCCGCACATGCCCCTCAAGCGCTGACCGCGGCTCTGTGGCATGCAGATTTGCTTTACGGTAGCAAGTCTGGCGTTTTCCAGTACAACCAGGCCCTGAACATCACCACCAGAACAGCTGATGGGGTGGTAAGAAGCCATGATCCAGCTCAGCCTGTGAACGTCGATGAGCCCCTTGGCCGTCTGCCCTGAGCTAAACTTTTCCAGAACGCCACGTACATGCTTGTGGCCTCCTATGCTGCAGGAATTCGCGGTGACAACTATCAAGAAGGACGAGAAAGTGGAAGCAGCCCTAAAGGCAGCATACAAAACAAAGAAGTACGGAGTGACCGGCACCTTTGGCTCCGCTGGCCTCGTGAGCACATCTCAACATCCTATCGCTTTTTGGCTTGATCTATCACGGAATGCATTCTCAGGGGGGTTGCTGTACATCCCTTCTCTGCATGCCCAGAGGGGGTAAGGTGCAGAGGGCATCTCCTTGCTGTCTCATCTCACGTGTGGAACTTGCTGTGCAGGCAACCACCTCTGTCAGCTTCTACAACATTGCACCTGGCCTTGATGTGACACTGTTCGGCACCCTCCCTGATGTGGCCAGCGCTGCCAAGGTATTTTGCACCCCTGACATGGTATCTCCCCTGTGGCACATGCCCCTCAATCTTGAAAGCAAACGCTATTCGGCAAGGCTGCAGATGTGACTTATAACCAGGCTGAGCACTGCTCTGCAACCAAGCGCTCATCATGCTGGCAGGATGTGCATCTGCAGGCATGCAGCGCTAGGACCTGCACAGCCAAATATGTGTGCGGATGCACACGGCTACCGGAAACCAAAAGGGGGACGATATGTGAACGCACGCATGTGTGTTGCAGGTGTCTGCTGACTATGTGGTGCCTCACCTGACAGTGAAGACAGTTGTGGGTCTTACACAGAACCCCAAGGTGTGCCACGCCAGCCTCTCGACAATGACAAAGTCCAGCCGTGCATGACCACTCCTCTGCTGCTGTGTCCTATCCTCCAGAATCTGAGCCGTAACGCATATCCACATAATCTTCCTTCTTGTGTAAGTGCTGGTCTTGCAATGTCACAAGATTCTGCCAGGTACCCAGCACCGAGAATGTTTCAGCCATGCATGACCACTGGTCTGCATCCATGTCTCATCTTCTGGGATCAGGGTCGTAGTGCATTTGCACCTGAGACATCCATCATGTACATATGCTGGTATTACAGGACCCAAGCCTGTTGCAGGTACCTGATGGGTGATGTGCGCATGTGCAGATCGACCTGCAAGCCACAACAGGCTACAAGGACTGCATCTTTGGAGGCGAGGCCACCTTTGACACCAACAAGCAGGACGTCACCAAGTGGAGTGCTGGTGTTGGTGCGTCTCACAACAGCCGGCCTATAGTCCACCAGCCTGTCATACTATCAGACTAAGTATACTTGTCGATGTGCAACAGGTGCAATACTGCTTTACTCAGACGTGCCATTTGAGTTGTCTAAGACTATGGGTTGATTCTGAAAGCTTACAGCACACACACAGGGTGCAGACCTCGCCTTTACTGCAGAACTTGCAATGTTCCAACTGGATGGGTTGACGCACACGTTTGGATCTTGCTGTGTGATATCCTGGTATCTGGATGCAGGCTACCAGCGCCTGGACTACGCTGTGGGCGCTCTGCTGAAGGACATGGGCAACACGCTGACTGTGGCGTACGCGCACAACGTAGATGCCAGCCTGTCCGCCGGCGCAGAGATCTCCAAGAGGCTGAACGAGAAGGAGGGCACCTCCTTCACCCTGGGGTGAGCACTCGTCCATGGACACCTACTCGAGAGCCCTGCACAGTGTGACGCACCAGCAATCCTCTGTCAAGGAGAATGGTAGATGTGCTTGAGGGGGCTCCGCTGCCTCTGCTGAGATGTGCAAACTTGTTTGCCTTTGCCATAGAGCCTGATGTCTGAGCACTGCTTGCCTGCTGTAGCCATACAGTCCTCATGAAGCACAATGGAAGCACTTGACAAAGCCATCTTTGGCCGATCTCTGCTGATTCAGAAGTGCGCTGCGATCAGAACATGCAGTCTCCCTCCGGTGTTGCCTCAAGCACAGATCTGGTCAGGGCTTTGAGTGAAGCGTAGAGACTCACGTTTCGCAATTGCTGGTGCAGAGTGCAGAAGAAGCTGGACAATGGGAGCCTGGTGAAGGTGCGTCTGGACAACCAGGGCATTGCCAGCGGCCTCTACGAGACCATGCTCAAGCCCATGCACAAGCTGGCCCTGTCCGGCCAGTTCGATGCCACCAACATGGAGAAGCCCCCCAAGGTGTGTGCCTCCTCCCAATAAGGAACAAAGGACAAGAGACCTGGGTCAGCCAGGCAGGATGACATTTATGCCGCTGTCCTGTGTGGGCAAGAAAGTGGGCCTTATGTATACCTGAATTGCACGGAAGCCAGCGATGTGGGCAGATGCCAAGCCTTGCGGGGGGCATGGCCTTGTGCAGCCAGACGGCTGCAGGCGCTCATGCACCTGTGAACACGTCGTTGCGTCTCTGTTGCATCGTTCTCATTTCCTGGCCTGCTGTATTTTGCAAGCTGCTAGGTGGACTGCTGACTTAGTGCAGTGCTGTCTCCTGGCATGTTGCATGAGGGCTGAGTGTCAAGAACAGGCGTCTGAGGGATCTGCTGTGGTTTGCAGATCGGCTTTGCCCTGGACATCAAGAACTGAGCTGGCGAGTGATGGATTGGCCATGTCTCGAGATGTCAGGAGGAGCTGCACCGTAATGCGCACAGGTGCTACGGCAGTGCAGTGCAGTTCACAATGAATAGTAGAGAAGTATACACACACAGGTGGCGTGACATTATTGCAACTGCGGCATGGTGCTGTTAGGTGCCTCCTGTCGGGCATGCATGTGCAGCAGCACCTATGCAGGGCAGTGCAGGGCAGCCAGGCCCCTTGATTGCAAGTCTGTTCTTTGCTGCTTTCAAGCAGGCTGCAGCTGAGTTGTACATGGTCCCTCAGTCCTGGACAGACAATGTAAGCTATGCCTCCATAATTACTACTCGTGTCATTGCTCGTCTGCACAGACTCTGGGGGGAGATCGATCATATTATGGCCGCTTTGAAGCTTTCGTGTACGCATCTGCCACCCCTGAAGCGATTGAGGGACATCGGTCATCAATCAACCTCTCCTTCCCTCTATGGCTGTACCAGCGCCGCACACACCTCGGAGTATGCCTGCAACGCGATTGATTTGCCTCGCAGGATCAAACAGATTGCACAGGCTTGCGCGCTTCCTATCATGGCCCAGTTCTCAGAATATCACATTCCGTTCCGGAAAAGCAGGTGCCCAATCAGGCAACTGCCACGCTTGGATGACACTCCAGCCGCATGGGTCCTCGCCCAGCATAGATGCCACAGGAAGTGGCCTCGCCTTCAAGATGGCCGCACTACTTGCAGGAAGATGTAGCGCGCAGACATCATCGGTCAGCCAAGGCATGCAGGTGAGGCAGACGGCTGCACACCAGCCTCAGGCCCAAAGAGTGGGCACAGCTTGTTGCATACCTGCAGTACACAAACCTATGACATTTAAATATTATCACCGGTCCGAAAGAGCATATCGACTAGACTTTGTGGGCATTTGAGACGCACAGGACACTTGAGGAGATCCTCAACCCTGGTACCAGCAAACCTGAGCTAGCACCAGGGGCCTTGCAAGGGTACTGAGATAGTCATGTGCGCCATATTCACAGGTGTCCCATGGGTCTTGCTCGGGCTTTTGCCGTGGAACACAGCTGCTCAGACTGCAGCCTAGGCCAGCATCGAGAGCCGCTGGTGCTCTGGTGATCAGAGCGGCGAAGAGTGCCGCGTCTCAGCAGGACAGAATACCCACAGAGCGGCTGCGGTTGAATAACCTGTCTCCACAGCCCGGAGCCAGGCGACCTGACAAGAGAAAGGGGCGTGGGTATGGAGCAGGCCAGGTGAGCAGCACAGAGGGTGCACCGCCATGCTGTTGCTAACCTGGACCTGAAATACCGAAACACACTGGATAGAGCTCCGGCTACTGCGCAAGATCCAGGACACTTACCATGAGAGTGAAGCTTGAATGCAGGGAGGGTTAGTGGCTTGGCATGTAAGAACGGAAGTCTCAGTCATGGCCTTGTTCGGATATGAAGGCTTTTTCATATTGTAAATCAACAGTCATGTTTGCGCGCAGGGAGGCAGCTGCGGATTTGGAATGCGGGGACAGAAGTCCCGGTCTGGTGGCGGAGCATCCCGGCCAGGCTTCGAGGGAGGGCAGACGCCCCTATACAGGCAGATGCCCAAGCTGCGCGGTATTGCAGGAGGTACAGCCTTCCCTCCATTCCCTCCACACCCTCCTGCACTCTGTTGACTCCTTGACTGGCATAGTGGGCCACTGTGAACACCACCCCGCTCAAGCTTACCACCATACTAATACGCTAGTATTGGTGCTTGACAGCACTGGCTTCGGCCTGTTTTAAGCTGCCGGGCGATGCAGTGCATGTGCTTCAGCAACCAGCTTCTGTTGCCAGGCTGCAGGTCTGTTGCCCTGGACTATACCCGAAAATGACACTTTGCTTTCTGCTGTGACAGGCATGTCTGCCGGCATCCCCAAGTATGTGACGGTCAACCTGCAGCAGCTCAACAGCAAGTTCCAGGATGGAGAGACGGTGGACCTGAACACCCTTCAGGAGAAGAGGCTGCTCAACTTGTCTGGCCGGGAAGCCAAGCTCCCGCTGAAGGTGGGCAGCATCTGCGGCTGATTACCTGTGTGCAAATAAAAGGAAGGGTAGTGGAGCACCCACTTCACAAGGTCCCGCTCAAGTGTTCAGACGGCTATTGACCAACTCATTTAGACAGAGGCCAGATAGGTGCTGTAGCTCAGTTGTAGTCTTGCTGCACAGCTGAGTCTGGCCACCTTGCAGGTGTAGGATCCTATACCTTTACATTTTCTTGGGCAGGTGCTCACATATTTGAGTGGCACCCCTCTCCAGCTTGCTATACAGGCCTCTGCCCATCATGACTGGCACTCATGCTCCGTTGTGCGGCATGTCACGTGCTTTATGTAGCCTCTGAGACGAGGTCTTGTGATGCAGATCCTCGGCACCGGAAGCCTCAAGGTGAAGGTGACAGTGGCGGCGACGCAGTTCTCAGAGTCTGCGCGCACGAAGATTGAGGAGGCCGGGGGCAGCATTGTGGAGGTCCCTGAAAAGATTAAGTGGACCCGCGCCATCGGCAAGGAGCGCAAAGCAACCCAGGAGGCCAAGGCAGAGACCAAGCCAAAGGCCAAGGCCTGAGGGATTGACCTAGCCTGATGCGGACAGCGAACATTCCAGACAAAGCACAGATAGTGAGGCTCCTGAGGTTGTGCTAGATTCAGCATCGTGCATTCCTGGGGAGAGATTGGATGCCTGCTGATGGACATGTCGTGGCGTACAATGCGTGAGAATGAGCAGCTGTTGAAGAGATTGACATGTCCTGAAAGAGCATAGAATGTTAGGTGCAGACCAGAGCACTCACAGGGATGGCTATCACATGTCATTTCCGGATGGTTGTAAGGCTGATTTACAGATGATGGCACACAAGGAGCGAGATCAGGGCTCTGCTGTATGGTACATAATCCTCTGCATGGCATCACAGCTGTCTCAGCTGCATGCGGCAGCATTTCCCGCTGCTGCCAAGCCACTCTTGCCTTGTGAAGCCAATGCGTTGCCGCTCCAAGCCCGCAAACCTGCAGCATAGCAGAGCTGATCATGATTTACATAGCAGCCACGGATGTAGAAGCCCTCGACAGGTCTTGCCTACCACTTGCACTCATACGGTATGAGTCATACCTCAGCTGGAGATGAGACCATGCCATCAGTGGCTCACCAGACAGAGTCCTGGGAGCAGCAGCAGCACTGCAGAAGCTGCAAGACGTCCTCTTCCTGGAAGATATCCTTGTATAGGCACCTGTGCACCGTCAGCTCCGCAACCCTGCAGGGTATGAGCATCTCGTCGCCATGTGCAAATAGATTGGAATCTTGACTGGTGTTGTCAAGCTTCTCAAAGCATGCTTGTGTGAGACGAGCCCATCCTTCGAGGGACGCAGAGCTGATCAGAGTGGTGTGGCTGGGTGTAATGTAATGTGACCTGATGTGATCTGACATTGGGCATGGTCACATACAAGGCCTATCTCCCAGCTGGACAGCAATGACACTACCTCTAGCAGTAGAGAAGATGAGAGTCACCTCCCATCTGCTGTCACATCTGTCTGAAACCCCTTCCCAAAGTCTAGTCTCAATGCCTTCAACCTCCTGCAGAGATTGCTCGCCATCAGCATACGTGCACTGAAGACGCTGAGATCCCTCTCTGCGCATCATCCATGCTCTGCAGGACTCACAGGGGAAGTAGCATACCATGAACCTCACACATGTTACACTTCAATTCATGTCAGTTGCAAAATTGCTGTGCATGTACACAGGTATACCACAGCTGTGCTGCACTGTACTCTACCCTGTGCAAAGCATGAGCTGCAGAGGATCATGCAGACAGGCAGCACCTGACTGCAGAGTCATAGGGATCTCTTTGGAACAACATCGCAAAGCGCAGCAGGTAGTGGAGCACCGCTGAAGAGTGTGCACCTGCTTGCGCCTTCAATGCATCCAGCACCTCCTGAAATCATGATATAGCCAGTCAAAAACAAGGGATTCCAGATGGGACCATGGGGAATGGCAGAGACACGGAATCGCTGCATGCACCGCTGTGCTTCTATTGGTGCCAATGATAGAGTAAAAGAAGCAGCGGAAGGTAGGCTGGGTGGGTACCTCATTATTCCGGATGAAAGATAGCAGCACTTTATGGGATGCCAGCAGCAGGCAGGCATTCTGCAAAGCAATGGCGGAATCAGCCGCGATCAGCTTTGCAAGAAGCAGAGACATCTTACTCTGTCTCTGGCGTTTTGGCAATACCCAGGTACAGCATGAGATGGTGAGCACTGTGCATCTGGTCACCTCTACATGCGTCTCGCCTCGGTCATCAACTGCTTTGCTTATGTGCCTGCTTAGGAGGTCCTGAAAAGCGCTCTCGGTCAGCCGTGCGATCTCTTTCTCCCTCCCTTGCAGGTGGGCATGCTTCCTGCAGGTGCATGGTCAGAGATCTTCAATAAGGGGTTAATAGGCATGCAAGCACAGCCTGCATGCAAGCCAGGTTGCTCAGGGCATCTATCCCCTGCCTTGACAATGTGATGATGATCAGCTCAGGAATGCGCTTGGTGAGTAGAAGTGGGATGTAACAGAGGATCAGAGTGAGGGTCAGACCTGGCTGTGGCTGTGGTATTGTGTATCATCCATGCTCTATTCTTGCTCTCAAGCCACTGTCTTGTACCTGGGAATGCCCTGTCCAGCCAATGCTTTTCTGACGCCTGTTCCCTGTCAACCCAGCTGCCCGAGACACTTGCGCTCGCCTCCGGCCCATCATCTGTCGTTTCTGTCTCTCTGCCATCCTTTTTGCTTGAAAAGCTAACGCTTGCACACCTCAGGCGTACAGCACTGAGTGGGGCACAGGCTGATGCTGGCCCTGCAACACATGATCCCTGACTGTCAAGGAGGATGACAGATGTCACGGCCGGGGCTCTATCTGAGTGTGGAGTGTAGTTACGACCACCTCGTCGAGATGCCACATTCAGAAGGGTAAGCATCTGCTTTGCCGGGCTTCCGGAGATATGACAATCCTGTGGGCCCCTGCCTCGGATGTAGTGTGATGCGTACAAGAAGGATACAAAAGCTGGTCTAAATCAGGAATTTGCTCTTTGCACGCTAGCATGAGTTTCTGTGAAGCTATGAGTCGTCCCGTAAACTCTATGTACTCTTCGCTGAGGTGGCGCTTACGTCATTGGGCCAGAGCATATGCAGCAGTAACGTCTGCAACGGCTATCTCTCAACAAGAAATTCTAGGCAGGACTTAACTATCTGAACAGCGTTCCTATCAGATATGGACTACGATGACGACGGCAGACAAGGCCTACAGGAGGATGATTTGCTAGATGATGCCGAGGTCGATACACTGATCCGAGACACTATCTCCCAAACCATTGGCGAGTGCCTGTTCGACCATGCACAGATGGCCACGTGGACAGATGAGATAGTCGAAGGCTGCTTGAAGCGCCTTAACAACCTGAAGAAGCCCTTCAAATACGTCGTCTCTTGCAACCTCGCACAGAAGGTCAGATGACGACATTCAGTGCCTTCTTGGTGCAGAAGTGGTATCCTTACAGTCTCAAGTATCGTCATATATGACTGAGCGGGCTCTGTCAGCCTAACAATGTCGTGCACGCTTACAGGTTGGAGCTGGGATCCATTGTGCTTTCACACACCGGTGGAATGAGAATACAGACGGCAAAATGAGCGTGCAATGGGAGAACAAGACCACCATTGTGCTGGCTTTCGTGTACTGGCTGGCATACTGAGGAGTAATGATATTGATCTGATAGACGCTTTGGGCATTTGCATTTCGCCTGATGATGGTACCTGCCTCACCTTTCTTACATCCGGCAAGTCATGAGGTCAAGATGTATCGACATTATGTTGACGCATTTGTAAGCACAGGACCTCGTAACTGCTTGGCAAGCACAATGGCAGCGCTACTATAGATAGCGTATACGTAATTCCTGAATCACCACATACTTGAGTGCTTCCTCAAGCACCCAATACAGCTTGGAAGCTGCTGCAAGTTGTTTGCCTGGCTGGATTGCCTTTGCAGCAGTCATATGAAGCCTCTTGTGTTGCATTCGCTGGGACAAAATGTATAGAAGTGACCTGCAAGATCTATCAAAAGCATCTGCTCCTACTACCACCACACTACATTCTCTCGGCTGCACACAGGCAGTGTTTTATGGGTCGCATACTCCGCACGGAGTGTCATAGGGCTTCAAAACTACCTGGCAAAGCAGGTTATCTTGTGACTGGTCCCTTGCTGCAAGATGCGCCGCCCAAAAGATCTGCCATGCAAGCAATCCTATGAGGAGAGGCGCAGCTGCATCCTAGTGCAGCAAGGCAAAGCACCTTCAAATGGGCCAGGCGTTCATTGGCAGCACTCATGCTAGCACCTGCCACTTGAGGCTGTCTGCGTTATGATACAAACTGGACGAGATGCTCAAGACTCTAGATGCATGCTCAGCATCTTCTGCAAGAACCTTCCGCCTTGGGTACATCTTTCCAAATAGCTACCTACTCCTGCCAGGTACATGATAGTGCATCTCTCAGCAGATCTGAGCACGCAAGCTACCATGCCACTGAGCTGATACATCTTAATGGCTGGGATGTCGATCAGGCAATGGATGACAATCTTCATCCCCTGATTCCAAAGGTTGCTCTGCCTGGGCCTTTCACCTTTGATGACCTCTGTATGCATCAGAAGCTCTGGGTGAAAGTAAGCAGCCCGGGCACAGTATGGCTTGCATGGATTGCGCCACCATTGTCTCAGAATGGTGGCTGATTGTTAGTCTGTGTAGCTGCTGCAAAAGCCAGGAGCACCACTCCACATTGTAGGCATCGCCAGCGATTAGTCTGGCTCGCAGGTGAAGGCTGATCAAAATGACACGTCTTAAGAGCATCCTGACTTGCCAACAGCAGCCCCCTTTTCAAAGGGCGCTTAGCAGAGGCGGTGGCGGGCTGCAGGCAGCTTGAGAGGCCTAGGCCTATGCGCAGGGTTGCCAGGTACACATCAGGGCTCTCGGGAGACTGGCTGCATGGGCTGATGATGCCCCCCTGCACTGTACTGCTGCATGCTGTTCTGCTGTGCAGGGGTCGGCATGCTGGATGACGGCGCAGGCGCATGTGAGTGGGACGCCTCTGAGACCGGTGCCGCCTGCTGCTGCTGCTGCTGGGCATGCTGTGCCCGCTCCTGCTGCTGCGAGCGCCACATGGCGGCATGCAGCGTCAGCAGGCCCTTCTTGACGCTGTTCAGCTCTTCCTGCAGCTGCCTCACTGCTTCCCTCTGCCGCCCCAGCTCCTCACTGCATGAGACTCTACCGTAAGTCTTGCAAACTCTGTCCCGTCACACTGGCGTAAGTGAGCTTGCTGCGCATATGACAATGATGTGCATGCACTCTTGCGGTGTGGGAGGCTGGTGAAGGTGATTGCACAGGTCGATGTTCCTTTCAACTCTTCATCATGTACAAGCACTAGAGTGGGTGAGTCCATGCCGCTGACGAGGTTCGTCACAGGCATGTATCTGCTTACTGAGCAATGATTGAGGCTCTCACCTGAGCACCATCATCCTGCCTGGTGAGGAAGACCTCTCTGGGGCAGGGCCGGGCAGCTGCTGGGCAGCCACGGCCCGCTCCAGGGCAGCAATCCTCTGTATCGCAGTATCTAGCGCCATTCCGTTGTTGCGCAGGTGTGACGCCAGCAGCTGCACAAAGCCATTGCTCTCCCGCCGCACCTCCTCAAACTCGGCCGCTGCTGTGCTCTCATTCTCTGTGACGCGCGCCTGCACGAGTAGTTTCCCTGAGCTGCAGCTGAGAGACCAGCAAATAACAGTCATGTTAACACGAGATACTGTGCCTTTGAAGACAGATCACGCAAACAGTCAGAAGACGCTGTGCAGCCAGGTAGGCATAGCTTCATGCCGCCAATGTGCTGTCCTCGAGACAGCTGAGGCAGGCGAGCTGTTCTCGGACTGACCTGGAGTGCTTCCAGCTGCAGCTTCAGGCGCTGGCATTGCATGCAGCCCGACTCCGCGCCGTCCCGGTCAGCGCCCGGGCTGGGCGGCGGGCTGCTGGGCTGCCTGGCAGCTGCGCCGGGCGGCGTGGGCGGCATGGGCGGCGGGAACTGCCCGCCCGCGCCCCTGCCCGGGCTCTGGGCCTCCGCCAGCGCTGTGGTCGCCTCTGCGCGAGCGGCCGCCAGCAGGCGGCGCAGGCGGCGCACCTCGCGGTAGTCAGCGCTCAGGCCTGTGGCCTCCTCCAGCATCTCGTCTTGCTCTGCAAAGTCATGCACACAGTTCATATTGGACCTAAGCCGACATGCAAGACGGTGCAGGATCTGTCAACTCCAACTGAAGGTGCTAAGCAGCCAAGGGTGCAGGTGATGTTCTTGAAATGCTCCTCTCTGATTACAAGCACACGTGACATCTTGGCACCTCTACTGGGAGCAGAGAAGGCCTGTGAGCCTCGAGTTGTGTGCCACTCCCAACACCTTGTCTTGCAAGCCTGAGCTATGCGCAAGGCTTGCCTGCGTGAGCGTTGATGCTGGACTGCAGCCAATACTCCATGTGGCCCTCTGCGTTGTGGCGCCGGCGCAGTTTGTCTCCTTCTGCTGTCACCACCTTGTCTGCCAGGTGCTTCAGCAGATGGTCCAGCAGGCCCGTGTCTCCTGCGTCGGCAGCCAGAGGCTGTCAGAGCATCAGCCAATGCAGCCCTGCTGTGAGAGTCCATGTCCTGGCAGTGCTGAACCAGGTGGTCCAAGATGACCTATCACCGTAAAATGCTCTGCGATGTTCTGGAGCCTTGCTCATGGGTGTAGTGCTGCTGCAAGCACTGCCAGACACCATCTGCCCCACTTTAACGATTACTTTGAATGGACCCGCAAGTATCTATGTCCAGACAGCTCTGTCCAGCCATTGCCCTGGCACATCAGTCTGGAAGGGAGGATCCTGTAGCAAGGCAGCCTCACCTATTGCCTTGCGGGCCTCTTCGCGCAGCACTGGGCGCAGCACACAGGCGTCCGGCCGCGTGGCCTGCATCTTGCGCAGGATGTGCACTAGCGCTGCCACCGCCCCCTCGTACCGCTCCCTGCCCCACCTGCATTGCAGGAGCGGCTTCACATTTTGGAATGCGTTGCAGCCGGACGCCCATACACAGCACCCTGTTGCTGCTCTGCAAGAGCGCCCTACTCAGCGACTGTATGGTGAGCAGCCTTAGTTGCTGACATCAGGCGGTGCCCAAACAACTCCTGTGACCATCAAGGCTGACAGTTCTGCAGGAGCTAACATGGGGGCCTGGTGCCTAAGCACACAGGAGGCAATAGCTTGGCTATGCTTATGAACGAGATGCTTGTAGCACACCTGCCGTGCTGGAGGTCTTGCTTCCGGCCCTTGCTGCTGCCGGCGGCCTGGGAGCTGATGCTGGCGGCTGGAGTGCTGCTGGTCGCCACCTCAGCAGCACGAGTGGGCGAGCGCGCAGCGCCAGCTTCCGCCACCTGCCATCCATGAATGCGCTGGCCTGAGAGCTAGACACCCAGATGAGATGTGCTGGTTCTCCTTGTGACCTGCCTCGAGTTGCATACATTGGACAGGTACTGAGCAGAGCTCTTCTCTATCTTTGAGCTGGCTGAGGCATATTGCTCAAGCCCGTCTGGATTCCTTGACCCCGAGACATATTAACTATCTGGCGACAAGGAGTTCCGAGTGGATTTCAAGCATCTCACCTCAGCCATGGGGCTATCAGCAGCATTATCTCAGCCAGCATAGTCACTGGAGCTCCAAGCATGACATCAGATGAGTAAGGCCTTACCCTTGAGCGGCCCGCTCGCTTGGCGCGGCTCTCGCTCTGGACGGCCCAGGACACGTTACGCTCGAATGCGCGCACAGCGCTGTGCATCTCGTCCAGGCCCGACATGGAGCGCACCCTCCTGCTCCAAGCATCTATGTCCACCATCTGCGATGGGATTATATATTTAAGTTGAGATACATCTTAGCAGCCCACATCCTTATCGTTGTAATGGAGCATCTGCATTGGACGCAAGGCACATCATGCCCCCATCCATAGAGCAGCTGAGTGTCCTGGCTGCTGCAGTTGCAATGCAGTACCTCCGCATCAATGGCAGCATCTCTGGAAGTTTGGCTGTCCCTGATTCAGCGATAACCGCACATGAACTGCAGGCAGCCAGTGCTGAAGCACAGCAGTGTATGCTGATCAGGACAGGAGGTCCAGGTGAGCTGAAGGCATGGAAAACAGGAAAGGGCATACGTCAGAGCCAGGCGCATAGTCAAGGGCGATCCAGTCCTCCAGGTACGCCACAGCGCTTCCGATGTCCTGCACGCTGTGCGCGGCTCTGGTCGCCTCCTCCCACCTCACCCGCTCCGACTCCCATCCATCATGCATCATCTGGCGCACACTCATAACTTAGCCTCAGAGCCCAGCACTTGTCTCTCATATTTGTCAGAAGCAGGCGTTGCTGACGATTGCATAACATAGTAGCTAGGGAATCTTCCCTCATCAGCAAGTATTGATAGAGAGGCTGCTGTAGGAGCGTGCAGGTACATCTGCTGCAAGGGGCAAGGTGCCAAAGTCATTAGGCACAGGGAGGCACCAACCTGAGGCGGGATCTGGCTGGAGATTTGAATGAGGCTTCTTGCCAAGGCAACCAGTGGACTGATGTCAGCAACATTCCCAAAGCTGCTGCTCGCAGGCGCGCTGCGAGAGGCTGCCAGCTGTGTCATTCCTTCTGCGGCAAGCGCTTCGGCCTCCTCATCGCCTTCCATCTGCAATCAGATCGCTTTACGTTCACCTGCAGATTGCTGCTGTACGATATCAATTGCGTGCTCTGAACGATTGTACCGAGTAAAGAGGCAGGACAAGGCCTGGCATTCCTCCAGCTGCAGTAGGAGCTCGCCTGCATTTGATCCGCCATGCGGAATCTCTTCACGGTGAAGCTTTCTTGTGGTCTTGCAGCAGGGCTTCGGCTTCTTCTCTGCAGCGAAACAGGTACTTCGGGACACCGCGTTTTGAGCATTGCTCATCATGAGCCTGTCGGACAGACCACGCCCTTTGTGCAGTGTTGCAAGCTGTTACGAGATACTCGGAATACTTCTTACGCCAAGGCCTCGCTGCTCTCACCTCACTTATCACTGGACGTCGGCTGCCAAATGACGCCCGCGCGATGGCCCTGTACCTTTGCCCAGTCTGTCTTGTTTGGCTCGCACATTCGAACAACACTCTTGCCGCTCTTCATCTGGTGCCACCGACGCTGTCCTGCCCTCTGATGGCCAAGCACATATATAGCCTGATCAACAAGACTTCATAGGAAGATAGCAAGGCCTAGCGCGGCTCTGGCAGGTATGAGGGCAAAGAGGGGATCTTTGTGGCTTTGCAAGAGGCTCCACCGGATTCGGAAGTCCTGAATAGAGGCCTTGCAATTTTAGACCTGCCCTGCGAGGATGCCAAAACAGCCTGTTGGGTGAGTCATCATGCGCTTTGCCATCTCCTCTCACCACCGCCCTTCGGGAACCTGTGGGGATAGCATCCTGTTGCCATTCAGGCTGATTCTGTAGGTGCGTCTTGGTGCAGCACGAAGGCTGCTCATATTTCTCATGTAGCGCGCGCTGTGACGGAGTCAGCTTCTGCCCCGAGAGAACCGGCCTTGGCACGTATGTCTCACGCTCTCTGTAGCCTTGATGTGGGAAAGAATATGCATTGCTACCTTCCTCGTAGCCTTCGGGCTACTGCCGGAGCAGATGCCATTGAGCTTTAGAACTCAGCATGCGATGCCTTGGACAACCCTGACTGCATACATAGTCCCCCTTTCACCCTTCGTCGCGGTATAACAGACAGACATATTACCCTGCAGCCTCGTCTGTCCGGCACCATGGACAAGAAGGAGGATTTCGCAGAAAGGCGCAGAAGGCAGAAGGAGAAGCTTTCCCTTCAGCGTGCCGAGAGGCGCAAGCCTGATTCAATGCCCACCCAGACAGCGCTCACAAAACAAAGCAACCCTTCAGACGTTCCCAGAGCAGACAGTCCTGGCAGCTCTGAGAACACCGATGATGCCTATGTCCATGTTGACAAGGCTGATGCAGCAGAGGCGGACGCGGTGCTCGCCCAGCCAGCGCATGGCTCTGGCAACACAAGTGAGGATACAAAGAAAGCTGCAGCGTCCAGCAGTGTCACCAAGCCCGCCCTCACTCCTGTGAAAGAGCCAGCTCGGCAGCCTGCCATCTCCCCATCTGCAGTCACTCCTGCCAGCAAGACAGCAGAGGCTATGGGCAAGCTGAAGGTTAGCGCTGTTACAGAGCCAAAGCAGGCATCGATACAGCCACTCACAGCTTCAAGCATTGCCTCAGAAGCCAACCCGCAGGCAGCTCTTCAAGGCCTGTCAGAGGAGCAATCTGCGGCTCCAGCTGTGCAGCGTAGTCCTCAAGTAGAAGGGCTAAGTCTACATCCTGGTAGGGGGGTTTCGCAGAGGCCACAGCCTGTAAAGGTAGCAGTGTCAAAGGCAGCTGCAAGCGATATGCAGAGTCCCAAGCAGAAGCAGCAGGTGCATGATGCCAAGCCTGAGACGGGATCCTCCCAAGCCTCTGGAAGCAGCAATGCTCCAACACAAGCTGCGGTGAGCACATCCCTAGTCCTCACCATCATGCGCCCCTGAGCTTCAATGTACATGCTGATATCCACTGCAAGGCATGTCACCTTTCAGTGTTGCAGGCCTGCCATCACAGAAGACTCTGCGAAGAGCAATTGTAGCTCTCCAAATCTGAATTGTCCAAAGGCACAGCCTGCTGCCCTCTCATGCTGGGAGGATTGGCCTGCAGGCAGCAGCAAGGCCAGACAGCAAGGCCATGGGTAGTGAGGATGCTCAGAAGGCAGGCGAGCCTGTCAACTCCTCACAGACAGCTGACAAGCAAGGGACATCAGGCGCAGCCAGTTCTGGCTCGCGGGGCTGGGGCAAGGGCTGGCTGCCCACTGCTGCCCTCCAGCAGGTTGCTGCAGGTGTGCTGTCTGCCAAAACCCCAGCCAATGCGTGTGTGCTGCCAAGAGGGCTTGTGAAGATGCCATTCTAAGGGATGGTGAAATTGCTGTACCTCAGCCCGGCCACGTGCACAGAGTGTGACCAGCTGCGCTGCGCCTGACAATGACATTGATGTTGTATGGATGCTGTGGCCTGTTCGAAGCTGAACTTGATGGAGACGTGAATGATGCAGGGGCTCTGAAAGACGTCCAGGAGATGAAGGAGTCCTTGCAGCAGGTTCAGTGTCCCTCTCCCTCACGCCCTCACCATTCATGCAGACCCCAATCTCACAATGCGAGGCCAGAGCAAATTGCTGCAGTGGAGACAAATTTTACTACTGTAGAGAGTTTCACAATGTGCTCTCATGTGCAGGTGTTTGCGGCTGAGGATCCCGAGACGACCACAGACGAAGAGGAGGCCATGCCAGAGGCGCAGCGGGGCGCGCCAGGGGGCGCCAGCGAGGCGGAGCGGCGCGCTGTGCTGGAGCGGCTGCAGGGCCAGGACAATCACCTGGCTGCCGGCTTCAAGGTCCGCCTTTATCATCCAAATGTACAGGATTGCTGTCCTCCCCTGCTCTGGCGTCTCCACTACATTATCACTGCTGGTTGTCGGACCTATTGAAAGCCCAATGTTGGCATGGTGCTCCCGTGAGCGCTGCTAGGTCATTGTGGGGCCTCCTTGCAAGAAGATTGCACATGTGTCCGAAGCATCAGCTGCGATGAAGTGTATAGCCAGCGGATCCCGCAATCAGGCTGCTGGTGTCCTGTGAGCTGCTGCAAGCCTGAGACATGATACATGGGGTGCAGCTGCTGGACAGGCAGATAGACAATGTCCTGGGCGGGGCAGCCGGCCTGGCGGGCAGCTTGCTGGGCAGAGCCCACTCAGCAGGGCGCCAAGTAGCGGGCAAGGTACGCTTCAAGAGCTTAAAAGCTGACAGCCCCCGCTGCTACGTACCTGAACTCTGCATAAATGTGCGGGAAGCCTTGTACCAATATGCCATGTCTACTGCGTGTGCCTTTCCCTTGATGACGGCAGCAGGGCCATTGACGGTCATGCTGGTGGCAGTGCATACCCTTGTCCAAGGAGGTCTACAGACAGGATGTTGCTGAGGGGTTTTGGTGAACATGTGCAGGTCGAAGCTGGTCTTGAGGTAGGCACTTACTCCTCTGTAGTGCATCTGAAGCTGGGCAACAATCCAAATAGCCAGCTCTTCAGGCCTCTTATAGCCCCAGCAATTGTGAGGCATGAATGGCACTGGGGTTGCTGCTGCTCCCCAGGGCGTAACAATGCAGCATACACCTCCATATCTTGCCATTTTGTAGAAACACTCCTGTCACCTTCAGGCAGCCTTTACGGTGAAACAGCGTGAAGCCTTTGACGATTGGAGCTAATGGTAGCACCCAATGTGCAGCTCTTTGGGAAGTCAGCCATTGGGCTGTTGGATGGCGGCATGGACTACAGCGGCCTGCCCCCAAACACTTTTGCCTCTCACTTCCGCCACAACGGAGGCTCTGACCTGGCAGAGGTGACCATCTGCCTAACGAACCTCCTGAACGCCAAATTGAGCATTGTCATATCCCACACAGCACATTTTGTCGGAAACCTAATTTATATTTTGTCATTAAAAATGACAGATGATGCAACGTGAGCAACACACATCAACCTGTTCACCCTTATGGGCAATAGCCCAACAAAGCTTTTCTCATCTTCAATTACCTACACTCATTTATGGATGGAGTGATGTGGTGCTTTCTCGCAAAGTGCCTCTCATCTCACACCAGCTGAGGGTCTGCCTGCCAGTGCTACACGCTTCGATGTGAGCCTGGCCTGGGGAATGCTCCTCATAAACACAGCCATTGTTGGGTGATGCACTGCCGTGCTCTGTGTTGTACTATCTGACGTCGTGATACAGCCTGATCTGCTGGAGTGAATATGTAACCAGCCAGGCTTGCTGCTAAGGTGTGTAGCAAGTGGTGGTGAGCGAGGCATGCAGGCAATATGCGACGGGCATCTTTAGCCTTTCTCAATTTGATGGCTGCAGAGGGTCGAGGAGCTGTGCAATGACGAGGCGCGGCAGTGCAACCGCCTGAGGTCTATGCTCAAGGGCGCTGAGCTGGCGGCCTTCAACGCTGACGTGGAGGGCATGGCGGCCTACCTGGACACAGCTTCCCTGGCAGATGCAGCTGCTGACCAGGAGGACGCGCCTTGTCCTGCCGGGGTCCCTGACATTGACACATCCATCGTCAGGACGGTCTGCAGAACAGGTAATCACCAGCAAGGAGCTCTGACGGTGCTGTTGCCACTGGAATCAAGAGATTGCTATCGGTGCATTGTGAATGAATCCCTTGTCAACAGCAATTGCAGCGCCCTAAAGCAGGGCACGGCTGTTGCTCAGCATCAAAGGTGGGGCGAAGCACCTCTGGGATGCACAGGTACATAGGGCTACTGCAGGTTGCTGGAGCCCTGCATGCATGAGACCTAACTCTTCAGCTCGCAGAGGTCATTGCATTGTGCGCGGCAGAACCTCAGAGCCCTCGGCAGAATGGTTCTGCCACCTGGCAGAACCCTTGGCAGTACTCCTTCTACTTTGCTTGAGCTGGGAAAGCCGACAACCGGCTTCCTTCTATGAGCTGCAGTTCTGCTGGAGGTTGCTGAGCACGTAAGACAAGCAAGTGGAGACACGACAAATGGCAGAACCTTACTGGGATGGTATTGTCATGAAAAGTGGGTCATTGCAATCTTGCAGAAGCCGCAGCCCTGAGCCATAAGCAAACAACTGCTGCGCTGCCTGCAGGTGCTGAGCGCCTCAAGGCCTGGCATGGCAGGGAGCCGGATGCCTTCTCGCTGTGGGGCTTGCATGACAGCGCCTGCCGTGAGCTGGCAGAAGCTGCGGCGGAGTGCGTAGGGGCCCTGGACGCCTTTGGGGCAGAGCTCAGCGGCGCGGCTGCTGCCAAAGCAGGCAACCAGCTTGAGACGGGAGCCTTCAACAGTATCGCAGACTACCTGAAGAACAAGGTACGCGGCAGCACTCTCCGCAGCAGAAGCGCCTGCGCAACATGCTCCCCCATCATTCCCTGCTCTGTGCTCCTTGCTTGGTTCTAACTTCTGGAAGGTACTTCTGTGAAGCCACAAGAGGCTCCAGGATGTGTCTCCGCTCTGCACATGTCCAGGTGCATGTGTGAATGGCCTGAGGCAGCACAATGTTGCTTCAAATCTCTAGGGAGGGCTGCTGTGCAGGTTAGAGCGATGTTTGCTGCGCTGAGCCTGCTGGCAGACGCTTACCAGGCAATCGCTGACAAGGCAGCTGCCGAGGCTCTGGCGGCCTTCGAGGCAGAGCAGCGCTCTGCTACCGCTGAACAAGAAGGTGCTCGCCAGAGCCACACTCATGACCTATATTTTGCACGGAATGCAAAGCATCTGCTGTGCCTGCTTTATGATTACAGCACTCACTGCTGTAGATTGGCTCCCATGCAGACACTGCCCTTCCCAACAAAGTTTAGGTGGCGTAATGCACCAGGCAGACATGCAAATCTATATCACTGGTGCCAAATGCAGGCAAGGCCGAGCAAGGTCCCAGCAGCAGCATAGGCAAGGACACAAGTCAGTACAAGTCTGGCGCGGAGCAAGTCACACAAGAGCAGTATCCGGACTATGTGCACGATCCCCTCAAGGTGCAGCTGGAGCTAAGGAAGGTCAAGGAGGCAGCCATACAGACTGTCAGCGAGCTGTACAGGGGACTGCTGTATGTCATCCTGTCTCACTGCCATGCCCCGCGCCTCGTGTGAGTCTCTGGTGAGTGCCTGTTGCATTGGCTTCCTAAAGCTGAGCAGACAGGCATGTCGGGGCGTGGCTAGCGCCAGGTCCAGCAGATTATGCAAGATAGGTACAGCAAGCAGGTTTTCAGGGCTCTAATCTGTAGAACAGCCATACAATAGCTATAGGCCACCCAGCACACTGGTCAGCAGTAGCTTACATTCAGGGTAGTGTTAGTGAATGGATACCTCAAAGGGCTCAATTGCACTTGCCCCAACTTGTACTAAAGCAGCTTGAGAGAAGACACCTCCAGGACTGGGAGATCTGTGATTGTATCAAGCTCCCTTCAGCTATATGTATCTGAGATCTATGGTGTCACAACCTTGTGTACTGTGGTTGGAGTTGATGGGCCAGGAGACTCACAGAAGACAAGTATGTGAATATTCACATATGTCATTCTGCAGCGCCTACACCGTGCACTGCCATGTAAGTGGGACGCATGCCTGCTCAATGATACCTTCAAATACATCTTTCATGGAGCATCAAACGCTCTGAAGCTGCTGCTCATATAGCTAGAGCATGCCTAGCTATCGCGGCATGGTCTGGAGTCCTGTACATCATATCTACGGTAACATGATACGCGTCCTGACGCAGCCACCTCTCAAGCTACCCTCACGTCCTTGTCATTGTACCAACGGAATCAGCGAATGAGCATTCCTGTTGCTGCTGCCTGCCTACAGCAGCCTGATGCGCCCAGATTTCTCCATGTCAGCTGCCCACAGAGCAGCGCCCACACTGCTGCTGAACTCCAGCAGCCAGCTCAGGATGGGCACGCATCCCAGCGCATAGGACACCCCTCCGAACGACCTGCACCATGCAAAAGCGCAAACTCCACTTCCGCCTGGCTACAAGCTCTAATGTCAGGTCACAATGGAGATGCTGGGCGATGCCTGCCCTCTTTAGGCACCCACGCTGATAAGTGTCAAGTTGCCAACCCAGGAGCTGCGGTCAGGCAAGCAGGCCGCCCCAGCACCTCACATGATTATGAATACTGCTGGGCAGAAACATTGAGCAGGAGCTCTTTGGCAAGGCACGAGGTCATCACGAGGTCACAACAAGAACTTCTGGAGAGAGGTGCGCTGATCATTGCAGCTAGGAGGGGAGGTCACCTGAACTCCCAGCGGTGCTCATATGCTACTGCAGCCTGCTCGTCCCAGTTCTTAATGCCCTTCTGCACAGGCACATTGAGCCGATCGCATCCTATAAGATGGCATGTCTCCCTACTACTGTATGGCGGCTTCCAATGCCAAAACAGCTCAGTACACCACACATGGCTTTGGTATTCCTATTTTCAATCCAAATGCAGAAAGACATACTACATGAGCTTTGCAGTAGAAGCTCGAGGTCAGCCTCATGTCAGCTGTTTGCCAAAACATGGGTTTGCTTGTACATTCCTTGCAGAGCAGCAATGCTGTTGCAAGGTGTGCTCTGCATTGTGCAAGTACCTTGATCAGGTAGGGCTTGATCTTCTGCACAGCGTATGCCCGCGCATTCTGCGCGCCCAGCAGCTTTGGCGCTGCTGGGAAGATCAGCTTTGCGGGCAGGTTCAAGATCCGCCGTGGGATTTTCTGCAGCCAAAAGCACTCATGTCATGCCCCACACTACATTGCAGCGACACCCGAGCTTGCTCACCACATATGCCTGAACATGCAGCTCATCAGTTGTGATTTGGCAAGATATGGAGGGTGTCATGCTCGACGCTCAAGCGCTGCCCCAGAGTGCGGAGATTATCCTTATGCCTGCTCACAATTGTCCTACAAGACAGGCTGTGCTCCCTCTTAGGAGGATGCGTAAACATGAAGCTAAAGGACTCACCACCCAGATAGGAGAGCCGGGGGGTGCTGGGGTGAAGATCCACAGCAGAAGCTGAATTGGCGCTGGGATCTCCTGATTGGGGTACTTCTCCTGCACCGTCAACAGCCCATTCTGTCTAGTGTCCTTGCGTGCTGAACAATTGTATCGTATCTATCCCTCCCTTGCCTCTTGCCTGCCACCGGTTCACAGATGGGCATGCATAACAGGATTGGATCTCTATAAGCCAAAAGTTGTACATGCAGTACAGGTTCTACACCTCAGTAAAGCAGAATCTCACATGCCGGCTCTTTGACCAGTACAGCTGAAAGTAAATGCAGGTAGTACGGCTGAAAGCAAAGCTGCGGTCATCATGAGAGGACCTCACATGCAGCTTATCCTCTAGAGTGGTGAACTGCTTTCTCCGCAGGTGCGGGGCATGCTGCGTGACCAGCTCTCTCAGGCGGGCCTTCTCAGTCTCTGACAAGGGCGCGATTGGCTTGGTAGGTCCCAGTTGCCTATTGAGCACTGCGTCAAACATCTGCATGCCATGCCTCAGTGGGAAAAGCCAGAGTGCTGGCCCAGATGTGCTTCAAAAGCACCTGCTCTGTCTCACGCAGGGCAGTGACACGCCGCAAGATAGGAAGAGGCTGCTAATCAGTGACAACTGGGTGACCCGTGTTCCAAGGCTCCTGGTTCGACCAGGAATGCCACCTCTTGAAAGTTCTGCGGTATTGGAGTTGGGTGACATTGTATGCTTCAGGGGTGCAAGTTCTGAGGCAGAAACTCCCACAGAGCAGGACACTGCACCTGCTTATGGTGGCCCTCGACAAGGCTATCAGAAAGCCAAAAGACGGGGATCAGAATCTCCATGACAAGCAGGCCTGCAGAGGAAGGTTGTGGCTCAGAGAATGTTTCAATTTTGCATCCTGCGAACTTATACCTCTGCCACTCCTTACGTTCGTAATGTGGAGTGCGCACCTAGCGTCTTGACCAAGAGCTGAGGTTCTATTATCATCTGCACGAGCCCGAAGATGGGGTAGAGCGATGGATGCATCCTCATTTTGGCACAATCGGGTACACAAACCCAAGCGTGTAGAGAAGCTAGTTTATCACACTGTGCCCCATGTGGTGTTACCTGGTCTGGGGCTCTCGTGAGCGCGAGTCCGGTCTCGAAAGCATAGCTTCCCAAAGCACGAGGGTAGCTGCCTTGAAGCTAGCCAGTGAGAGGGACAGGAAATGGCCCTTTGTCCTCAGCTACTCATTGCTGAGTACTCCATTGCTTATGCAGTGCCTATATTGCGTACTTGCAAGCTTCCAACTACACAGATGCGGCATGGCGCATACCAGACATACATCCCACTCCCCTGATTCCCTGCTCCCTTTCTTCACTTCAGTACCATGAGGACCAATCCTGAATTGTCGCAATAAAAGTTCCATGCGACCAAACAAGCAAGCAGCTACAGCAAAATCTTTGCCGCAGATCACAGCTTCAGCAGTTGTTAGATGCCGGCCAAAGTCTCATGTAGGTCATTCTATTTACTACGTCCCTTTCGCTCTCTAGGTTCTATCTCCTTGTCTCCTGCTGTTTCCAACGCTGGGTAGGCAGCAATGCTTCCTTTCAATCAAGAACCCCCTGGCCACTTGGGCAGCTCGGCAGGACTCACACGGGGTTCTTAGGACTGTTGAGCGGTGACACCATGTCGGCCTTCATGACGGCTGATATCATGGACTCCCAGAAGCTGTCCACATCAGCCTCCTGCATCCACACGCATGCGCGTCATGCCTTGCAGTAACCAACAGCAGGGAGACCCTGACACAAGGCCTTTGATCGTAGAGTGCTTCTCTTGTGCGTACAGCTCAGTAGAGCACATCAGAAGACCTGCTCTTGCCGTCAGAGCCAGACCGAGTTCATGAGATAGCACAATGCAATCAATGAATTAATATATTGCAGGTCCCTCAAGCTACAAGCTGAAGCCTAGGTCTATCAAGAGAAGATAAACTTTTCTTGAGCATACCATTGGACATGGACTCAATGTATGGGAGTGGGATATGTGAGGAAATGCCTTGATGTATCAGTCCTGACAGCGCTCACCAGCGCAACAGTGGCGTTGGGCCCCAAAGGACTCCTGCCCCAGATGTCGCACACCGTTTGCCCAGCGCTTAAAGGGCTGCTGGTCTCAATGTCCACCCGCATCCTCTTCACCTGCCCATGTAGCACACAGCTGCCTCAGGATATTCTTTTTGCGCTTGATGTGTGTGATGATGAGGCCCTTCCTAGAGCTGCCACCATTTATAGGGCTTCACACTGCCGCTGTAGCGCCAGGAGCATGCTGCACCTTTGTGGACCGCTACAGCTGCGATGCGATGTCTACACATGATGCAGCTGAATGCTATGCTACACCAAGCAACTGATTTACACAGCACACGGTGATGGAGGCTTCGCAGCCTGCAAGGGCAGGAGCAGCGCGCCTTGAAGGCTTCATTGCACACCAGGTAAAGGCATGCATGCTGTGGTGTGCCGCGCAGATAACTCTACACAGCACCCACATGAAGCAGTGGGTGTGAGGGAAGCATGCCTTGAATGCTTCAGGGCAGGCCACGTAGAACACCGCGAGGGGATCGTGCAGTGGCGGGTGCTCAAAGCTGAACACTTCCCGGTAGGTCTGCGCAAAGAACAGCAGCAGCTTGCGCATGAGGCCCAGGAAGGGCGTGCTGCGCGCGCTGAGGCGGTGCAGCACGCCTGGCGTGGCGAGCGCTGTGTGAGTCACCTCTAAGGGCACCATTGTGACTGGCGCCCCGCTTTCGAAGACAATCTTTGCCGCCTCTGGATCGCTCTGCATAAATAAATTTGGTCAGCAGTGAGCTGTAGCAAGACTATTGTAAGTTCTGACAGGACATGTAGCTACCTGAGACAGACTATGAGAGCCATGAAGTGTATGACATAAACGTAGTGGCGGGAGCCTACACTGTCATGTCTCAATGATGCAGGCATGATCAGCAGTCTGGCGCAGTGAGAGTGATGTGTAGTCTAAGACAAGCGTTAGGATACAGCAGACCCCAGCAGGGTACAGTTGTGATTGTCAGGGCTTCACCTGGATGTTGAATTCTGCAACAGAGCCTGTGTTGCCTGTTCCTAGGCAGCCGCCCATCAGGACTATCTCGATCTTGGGAAGGATCTCTGGGAATAAAGAAACAAGCAGGGCGGCATTGGTCAGCGCTCCAGTACAGACCAGAGCAACAGGCTGCGACCTGCGTGCACACTCCTGAGTCACACGTTTCACATGACAAAAGATTGATAACATTGTAGGCTGACCTCACAATGATCAGGGAACCAGCGCAAAGCGTAACGCAGTGTGCGGCGGACCTCGACCAGGATCCCACCCAGACAAAGGCATGAGCTGACTTGGCGGTGGCATGTATGGCAGTGTACGGCCTGGAGATATTGCACATGTCTCAGACAGGGTGTGGGAGCTTACTCAGCATGGCTGGAAATGCAGCTGTGCATGTAAAGGACTGCCTTCTCATCAACAGGGCTCCCCACAGCATAATCCTGCACAGATCCGGCCTCCGTCAGGCACCTGGAACCCAGTGCAATGTGCACATGGGTTGAGACGCTAGGAAGTCATGATAAGACATGCAAGGGCGGCTTTGCAACAGCAGGGAAGACTGAAGGCTTGGCAACAGGATGCATGGTAGACAGATGAGCGCCAGGTGCTCACCACCCTGCTGCTAGGTGCTTGTGAACAGGGTGCTATACTAGAGAAGGCCTTGCCTGCATGCTGCTGCCGTCCAGGAACTCAAGACCAGATTCCCCATGGATGGCTGGGCATATCTGTCCAGGCCTCATAAGAGGCTTGGCCTGGCCTTGCACCACCGCTGCAGATGGCCACAACGCTTCATGATACATGGATAATGGTGCAGCATGAGATGCTGCGGTTGACAATACTTTGTGCTGCAATATCCTGAGCCCCAGGCTTGTGAGAAAGACTGTCATGGCAGCAGTCCCCAGACAATGCTGGAACCAAGTACTAAAAGTGTGGCTGCAAATGCCTTGATGAGGACTCACGTATGCTGTGCAGCCCTGCTGCAGTGAGCAGGCCCAGCGCATTGAGAGTGACCTTCTCGACAGTCTGATTGCCTGCCACAGTGGAGACACCCAGGAGTCTCAAGCGATTGTCGTATCCTGCAGGCCAAAGAGCCTTGAGATTGGTTTGGTTCGTCTTTTGCGTACTCAGCGCAGCAATATTATATAAAGAGCACTGTTGCATCTTCAACTCTGGAAACGCACGGCTGACATGATGTTCAGGCATGGCGAGAGGGAAGAGGTTCCCACCTGCTAGGATGATGGCAAGAGCATCGTCGTGCCCTGCAGCAGGTCCATGGTAGTCAGAACATACTGAAAGTGCAGAGATGTGAAAGGCCAGGCTCAGATGTCTGTGATCGTACGGCGTACCTGGATCACAGTCAAGCCATACTGACTTTCGATCAGCATGCGGAGGGAGCTCCTCCATGAATGACCTTGTCAATACATCAGCATGTCTACACAGGGTCCGACAAAGCAGGATAGTAAAGACGCATTGTGTTTGGTGTGTATGTCCGTCTCCCTCCTCAACGGTGCGCTGATCTCGGATGGTCAGCTCCCCTTTCGGAAGAAGCTGCTGAGCTGGCGTTCCGTTACTGAACTTCCTGCGACATCTTCCGACACTCGCCACCCGATCAGACATAGCCTTGCGGGCGCTCGCAACACAAAGCAGAGACTTCATGGGCGGTTTAACGATGCTACTCATGTGTCTGCACCTCGCTCTGTATCCGAAGGGTTTGCAGCCCGCCTCTGCCTACTGACACAAGCGATGTCCCCGTGACCCAGATACCGAGCACTGGGAATCTGAAAGACGTGTCACAATGTTGATGATACCACCCAACTTCTTGAGGCAGGAGGATAAGGCTGTGGAATTCTTGAGCGGCCTCTTTCAGATGCTGGGCCCCATTGGTGTCCTGGTCGGAGGCTTTGCAGCTGCCTCTCTCTCCGTGAGTGCTCTACCCTTTCCTGTCAATAACATCAGACGTGCAACAGCATCGCGCCCTATGAATTGAGAATGCACATCTCTTGGGCCCCTGTCAACCTGCTGATTCAGCTTGTTTCATGAAATGCAGTACACACCTAGCCAGCACGAGGCCATGTCGTGGCTGTTACCCATCTATGTGACTCCCATGGTCGGCGCCTATTTCATCACCACCGCCTACATCTTCCGGACGGTTGCTGCGGCCAACAGGGACTTTGCAGCCCGAATGTTTGAGTGGGAGACTGGCGGCCCGGCAAGAGGGCCCAAGTATGTCCCCTTCCTACGCCTCTTCCCTCAAAATCTATTGACACTGCTGCTACATCCTTAGAGCATTGTCTTCCATGTGAACCATCACAGGGCAGCCCCGTAAGGAGCTGTTTTCAGCTTAATGTACATGATCTTTGATCAGGCATTGATAGCTTTATCGAGCTCCCCATCGGGTGTCTACAGTTGCGGCTCTCCCACGCGTTGATGCCTATTCCCTCAACAGCCACTTTCACTGCCGCTTATCCTCACAGCGCGTCTTCGCCCAAATGAAAGGCGTATAGAATAGCCCAGGAAGTAGCTTGTGTCATCTTAGAGCGTGGGATGCCGGAGCATACGCCTGTACATAATTATTGTTACAAGGAGGCAACCCGTAGCCTAGGGCCATAGGGCATACACATGGGAGTCTAGCAGCCTCAACCACGGGGGCCAGCACAGTCTCCATGCAACCAGTCTGCAGCCCAATTGCATGATGTTGGGATGGCATGCAAAACATCACCTCCAAGGCATACTCAAGGCCGGGTACTTTAGTGTCCCCACACCAGGGTACCCATACTCCAGCCCCACAACGACGCAACACCAAGCTGTACATGCCCATGTGTCTCCCACAGCCAGCTAGTGCTCCACTGCTGCTGCGCTCTCGCAGTATACTGCAAGCTTTCAAGCAGTTGACACGATCAAAGTCAGTGGCGATACGGATCGTGGCTCTGCCATATATGCTGGCTATCGAGGCCATCGTAGCTTTACACTGGAGCGCACAGCTCTGGACTGAGGGACACGTGCTTCTGCAGGCCCAGGCTGAGGTGGCGGACCTGGATGCCCAAGCACCTGCTGTGGTGGGGCGGAGTGTTTCTGTCGCTAGGCGGAGTCATGTTCTGCATGGGCATGACTGCCCGGCTGGCTGGGCAGTTCAACAACGTCCACTATACAGGCGTGCAGTCGGTGAGCTAAACAGAAGCACGATGCTCTGATGTTTGCAGGCTCAGGCATCTCTTTGTAAAGGGACAAGGTGTCATCTGCAACACAGCTAATGCCGTGAGATCCATGGCTCATTATGGTCAGGTTGAACATCATCTGAGGGCTATGTGGAATCTCTGCTTAGCAATAATATGCTGACGACAAGGAGGATGTGCAACTGAAGCCTCTATGTTTCTGCAGCTGGTTCTGGAGAAAGTCTGCATAGCGATTGGCGGCATGTTCATGCTCATCGGCGCTGGGCTGCACATTGCCAAAGAGGTTGGCTGGCTTGTGTCCAAAGGTGAGCGCAGATCCTATACCCCTCTCCTTTGGTAAGCACCCCATCAGGTGCTGCGCTCGATAAGAGAAGCCTGAAATGGATGCCTTTGAGGGCAAGTCTGGGCAGACACTGCAGCGCACTAAGAAGAGACCTGCATGCTCGTACTTTCAGGCGGTAATGGGAGTTGATATTCAGCATGGAGTGCTGTGCAGGTACAATGTACCCGCCTACAAAGGCAGACTGGAGGAGCCCCAAGTTCTGGATGAACTGGTGCACGTGGTGGGTGAGTGCAACCCCTTTCATACCTCCCCCGATACACCCGCGACAGCAACCTCCGGGAGTCATACATACCAGCACAGCGCCAATCTCAGCGCAAATGTGGTGAAGTGATATCAGCGATGCAGACTACACTGCTGGCTGATGGGCAACACTGACGCAGAAGACCACCCTGTCGCAAAGACCGTCGCGCGCAACTGTGTTCAACTGGGGATCATCGATCTGTTGAGGACACAGGTCCACTCCGGCAAAGATTGTTTGGAGAATACTGAGGTGCATGGTGTGTGTTTGCAGGGGAGCATGCTCTACTTTGTGAGGGGCTACTTCCCCATCCTGTCAGCGCACCTGGCGCCGCGCACCTTCCGGCTGTGCAACGCGATAGGCTTTGGCGTGGGGTCCCTCATCCTTATGACCGGGGGGTACCTGCTCATTCTCAAGATGGTTGTGCGGGAGGACGACCCTGAGCTGGAGCTGCACCAGAGACTGCAGGGTGGGGATGAAGAGGCGCTGAATGGCAAGCTGCTCGCCATGGCTGAGGTGGGTCTCCTGCTTTCAACATGATCTGCCATGTCTCGTGCTTTGCATACTGCCCACTGATGATTTCAACGCGAGCCTTCCCCCTCTAGACATGCCTCACCTGCAAGGGATGCAGCTTAGGCTGCCCTGCATGTGCTTGCATGTCCTTTGTTGCGATGGGGTGGGAGGTGTGGAGACGACACAGGGGCACAACATATGATGAGAGCGAGGGCAGCGCATGACTGGGGGTGCAAATGTTGCAGGTGTTAGGACACAGCCGGGATAAGATGCGGCTGCAGCAGCAGCGAGAGGCTGCTCAGGCTGCCAGGAGCCCCCAGACCGGCTCTGAATCATCCTACTGCAGGGCCTGAGCACTGAGGACACGTACCGTGGTACTGATAGTTAGCACTGGAGAGATTCTTGAAGATCACTGCATGACTAGATAAGATATTGAGCCTGCAAAGTTGGTACCTTCCCAGAGGCGGGGAGCTGACTGTACCAGTTGTCATTTGGGAGTTCTATGGGGAGAATACGAAAGAATAGCAAGTGTCCTCCAGCCCTGCCCTAGCTACATGAGGTGCAGCTGCTTCGCACAGGCATCTGCAACATGTACAGGCTTTGATGAGGAGCTTGAGTGCAAGTCCCATTGATGTGCACTGTCCACAGAGGGTCTTATGAGCCCGGGATTGTCAGGGTCATCCACACATGGTCAGTAAGCAATCAACAGAGACGCCCACATGTACATTGGCCCGCAGGGCATCCCCTATCACAGCTAGCTGCACAAGTTGCAGTCCATATGGGGCTTTCATTGACTCTTGACTTGCTTCGCTCGCGTGGCTGCTGCCTTGCTGCCGCCAGAGACTTGCAGGACCCTCAGATGCCCTTTGGCCTGTACTGGTATGCAGCTGGTGGGGATGTGCTTTGGCAGGCCCAGCTTCTTTAGGCGCGTGCAGGAGACGGCCAGCACCTGTTCACACAGCACAGACTCAGCATATCCCTTTCAGTCTCTTGGCACCTCAGAGCCTGAACACACTGCCCTTTGTACAATACTTCCAGGAGGATGCTACTATCCAGAGAGACTGCTTGTAACCTAATTCTGACAGTGGATTATAACTAGGTGTGACTCCTGGGAGAGAGGCAGATCCTAGCATATCAGCAGGATGCATAGAGGTGCTTCTCCTTATTGACACAGAGCTGCTGTCTGGCTCATCTCACCTGTATGGCCTCCTCAGTGACAGCATTGCAGGAGGAGATCTGCAAGGTCTCCAGCTTCTTGAGCCGGCTCAGAGCCTTCCCCTCAATGCCGTCGCAGCACACCAACGTCAGGTGTTTCAGGCTGTTGCCTGGCAATGCCTCCAGAGCCTCGTCTGAGACTCTGGGGCAGGAGCAGAGCTTGAGAGCCTCAAGAGCTGGGTGCTGCTTGAGCACTTGTATCAGCTGCTCGCTGTTCAGGAGAGACCTACAGACAGCCGGGAATGTGTGTCACAGAGATGGCTGGTCGCACTCAAAATGTCAAAGGCTGACTGTGTGTGCTGCCTTGGTGGTGTGGACGGTACCAGGCATGGCAACACGGTATGGATATGCATCACAAGGTCAGATCGGGGTGCCAACCATGTTCGGAACTGCAGCAGTGTGTGTCATTTAAGGGCAGGCAGCTTGTTGGTTTTCCCTTTACCTTCTACAGATCTCAAGCTCCCGCAAGTTGCTGAAAGCCGCCAGGCCTTTCGTCTCTGACCATGCCCTACACGCATCAGCAGCTCTTCAAGAGTGTGGCCTGATATTGCTCAGGCATCCCACAAGTGAGGGAGTTCCAGGCTTAAGTAGGGGAATTCCCAGGCAAAGGTAGGGGGTTGAGCACCTGGAGGGTCCGCCCACACAGAGTCTCCGCAGCTGTGTGGATGCAGCTGCAATTGCTTGCAGGCCCGTGTCACTGAGGCCTGTGCAGCACGGCATAGAGAGCTCCTCCAGACAACCTCCCTTTGATGCGATGGTCTCCGTCACGTTAGCGCCAGCGCAGCCATTGTCAATCAGGAGCCTTTTCAGGCTACCCCCTGTGCCCCTGACAATGCTGGCTAGAGTGGTCTGATTGGTCTCGTCGCCCGGCTGGGATGCACAGAAGACATCCCGCAGATCCAATGTCTCCAGCTCATGAAAACACCCTGCATCAGACCAGGGCTTCATGAGCACCTTTCTGCAACCCCGCTCAAGACAACAGCAAAGACACCATTAACCATGACAGACTCCGAGCCACAGATGCAGTGGCACCTGCCACACTATGCGTTCTTAGCAGTGTGACTTGCGGGCAGGCCCGCAGCTGTAGCAACCTACATTGTAGGGTCAGAGTTGCGGTACAGGAGTTTTGAAAGGGGCACCTTCATTGGCCATCTCGCTGAGGACGTTGTAGCTTTTGCCCGCAGACTCGAGCGGTTCCGCCAGCCTGGGGCAGCCCTGCGCCCGGAAGTCGACAAAGCGCACGCCTTTCCTGTGGTACCGCCCCAGAAGCGCCGCAAGGTGTATCGGCTCGATGCTGAGGTTGCAGGAGATGTTAAGGCTGAGATCTGGTGCGCGCACTCCATGAGGCAGGGGAATCCACGGTATTAACTGATCCTGCGCCTGGCCTGGTCCTGCATTGCCCTTGGTGATGGCTTGCCAGGCTCGCCAGGTCTGCAGTTCGCTGCAGGAGAACACAAACCATGGTGGATGTTGATGGCGAGATGAGCCCTAACTTCTGATTAGAACCAGGATCACATCCAATACTGGCACCACGTCAGAGGGGGCAGTGTACTCGACTCTGACTGACCTGCACGAAGGGCCCCTCTCTTGAGCATACTTCAGTTGATGGATGTAGGCCCACTCTGACAGCATTTGCCAAGTATATCTGCCAGTGACCCCTAGCCCCATTCCTGACATCTCTAGATTGCACAACCTGCGTTCCAGATAGACTCTGATGTCCCTCCTGGACGTATGCCTTTATCATGGATACCAACCTGTCACATGTTCACATCCAGCCAGAGCTCTCAAACAGATATCTTCGTCCTGCCACTCAGACACCATAGCACACAGCAACAGCAAGCTCTGCCTTTCAATGGACGCCAAGCCTCACAAGGTAGTGTTGAGGCGCGTCTGCGCCAATGGAAGAGGGCTCACAGCAGCCCCACCTGCCCTGACTTGTCTATAGTAAAGCTTCACAAGATGGCTTACCTGCCTTCCATGAGAGCATCGCTCACTTCCAGGCTCCTGAAAGCCTCATCTGTCAGCTCCGCGCAGTGAGAAATGTTGAGGCGCTCCAGAAGGGGGCACCCATTGTTCTGCATGCAAGCATGCAAGGTATCTTACCAAAGAGTTAAGCTGTGTAGGCGCAGGTATCAGCAAGTGCACATTTTCAGGGCCGTTCCTCTTGCCACTCCATCAAGCCTTGTCGTTTGAACTTCGCACCAGGAGTGGGGCGCACCTCTGTGATGTATCCGAAATCCAAGTCTGTGATATTTGTGCCAGAGACGTCCAGCTGCTTCAGATAGTAGCCCGCATTGGCAAAGAGCATGATCCCAGTCCACTTGCTGCCTGCCAGGCTGAGGCTCTCCAGTCGAAGGTATGGAGCCTTTGGCGACTGCCCATACTTGGCCATCAGCTTCAAGCTGCACCGCTCAATCTTCAGGTGTTTCAGGTTGGGGCACGCTCCGCCTATCTCTGTCAGGCCCTCGACAGTTTCCTCGTCCCACCTGTGCAATGGGCTGCGCTCACTTAAGGAAGGCATCCTCTCCGCAGCCCTAAAGCAGGTGAGGCTGAGAATCAGCCCGCTGGCGTTGGGAGCATGCTACTGAGCAGGCGTCTCTGTACAATCAGCAGTGCTCTGATGAGCAACAGCACCCTCTCTGCTGGCAATGGAGCATCATAAAGCTGGGACTCAGCATGTAGGCATTGGGAGCATGCTATTGGGAAGGGGCTTGTGTAACAAACGCTATCCATGGAAGGGCATGCTTTCCTCGGTGCAATTGATGCTGAGCAGACAACATCGAGGACACCTTCTGGAACATGCATGAGGCGATTGGCACCTTGCATTCATGGCATGCGCGGACCGAGAAATAATGGTATAGGAGACAGCACCTGCAGGAGGTGACTGAGAGGCTATGCAGCTCCCGCTGCTTCAGGACTCCTTTCAGGACGGAGGCGTCCCACGCCAGCTGGCCTCCCCCTGAAAGCTCCAGTGATCTGAGCTCGCCATGCACCATCATGGAAGTGATAGCCGCTATGCCCTGCCGGCTTCCCAGGCCTCTGCAGCCATGCAGGCGGAGTACCTGCATTCGAGTAGTTATTCACAACTTGTACCTGGGCATACGGAGCTGCTGCAGCTGTCTTTAGCCCCTTGCTGGTCTCTGCCTTGCAGCATTTCGTGTGTCTGGTATGTTCGCTTTCCCAGGCCATCCTCAGATCACCATGACTTGGGTGTAAAAGGGGTGTGAAAAGTATCTCTCTGTATGTTAGCGGATGCCCACAGCTGCTGCCACCGAGGCATCTGTCCTTCAGCATCAGCAAGTGTTCTGCTGTGCAGAGTACATGCTTCACAGATTCTTGGCAGGTGCTCGGGACCAGACAGACCCGTTAAATTGCTGAGCCTGCTCAGAGGGGGTTGAGCAGAGCTGACCTGAAAGGGGATGTGTGCAAAGGCTTGCAGGCTCTCTGGCAGAACCTGGGCGCAGCCTGTGGCGTCCAGAGCTCTCAGGTTGGGGCAATTGTATGCAATCCTGACTGCTTCTGCCTGAGAAGGTGCTCCATGTGGCAGCCTGCGAGGCAGAGATACTACTACTCAACACTGCATATGTGCATTGTCGGCTAGACTGTGCTCCATGTGCCACATTCTTGCAAGTGGCACAGCCAACCTGCAGGTTTTCCTGTCACAACAGCCGGAACATGTTACACAGACACGCCATGCAGGCCCTGCGCTCGTATTTACACAACATTGAGCCCGTATTTAAGCAGCCTAGGAGATCATGATACATGAAACATCTCTCCAGCAGCTACTGTACAACATCATGAGCCTCAATAAGGCCATCCCCCACATGAGTCCAATGTTAGTCAGGATTGACCCTGTACCATGGGTAAGGCCACCCACCTAAGCGTGTGCACGCCTGTCCAATCCAAGTGCGCCACTGCAGCCTGAGCTGCCCGGCTGGACAACCTCAGCATGATGATGTCTTGAAGACTGTCTATCTTGCCAACGATGTGCTCCTGCATGAAATGTGTGGGCTGCATTAGTGAGACTGGGCGTTTCTATACATTTGGGCCGATAGCCCAGATATATGACAGCTCTGTGCGTTACCATACACTCCCACGTGTTATGCAAGCTGCGCTACGAGTAGAGAGCAGGGAGAATACCAGGATGTGAGCAGGCATGGTCAAGAGGTGTGCCGCTTCTTGCGCGGCGTTGCTAGACATATTTTCCGGCAAAAGGCAGCTCCTAAAAAAAAGAGCCAGTCTGCAATCCTCGGATGCGATTCTATCACCAGCGCGTCAGTAACCGCCTTGGTTTAGGCAGCCTCAATCCAGGCGGTCAACGCCAGCGTACAGGCTTACAATGCTGCCTTTGTCTTTCTCCTGACTCCATTACAGCCAGAATAAGATGTTATCAACGTACTTGAGGGTTGTCTGGGGCAGGCCGACCAGCTCAGCATTGCCCACTCTGCCCAGCACTTCCGGAAGCCGCTTTCGGAAAGCGGTGACTTAGCATCCAGATACTCTTACTGCTCAATACGCAGGTACATTCAATGCGTCACACTCTCACGTCATGCGAAAAGCATTCCTCAATATTCAGCCATAGACATTCTGTCCTAGCGTCATGCATGTCCAGTCTTACATCTGGGACTTCCCCCAAGGAGAGCAGAGGAGCAGAGCAGCAGTCTTATTGAGCATTCAATAGCTATCGCTGTCTGCTGCTGATTCTGCTTCCGAATCACCACCAAACACTTGCAAGCCTCTCACTTGTTCTTGTATCCAGGTGATTCGAATATGATCCGGCAGCTCCAGCCTCTTCAAGCGCGTGCAGGACGTTGCCACTGCCTGTCACAGAGCAGCAGATGCGTCACACACATGTGCAAGGTCATATTGCACCGTCAACAAATCAATGTGACGCACAATGACCATTGCACTCCTTTTCTTAACGGATCCCAGATTACCGTGAAGGTACCCTCCAGGAGGTGAATTTGAGTTGGCAAATCCCACTCATCATCAAAGGACTTAGATTGCAGATATGGGCGTTTCAGAAGGAAGGGCTCTCCTACTATAGGTATGCACAGTTTAGTGGCAGCTCTCACCTGTATGGCCTCTTCGGTGACAGCCTTGCACCAAGACACAGATAGCACCTCCAGCCTTGTGAGACGGCTCAGGCACGTCCCTTGGATCCCGTCGCAGTACAGCAGCATAAGCTTCTTCAGGCTGTGTGCAGGCAAAGTTTCCAAGCTCCTGTCTGAGACACCGGGACAGAATGCGAGAGTAAGGGCCTCCAGGGTTGGATGCTGCGCGAGGACCGGGTGCAGCTGCCTAGTGGTCAGCAACGGCCTGCAAACAGCGGGGAGCACATCTCACCACCATACCCAATAACTATCTCTGGCCAAGGCTTGTCACTCCTGCCTGAACATGTCATTCCCCGGTGCTGAAGCATCTGTGCAAGGTACCGTGCATGATTGAGGCAAGCCAGTCCAGTCATTGCGGTTCATCAAGCACAGACAGGGGCCAAATCTTCACCAGCTCAGTTCTCACCTACCCCAAATCTCAAGCTTCCGCAGATTATGAAAAGCTAAAAGGCCTCCTGTTTCTGACCACGCGCTGCACAGAGAGACTTTGTTACGTTGCCCATATCTTTAGCAGATAGTGCAGAAGTGTAGGGTGTGGAGCTTTAGTCTTGTTTCAAGCTTTGATGGTGGAAGCTTTAGGTCCAATCGATGCGAGGCAATGCTGAGGGATATCTTAGGGGTCTGAATGTGGTGACTTTTGAGGCATTTCATGAAGCCCCTCTGAAGGCACTGATTTGCTCCTAGCAGAATCTTTAGTTGCCCCGCAGGTACGGAAGCATATAAGTGACATTTGAGATTGAAGTCGTAAGTGACACTCAGGCGGTGTGTAGGCACCTGGAATCTCCGCCCACTCTTAGCCTCGCCAGCTGCTTGCATGCAGCTGCGAGTGCTTGCAGGCCCGCATCAGTGAGCCCTCGGCAATCGCAGATAGCCAACTGCTCTAGCCGGGATCCCTTTGATGCGATGGCTTCTACCACATCAGCGCCCGCGCAGCCGTCGTCTATGCGGAGCCTTCTCAAGCGGCCCCCTGTGCCTCTAATGATGCTGGCTGACGCTGCCTCATTCTTCTCAATACTTTCTTGTGTTGACGCCGCAAAGCAGCGGCATAGGTCCAAGGTCTGCAGCTGATCAAAGCTGCCTGCAGCACACAGCTGCATCTCTTGGTTGCACTCCATGACGGGAGTTGTATCACACGCAGCTGGCATCCTATGATACGAGATGGGAGGGTCCCTTTCAGAAGCACACAGTCCCAGCACCGTAGCACCTGCCCCGCATCACTCTGCCAAGGCTTGCAAACCCTTACAGATCTACATTGCTGAGGCGTGGTCATCATGCTGAAGTAGTGTTGCACACCTGAGTTTGCCACCTCGCCAAGGACATTCAAGCTATCTGTCCCTAGCTTGAGGGGGGCCGCCATCTTTGAGCACCTGTCTGCCAAGAATTGCCCAAAGTGCACGCAGGGCATGCCGGGCAGCGCTATGAGCCCCAAGAGGTGCTCGGACATGATCTTGTCATTGTAAGAAATATTGAGCCTGTATCCGGGTGCATCCTCCTCCCTGCATCAAGAAGCACACCAAGCTCACCTCCACCCAAGGTTGCATGCTTTTGTATCATTGCCTCCTGTCTACGACCCAGAGATCATGCGGGAGTTGAGATTCTTGCATGCAACCCTGCTGACGCAAGAGGGTAAGAGATATTCGAACCATGTGGAGGGCTTAGGCATGATATCTCTATATCTCTGTGACCTCGTCCACTCAATCAGCAAGGCGCTAAGCCCTTGACCAGTAAAGCCCGACCCTAAATCTGAGATGTCAAGATCCCATAACCTGCAACACTCAATAGTTTTTGTCTCCCTGGCTGCGTGACACTAGTATGAAGCAGTTGCATGCATACCTCAACAGACCTCTTTGCAAATTTTCCTGCCGCTTTCACGTCATGATATCAAGATCACAGTGTCACTTTATGCAGCAGGACAACCTCTCAACTGATAGTGTGGGGTGAGAGCGGTCATAGTCTCAAAGCTTCACCCACATTCAGCGGGCTTCAACGATAGCACAGCACAGCTAAGATTACTTGGCAGTGCTGCAAGCCCTACCTGCCGTAGGTGATAGCCTTGCTGTCAGCCAGTCCATTTAGGCTTGCATCTGTCAGGCGCGTGCAATGGGAGATGTTCAAGCGCTCTAGGACTGAACACGTGTCAAACTGCATGCATCACGCAGTGCATTTATACCTGCACTTGGCTAACTGAGATCGAGCATCAGCAGGCTACCTACTCCGTTGGAATTATGCTTGACGGCAGGTCAACACTGAATGCCGGTCTTAACAGGGTGCAATGTATCCTACCACGCCTCTGAGGTCATCATCCCCTATGTTTGTGTGGGATAAGTCCAACTGCTTGAGCTGGGGTCCGACAAAGGGTGGATGGGCCCACCCACTCCATTCGCTGCTTGCAAGGCTCAGGCTCTCCAGCTCGAGCTGCTTGGCTGGGGGTATGATTCTCTGTATGACTTTGCACTCCACAAGCTTTAGGTGCTTCAAGCCAGGCAACACAGTGCCTATCTCTCTCAAGCCCTCTTCCACCCTCTCGTTCCACCTGTGCAACCGGCAGCGTCCAGATGAGGACAGGTATCCAGCACGCGCGAGCATGAGCAATGATAAGGTGCCTGCTGCTATTCAGAAGCTGGAATTATCGACATATGTCAAGTAGCAATCTAGCGCTCACCGTTCTGCAAGTGCCACAGTTCTTGGGTCTGGCAATATGGTGCAAAGCTCGGATCGGTGTGCATCTGCAGAGTTGGGTAGACTCTTTGGCTGGACTTACGTGCGAGAAGTTAACGAGAGGCTCTGCAGCTTCTGATGCTTCAACACCCTTCTGAGGACTGGACGGTCGCTGGCGTACTCATCTCCAGCAAACAGGTCCAGCAATGTGGATTTGCCGTGCTCCAGCATGGACGCGAGTATGGCATTGCCCTGGCCATAGTGAAGGGCTTCGAAGAGCCAGACAGGCGGAGCTCCTGCGCTCATTGCATCCGTCCTGAGCTTCCAATGCTAATGCTTTGCTCAGCAGGAGCAAAATGAACACTGGCTTGTATTAGAGAGGCACTACATGACTATCAAGCTGTGGGAGCGAAGGCTGTATCCTTGTGAGTCAGCAACATGGTCACTTGCTACCGACTGGTCTTATCACATGTCGTCAAAGTTTTGCTGCAAAGATCTGTGAGGCCATGTAGTCCTACAGCTGCTTTGAGCCATGGGTATCAATTTTGCTTGTAACTTCAGTCATTCATGGCAAGAGCAGTTCTCACCTGCAGAGGCAACTCTGCAAACGCTTGCAGGCTCTCTGGCACAAGCTGAGCGCAGCCTGTGGCATCCAGCACTCTCAAATTGGGGCACTTACTTGCAAGCCGTACAGCAGCTGCATGCGAGGGTGCACCACTCAACAGCCTGCAAGCACATGATCACTCATAACGTGCACACATTGAAATCCCTACCATATTCCTCAGGCAAGCTCATTTTGTGACATCTGTGGGCCAAGCTGCTCCCCAGAGATGCTACACACCGCCCTGCACTGCAGGACACTGGCACCCTACAGAGAGTCCTTAGGATTGAGACTGACACTGATGCATGCTACACCACCGTATTTGTGCATTACCACCGTATCAGCAGCCATATGAGCGGGCAAGCATCCTAACACACTTTAGGCCATTCTGCAATCATCCTGGAACAAGGGTGTGGCGCCAAGCGGCTGCCATGGGAGGGTCTTCCTGGAAGGGGAGAGTGGGACCTACTTGAGCGTGTGCACTCCTATCCACTGTGCCTGTTCCGCTGTGGCATGTGCCGCTTGGCTGGCTACGCTCAACATGATTATATCCTGGACTCTGTCCAGCCTGCCAACAATATGCTCCTACAGTGTACGCATGGGCTAAGGTCGAGTCGACTGCACTGTTATGTGTGGGAAGAGCCATGATGTTTGAAGTTATTCTTCCGGATGCACTTTGAAGCTTTAGGCATGCGCCCTCTGATGAGCAGATGAGGAGTATTTACCAAGATTTGAGCGGGCATGCCCAGGAGATCGGGTGATCTCTTCGCTACATCGCCAGCCATTTATTTTGGAAGGCGAGTATCCTTTGTAATACTGCCGGTCGTACGCAATCGATGCGATGGTCCCTACAACGAGTCAGGCGCGGCCCTGCTTACACTTCGCAGATCATAGCCACACGCCTAACAAATGATGATCCGAAAAGCGGCAACACCAACACTGTGGCACTATCATGATGCTGCCATGCCTTGCTCCTGTACAGATCATGTAATTGGAAAGGTCAGGCCGACCAGCTCCAGTCTGCCCGATCTGCCCAGCAAAGTCCGAAGGCTGGTCTGCATTCGTGGTGTTGCGGTGTTTATCAAGGAATGCTTGGGAGTATATTATGGCACTGAGCCTGACGGGGGTCAGGCATCTGATCAGCCCTAGGTGGCTGGAAAAGATGTAAAGTTTCTCTCTCTCTCTCTGCATCCGCAGACAGAGGCGGCACTCAGCTTTCCTTAACGATTCTCTTGTAGCTCTCATGTACTTTTGCGATCATCCCGTGGTCCCTGCAAGACTGCTATCCACAGGTTATGCATATGTGTTAAACGTCTCGGTACCATGGACCTCGTACTATATAGGTGCACAACTCTGGTTTTTTGAATTTGTGATACCAATAAATGGGACACTACGAACTGGGGAGCTTCCCCCACAGCACTGGTGCAGCGCTACATCAAATCAGGATGTTGTCAATATAACAAGATCAAGTGCACTCCATGGGCTGATGCAATGCTAAAGCTCAACACTGTCCTGCCATGTGCTCCTCGCTACAATTAGAAATAGAAGCAGACTTCTATGCATGTGCTCCAGCTTTGCCAAAACCGTCACCAAGCAAGCCACCAAGGAAAGAGTACTACCTTAGTGAGGGGTAAACCTGTTGCACATGCATCACGCACGTCACAGGGACTACGCTACTTCGTTGTGCGTCTAAACTTGCCAGCGCTGTGCGGCTAGAATTGCATTTTTTTATTTGGCAACTGTGAGTCTCCCGCCCCAATGTATTGAGACCAGACGACCCCTATTTAATTTGGCACGGTATGATTTCATTATTTCAATATCACCTGGCTACCGAGTTGGTAGCCATGCACTCCTTTGAGCTTCGTTTGTGGAATGCTAGCAATGCTGCTTAGCATTAAAAGTGTCTGGTTTCAATTATATCTTGCAAGCGAGGACATGCGCAAGTGGCAGCTTGTGCAAGCAAAAGGAGCGTGACGACATGAGCTACGATCTGGCCGATGAGCCGTCTAGGCTAAGCCTTTTTCACGAAATGTAAAAATAAAATTTGAGACATGGGCGTGTGCACATCAAGAGAGGCTAGCCAACTTCGTGCTCCCAATCAACATGCACATCTCACCCCTGGAAGCTCTCTTGAATGACATTGCAAAAGCGACGCATCGCGCATGAGTCAATGTCGTCTAAGTAGGCGCCGGCTGTGCCGCCATCCGCATTGGTGATGTTGACAAGGACGGAGTAGTGACCGGTGAGTGAAGGATGCGCCAGCTGTAGCTGCGCAATCTGCATCTGCGAAACTTTCACAGATGCTTCATAAATGTCTCCATCACTGGTCGGCACAAATACGGCACTCCCGAGCAAGAAAGGCTCTACGCCGGATGGAATAGCCTCGCCATACAAATTAGACGGCCCTTTGCAGGCAGCCTTGAGTGTTGTCGCTGGCACAGCTGTGAACTCGGCTGTGCCGTTGTAGGGCCCAAGATCAAAGGGGAGGCTTCCATTGCTATCCAATAAGTACCCAAAGTTGTAGTCTGCCTCCGCATCAGCCGTTGGATAGGCTTCAGCGATGAACTTTTTCAAACACACGACCTACCTGGAAGTCTCATATGCAGCCCATTGATTGCGATCGTCGGCGCAATGTCGCAATGTGCAAGTATCAGCCTGTCCTTGTGGGAGTCTTCATTGATATCAACAAGGTGGGGATACACGGCTCTTGCCCATGGTCAAAGGGCGCACCGCTAGTCGAAAGTAGTTCTTGTTGACATCCAAGAAGAAAGTGATGTTGCCCTGCCTCAAGCCCTCCTGGAACCCCGGCGCATTGGCTTCATTGATGACGATGTCGAGGTGCTTCCCGTAGTCGAATGCTTGGGGCCCTCGACCCTGTCGCGTCGCAGCAGCAACCAAGTCCGTTTTGAGCTGCCCAACAGCTGTCCGAATGCCAAGCACAGTGTTGATCGTGGCCTTTGGCCTTGCACTGCTAAGGGTGTAGTAATTATACACCTGCACAGATGCATTGGGTCAAGAAGGTGCATGCATCCTGTATGCCGTCAGCCTCAAGCTCTGTACTCGTCAACCATGTTGATTGACGAGCAACGACTTTTACATGCCAGTTATCGCAAGCCTAGACAACTAAGGTTGAATGCAACATTGCCAGACTTATGATGGATATTCACCTGATAGGATTGGTAGTAGGCTTTCTGCAGAGTTTGCAAGTAGGTCTTGTAAGAGGTTCCAAAGAAAGTCGAGAAAAACACCTGTAAGCACCAAATCTCTGTAATAAATCAGCTTTACAGTATAGATTCGCTGAAATGTGAAGGGTTTAGGCTTTGCTGCTGATGTACAGGAGCCCGTTATCGGGTCGTGCAAAGATCTCCTCAGTAAGACAGGCTAGGCTGCTACATTTGACTTGCTAGATGCGCAGAGCTGAGATTGTTGCTATGACATGGCACATATGCTCAAAGGAGCCGTTGCAGAGAATTTCTGTCAGGCAGTGGCATGGCATCAGCTGGCAAGGAGAAAGGTGCAGGGACGAATATGGGGCTATACCGTCGCAGGATTGCCCTCCCTGAAGTCTCGCGCCATGGCGGTGCTGTTTGCTGTGGCAAACACAAGCGCTTGGGTATTTGCAATGGTGTTGTAGAGCGCTGTGAGCTGCAGCGCTTTGTCACTCACAACTGAGCATGCCTGCAAGACACGAGCACACATTGCGGAATTGCCTGTGCCCGCTTGAATATCTTGGTCTTGCATCGCCAAGGCCGTGCTGGAGAGGTGACCCTAGCTTTGGAGCAGACCAGCCATGAAAGTTGATTGGATTAGCTAGACAAGCTGTGTGAAGATGACATGCCCCAATAGCTAGCATACCAGGCAACT